>JAREIS010000436.1:385000-505000 GCA_030060385.1 Muscicapa striata striata
TCTTTGTTGACTTGTCAATTAATTTCTGAACACATTGCAAGATACAGGGCAAACACATTACTAAAAGCAAAAGCATAGCTAATACATAAAATCCAGTTTTCACTACATGCTTAAGCCAGCCAGTAAGTCCCCATCCTCTGAGTATGTTCCCAAGCCAGTCGTTATCATCCATAACTCTGTTTGCTGACACTGTCTCGGAGGGCAGATAACTGAGAGTTATCAGAGAGATTCAAAGAGCGGTGTGAAGTCGATGACTCCTCTCGTATTAAGGAGAAGCTGGTCGAGGTAAGGGTCCTGTGGGATCTGGGACTGGAGCCGAGGATATCTGGGTCGGGATCTCTGGTGAGATGCCAGGATTACAGCAGTCTTCTTTCGGTTCCACGGATTCTCGGAATGGTCTCACGCTCCTGGCTGGGATCCACCTCGGGCAGTTTTCTGTGGAGACACAAGCATACCCTTTTCCCCAGGTGACAAGGGGATAGGGTCCCTTGATCTTACCTGTTTCTGGATCTTTAATAAGGACTGGGGCTTTCTGTTTAGCTTCTAACTGTGGATTATTGCCAAAATGCCTAACAATTGGAGGGTTAGGGTCCATTAGGGAACAATTTAAAAAGTTAAAAACATACAATGCTTTCTGCAACCTTTCAGCTGGGGTGGCATTCCCCATTCCCCCTTTCTGTTGTAACAAAAGACACTTTAGTGAAGCATGTGCCCTCTCAATGATAGCTTGGCCTGTAGGGGAATGAGGAATCCCTGTTTTGTGTGACACTCCCCAGGGAGCAAGAAAACTTGCAACTCTCTGAGAAATATATGCAGGGCTGTTATCAGTTTTGATTTCAGAAGGAATTCCTAAAACTGCAAAAGCACTTGCAAAGTGACAACATACGTCCTTTGCAGATTCTCCAGTGTGGCAGGATGCAAACAAGGCACCTGAAAATGTGTCTATGGAAGAGTGAATATATTTAAGTCGGCCGAATTCGGGAAAATGAGTAACATCTGTTTGCCAATTTTGAAGGCTTTGGAGGCCTCTACGGTTAACACCTCCTGCAAGAGAAGGAAAGGAATGTCTCTGACAATCTGGGCACACAGCCACGATACTGGAGGCTTGGTGAGTAGCCAAGCCAAAGGTGCGTGCAAATGCAGCAGCATTCTGGTGAAAAAATGAATGACTGAGTTTTGCCTGAGCAAAGCGGTCTGGTAATACAGGCTGAGTTGTTTGAACTGGTAAAGTAAGCAAATCTGCTTGACGATTTCCTTCTGTAATAAAACCAGGTAACGTGATGTGAGAACGAACATGCATAACAAAATAAGGATGCTGTCTAGTATCTAAAAGAAAAACAAGCTGTTGTAACCATTGAAACAATTCATCATTAGGCACTTCTCTAAGTACTGCAGCTTCTGCTCGCTCCACGATTCCTGCAACATAAGCAGAGTCAGTTACTAAATTAAAAGGAGTAGCAAATCGTTGAAAGGCTCGCACTACAGCTGCTAATTCAGCAATTTGGGGAGAACCTGATACAGTAGTAACATCTGAATTCCATCGCTTGAGGTCGTTATCCCACCAAAGTAACACTGATTTGTGGGTGCGGCCGGACCCGTCTGTAAAGACAGTTAAAGCTTGCAATGGGACTTTGCTCCTTTTGGGCTGCATCAGAAGATTAAAGCTTGTTGCTATGAGCTTGTGCTTCGGAGGATGTGAAGAAAGCTGTCTGGAAAAATCAGCAAGAGCCATTTGAAACACATCAGACTGTTGCAGTAACTATTGCAAATAAACAGTAGTAACAGGTAAACAAATTAAACTAAAATCCACACCTGCAAGTGTGGTGAGCCTGTCACGAGCTTTGATAATAAGTAATGCTATCATTTCATGTTGAGTACTAATAGTTTTAGACATTTGGTGAGACAGAAAAATCCACTCAATGATCAACAGTGGGTCTGGCGCTTTAGGATCCCATTGAAAAATCAAAGCATGAGGTTGCTTAGCTGGATTTAGAATAATTAAAGAGAAAGGTAGCTCAGGGGCCCATCGGGCAGCTTGCCTGTTTGAAATGGCATCAGCGACTTTTTGCAGTGCTTGGTAAGCATCTGGTGTGAGCTGACGAGGGGACAGGAGATGTGAATCTCCTTTCAACAGATTAAACAAGGGACTTAGATCTGCATTTGAAATTCCTAATAAGGAGCAAACCCAATTAATTGTCCCTAAGAGTTTTTTGAGCGTCATGCAAAGTCCGAATGTTTGTGTGAATTTGCAAAGGCTGAGGGGAAATGGACTGGGTCCTAACGCGCCAACCGAGATATTTCCAAGGAGGTAATTGTTGTATTTTTTCTGAGGCAAGACTGAGTCTTGCCTGAGTCACAGCAGCAATGACAAGGGCTAAGGTTTCCTCCATCACCTCCTGATGTTCTGCTGCAATTAGGATGTCATCCATATAATGATACAGCAAGGCAGCCGGCATTTTTTGGCGAATGGGACTGAGGACCTTTGCAACAAACCACCGACAAATAGTGGGACTGTTTTTCATTCCTTGGGGAAGCACAACCCAGTGGTATCTCTGCAAGGGAGCTTGCATATTAGTACTAGGTACAGAGAAGGCAAATTTAGGAGCATCATCAGGATGCAAAGAAATGTCAAAAAAGCAATCTTTTAAATCAATGACTGTTAAATGCCAATTTCGAGGGATCATGGTAGGAGATGGGAGGCCGGGCTGTAAAGCCCCCATGTCCCCCATTACAGAGTTAATTTTGTGGAGGTCTTGGAGCAAATGCCACTTGCCAGATTGTTTTTTAATTACAAATACAGGGGAGTTCC
This sequence comes from Muscicapa striata striata, assembly GCA_030060385.1. Taxonomy (NCBI): domain Eukaryota; kingdom Metazoa; phylum Chordata; class Aves; order Passeriformes; family Muscicapidae; genus Muscicapa; species Muscicapa striata. Next base: position 387,810 of record JAREIS010000436.1, read on the forward strand.
AGGGACTGGTGGAGGGGACTATGTGACCTTTTTGAACTTGTTCTTGGACAAGATCAGTGAGTGCGCGCAATTTAACCAGTGGCAGGGACCATTGATCTACGCAGACAGGTGTGGTGGTTTTCCAGGTTAGTTTCAGGGTGTCACGCACTTCAATGGCCCCCACTAAAAATCTGACTGAATTTTGAAACCCCATTGAGAAAGTACATCTCGTCCCCATAACACCATAAGTACAGACAAAACAAAAGGCTTAACAGATGCTACGAGGCCTTCTGGTCCCGTGACTTGAATGAGATCTAGGCTTTGATAGCTGCGACTGCTCCCCCCTATTCCAGAGAGAGCTTGGGGTACCTCAGTGAGGGCTCAATTAGAAGACCATTTATCTTGAGAAATAACAGTTACATCAGCTCCGGTATCTATAATACCAGTGAGTGTTATTTTTTGTCCCTGTAATGACAGGGTGCATTTGCAAGTGGGACGCTTATCAGATATTGTCTGTACCCACAATATTTGTGCGTTTTCTGCAGGATCAAATTCACCCACCCCCTCTTGTTGGTCCTCTGCAACAAACACCTAATCTTGTGGAAAAGGAATTAGCTGTGCAATGTGGGTTCCCTCAGGGACAGTACAGGGGGGAAGGGGTGTCCACGCCATGATTTTTATTTCCCCAATAAAGTCAGAGTCTATTACTGCAGGGAGGACAAAAGGTCCTACAAGGTTATTTGAAGATTTCCCTATTAGCAAAGCGCCTTTCCTTGGTTCTGGTGATCCGAAGATTTCTGTGGGGAGTAATTGAATAGAAGAATCAAGTAACGTCACCGTGACTGAGGTTGCCAAGTCCAGTCTGGCATTGCCTGAAGTTGCTGGGCGAGGACTTGAGGAGACGCAGCAGGGGACACTTGTGGTGGTGGCATTTGCGATGGCATCTGCGGAGGCGACCGAAGCATTTGTGTTGTAGCGCGGTGGTGCTGCCCCGCGCTCCGGAACCCGTTTCCCTGGATCAGATGACCTTCAGAATCATACTTAGAACGACATTTGTTAGCAAAGTGCGATCCCTTGCGGCATCGTGGACACAAACCAGGTGCTTTTGATTTGTTTCCTTTCAAAGCTAAGCAGTCTTTCTTAAAGTGGCCAGGTTTGCCACAGCCATAACAAACTTCTGCAGACTCAGAGGGAGCCTTTATGGCAGCAAGAGCTTTGTCCATAGTTTCATACTGATGTTCTAAAGTCCCGATACGATTGCATGCCTCAATCATTTCTGTTAAAGTCGGGTTTTGATTTGGCAAAGATTTGAGAAGTTTTTTGCAGTCTGCATTAGCATTTTCAACAGCAAGTTTTAAGAGTAAAATTTCACGAGCCTCTGAGTTATCAATTTGGCATTTGAGCGCTTGCTTAAGGCGGTCCACAAAATGCATGTACGGCTCTTGTGCCTCCTGGGTGATGGATGTAAAAGCTTTCTGGGGTTTTCAAGTATCAGAGACCTTAAGAAATGCCTGCTGAGCTGCCTCCCGGGTTCCATCTAAAGCTTCTCTCAGGCAGTCTCTGGCTTGGGCAGCAGGATCTGTATGTGGCCCTGCCCCCATGAGTTGTCTAATTGTGAGGTTTGCCAGAGCCGCATTAGAATGACCCACATAAGTAACTACTAAATTTTGCACACCTCTTTCCCATTCTTTTTCCCACAAAGCGAGTTGAGCAGGTGTTAACAGCAACCGAGTCTTAAATCATGCGGGGTCATTGTGTGGGCAGCAAGCACCGACTCCAGGATGGTCGTAAAGAATGGAGAGCTAATACCATGATCAGTAATTGCCCGTCGGAGCTCTTTAATTTCTTGGAAAGAGAGCGGTTCCCATTGGGCTGTTTGTCTTCGAACTCCAGAATAAACGACAGGTGCAACAATATTTTCAGCAATGTCCAGATCTCCCTCCATTAATGCTTGTTGCTTTAAATAGACCCAGTTGTCATGAGGGTCAGGGGGAAATAAATTTGGTTCATCATCAGGATTAACAACCCCAGGATCAAAGGGATCCTCCTCTCCTTCATCTTCGCTCTCTGGACTGTAGTCAGCAGCGAAAACATTTATGGATTTTGCAGAGCCTCTCACCTTGATATTTGGTGGAGAGGGGGGCCTGTGGGTTGCACAGTTTCTGCAGTTTGCAAAGAGCTGCGAGCCTCTGCGGTGGGGGGCATGGAGCACCCCCCTTATCTTTTGCCTGTAATTTTTCTTGGGCTTTTAAAGTTTCAAAGACTACCCTCCAAGAGGGAATCATATTTGCAGCTGCTTTGTCTCCTTTACTTACAGCATTCCAGAGTCTCACTCCCACTTCATCCTACAAGTCTGTTGTAAAGATTGTGGTCTGGGAAACCCCCGGCAGTTTAAATGATGTCCATTTCAACAAGATCTTTAACTGATTCGAAGGCAAAGATTTGCCGTGCTGTTGTAACAGCCTTTGCATAAGTTCAAAAATGTCTCTTTCCTCTCTGGACATTGCCTGTCCCATGTTTCCCCGTAGCAAATAAGGAATTCAGGGGAACCAGCCCCTGTGGCTCACCTCTATCCAGAGGGGTTGAAAGCTTGTCACTGGCCAGCGTCTCCTGCTTCTCCCGAGCAGATTCTTCCTCCTGCTCCTCCGAGCGGAGTCACGTCCTACGGGGACTCCGCCGCCTGGCAGTTGCAGTCCTCACACGGTGGGCACCATTTGACGGCGGTGGTAATGAAGAGACGGGGTCTTCACGATATGCCATGAAGCCGTTTATTGATCCACAAAGCAAAGTTTATATACTTTTTTACTTATTACTAAAAACAGCGCACCAATCATATTCGTGTTGCTAAGTTATATAACTACATAACATTGCTCAATCTATGCCTCGTTTAAGCTAGCCAGGTATATACCCCGTACCAAGCACTTTCTTATCTCTTACATTCCTTCTCCGAAATCCCGCTTATTCTTGTCAAGGCTTGCGGCCTACTCTTGCTAAGGCCTGCGGCCTACTCTTGCCAAGGCTTGCGGCCTACTATGGCCAACATATCCATGTCAGTTGTGACAAGCTAAACAGTGCTTGCAGTCCTGTTCTCTAGTTGTATTCCTACAGAAATGTGCCTTGCTTTTCTCTTTTCCCTGGGAAGCAGGGAAGCTTACCGGATGTGATCCAAAGCAAACAGTATTTTTATGAGCTGTCTAACATTTCACATAAATAGATCTGATTAAAAAAACAACTTCAAATCTGAGACAATCAGCAATCCTAGATCTTATGCTCCCTGAATGTTAGATGCCTGGAGCTCTTGGAACACTTCAAATCCACTGATATCTAATGAGCCTTAGAGATCTGGATTTGCCCTGTAACACAGGACTTAATGCATGGGAGTAGTTTGAGGCCTGGTCAGTTGCTCTCTTTGAAGTCTTCCTGTATCCTTTTTTTCCCTTCTACAGCAGCTCTTAGGTGAGACCAGACTGGCAAGGATTTGACAAAGCAGATAAACAGAGTACGTAGCATAATCCTAAGGAAAAGGTCTCGTTCTGTCTCCTTGTCTCTTGACCTGAGGGATGACCTGCCCCAAATCACTGCTTTTCTTAACTTTTTTTAAAATAGTGAGTCACAGTAAGCAAGGATGTTTATTTTGCCATAAATATAGGGAGTCTAATGCAATGGGGTTTGGCCTCATTTGAAACAATATTGTGACATATGATGTTAATATGTAAAATGCATATGTGAAGAATGTATTGTTGTGATTGATTACAACCTTGAAACTAGCTAGCAGTGACTATTATTGACATGTGCTTTTCCAGAAAAAGAAAATCCTGAGCAGTTGGATGAAACAGGCTCACAATTATTGCATTACCTAGAGTGATGAAAGACACAATACGTGTATTGAGCACCCAGTCCCAAGAATCAGGTACCTACTGAGAGGACAGGGAGGCTGCTCAGGGCTTGTTGGAGCTGAACCACAAGTCGGTACAATCAGTAAAAACGCACCCAGGGGACATTGTGGGACAGTGACAGTACAGCACTCCTGCAAGCCACTGCTGAGGGAAAGTCACAATTGTGGGGAAAGGCATCCTTTGAACCTTGGTTGGATCAACAGAGGGCTGGAGCTTGTCTCAATCCCATCAACTAATTAGCAAGTGATATATCTAATGATGCAGTAGGGATATAAACAAGGTAGTAAGAGTTAAAATCTACTCTATAAATCAGCTCCTTTCAAAAAGAATACTGTTAAGGAACAAGATGTGATAAGGAGAGGCCTAGCATCCAAGATTCTAACTTTTGTTAACCTGAATTCAGCTCTATGTGAAGTCATGACTGAGTTTACTACTGCAATAAAGATACAAAATACTGGAGTATTTATTTTATAGACACACAAACTCTTTTTGTATACATCCACAGCCTGAAGCACACACTTCTGCCTACTTGTGTGTCCATGACCTAAGGGTAGACACCAGGGAGCTTTCGGATAAAGCCAGCAGATTTGACTACAGCTCCTACAGTCCTATGCTTCACCTAGGACCGAACATTGTGCTGCTGCCTCAAAGGCTGTAGGAGAAGAGAAATTTTATATGGATCTTTAAATACTTGTGAGAATCAAATATGGCATGAGGGAGGATGGATCTGAGGTGGATGTAAGTCAGACACCACTGCTCAGTTTAAAAAACAACAACATTACTTCTGCGTGTTGCAGTTTAGATTGGCACTAATCATCATGCAAGGAAAATAAACCAGAGTAATGTTGTGTTAGGAGAAAGTTGGCTGTCTGAACTTCCCAAGATTTATTTTCTCCTTTTTCTTCAGAAAATCTGAAAGGAGACAGGACCTGACCTTCTGTAGGAAAATTGGAAAAGAAGGAGGGTAACCAGAGTGACAAAGCTGGAAGGTGCAGAAAGGTAAAGGTGGGGCCTGAGTACATGAGTATTGATTCAAGGCATGCACAAGCAGGGTGACAAAAGTGGAATGAATAGCCAGATTCTCAGAGACAAACAGGAGACTGAGAGGTGTACTGAGCCATGAATAAATGCTGAGGATGGCATGGAGAAAGCAAGAAAACCAGCCAAGATGAGGGAGTGACACTGAAAGAAATACGCAGTGTTGATGAATATATGGTGCTGGTGAGAGAGGAATCAGGAAAATGTACTAGAAAATCAAAGTAAACAGCTTGATGGGGATAAAAGACTGTTGGAAAACAGGGAAACAAGGCAAAAAACTGTAGAGCAGAGCAAGAATTTTTGGAAGGAGACAGCAGTATGGCACACGGCTACAAATCACAAACGTGGCAGGATGAGAGCAGGCTGTGGAAATGTCCATTTCCATATTGTGATGAAGATTACTATTTTCACCTGACTTGATTTTGATGCATAGACTTGAGGTTGAGAATTCTGAAGATAAAAAAACTTAACCTAATAATTCATTAAAAGACATTATTTCTAATTTCCTGATTTGGGGAAGAAGAGAAAGAGTTTTGAGGCATACTGATGAAAGAAGTTGTACTCCTTTTTTTCCCCTAAGGCACCATTTTGGAACTCCAGGCCACTGCCTGTAGGGCCCCAACAAACATTACAAAACAAAACACTAAATAAACATTTCCAACATTAAGCAGCAACTTCAACTTCACCAGCTATACTCCCATGCTAAGTACACAGACCTTTTTTTCCCCCCTCCAAAATTAGCATAATCCTGCTGAAAAGTACTGGGGAGAATGTGCAAGTTGGGTAGCTATTCAGCAGGTGCTTACAGCGGGATTTTTTAAGGTCAGGATAGCATTCCTTAGGCAAGAGAGGCAGTTTAGGCTTGTGCTTTGATTTCATGTTGGGCTTTCCACTCATACAACATAGCAGCCATCTTTAAAATTCTTACATGCACACTGTGCTGCTCAGGTCTCATTATTAGCCTGCTCCCAATAAATGAAGAAAGGGGCATCTGTTCTTCCAGTTTAAAATCAGAAAACACAAAAAATTGTTTCACACACACACACACAGACAAGTGTACCTAACTTACACACTGAGACCATCAGCTTACACTGTCGCAGTTCTCTCAGCATCTGTACACTTGGCTCAAGGATGAGCCAACTCATGAACAGGAGTTTTATGTTTTAGGTGTTTTATCCCCTGCCATCTTTAAATTATTGCTGATAGAAAATTGTGATCAAATGTTTAATTTTCTTATTTGTTACTTTACTTCTGTTACACAGACTGTGTTCTGTGGTCTGATTTTTATCTGGTGGATTTCTCTATTCTCCGCTCTGCTGTTACTCTGAACACACAAGAACCTTTTCCTGGTCACCAGCAATCTTTGAGAAACTGCTGCTCTTATTTCCTGCTGGAGCTGGAGGCAGAAACTCACCCATGGTTTTGCAGGTGTTCAGCCAGTCCCAGCAGAGCAGTGCCCCATTACACAGAAAGATGACTTGGGAGAACAAATACCATCACTCCAAATGTCCCCCCTTCCTTTCCTCCCCACTTGGTACACTGAGCACGATGTCACATGGCCTGGAATGTCCCTTCTCCTCAGCATGAGGAGCAGCAAAGGCCTTGGCTCTGTGCATGTCCTGCCCAGCAATAACAAAAACATCTCTGTATCATCACGGCTGAGTTTCAGCACAAATCCAAAACACAGCCTCACAACAGCCTCGGGGAAGGAAATTACCCAGGCCAAACCAGTATAACTCTGCTTTGGAGAGCAAAACTTCAGGTGCAGTGACAGTGCATTATAATGTATTTGAGGACCTGACTAAAAATTGAAAGTTCAGGCAGGTATTGCTGATCTGCTCCAAAACAGCACCAGCACTGCTGGCATGTTAAAGAATTTGGGTATATTTGCCACAAGTTGCAGGCACAGTGGTGGCTCCAGTGCAGATGTTGCTGGCTCAAATTGTGACTTTTGTGTCATTAGGTTCCTTGTGGTCACTGCCATTTTTATTTCCCTCCTTCTCCTTCTATGATCACATATGAGATAGCCTGGAGTAGTTTTTACTGCCTAGCAATGAAACGGATGCCACTTGGTGGGGATAAACCAGTACTGCAAGGAGTGAAAAAGACTGTATCGTTTTTAATCCCATCAGTAGCTCTGTGGCTGTAGCTGCACGGACACAGAGCCCTGCTCAGGGGGAAATATAATGATGCTGAACTGATTTCTGCCACGGAATGCAGTTTACTAATTATGTCTAAGAAGACTATTATGTCTTATTACCTATAAACTGGGGCAAGTCAATATTCTGCTCTAGAAGACAAACTCTGTTTTCTGTGTCTGCACATAAGCACAACAGAAAAATAAGAATTAGATTTGTTAATGACAAGGCTGGTAAGAGATCACTTTGACTAAGCTAGTATCTTTTCATATAGATGAAATGAAGATGGAAATGACCAGGAAACAGAAATGAGCTGCAGGCACATGGGTCAATTCTCAGGGAGCAAATGAGTCACTGGATGCACAGAAAGGATGAGACTTTGAGAACAGGAACTTATTCTGTGAATATGGTACTGATAAAAGGCAAATCAATGAAAATAATATCTGGCTATTCATAGCAAGCTGAAATTATTCTGGGAAAAGCTCAAGTGCTTGCTTTATTGAGTGGCATAAACCTTTTCTCCAGAACAATTCTACAATTTCAGTTATTTTCGGAAATTAGTTCTTGGTAGGCAAAGAACAAGTTCAAGAGCAACTTGGCAAGCTGCATATTTTCATGCTTTGCTTAACTTCACCATACAGTGTGCAAAACTTAGGAGCCTTCAAGAGTTCTTATCACCAGCACGTGGAAACTGAGTGGAAAAGACAGAAAAAACTGAGGGAAAATTTAGTAGGGAAAACCAGCCAAAAATTCACTAACTAGTAAACTTATCCTCCATCTCGGGGGTGGAGGGAGGAGGAGAAAAAGGTTAATATGCAGAAAAGATGGGAACGACAAACCTTAAGGGTGTTTCCATCAAGAACAGTGCCAAATCTAGTGCACCTTGGCTTCAGGGTGACAAAATTGTAGATTTCCAGTGCCCAAATGGAGCCTGTCAGGAAGATGGAGGGCATGTAGGGAGAGGACAAGGGAGGAATGGCTTCATATTGAAAGAGATTTAGATTAGATATGAGGAAGAAATTCTTCCTTGTGAAGATGGTGAGGCCCTGGCACAGCTGCCCACAGAGGCCGTAGCTGCCCTACCCCAATGGAAGTGTCCAGGCTGGATGTAGTTTGCAGAAATCTGGGATAGTGGAATGAATGAGCTTTAAGGTCCTCTCCAACCCAAACCATCCTGATCACATGAATTTCCTTCAGATCCTTTGAGTTAGCTACTCTGGTGAACAAAGAAAAAGCAAATGTCATTTATCTTGGAGTTAGCAATCTTTGAAAATGGGTAGCTCACGAGCAAACTAGCTTTGCTGAAAATACTGTGGAATCACTGGATACAGATCTTTAAGGAGGCAAAGTTAGCCAGGCCTTCACTACCAAAATGGATTTGAAAATACATTAAAACATTTCTGCCGAGCTCTGACAGGATCTGGTGTACATTAATACCTTCAGAAACTGATAGATGCCATCAACCTGGAACCGATCGTCCACGCTGGTAATGCTAAATACTCTTGATGAGCTTCAGAAATATTTAACAGGAAAGAAAAAAAAGAGAAAAAAATGTATCAGGGTAAGTGTAGTGACCTGCGCACGAGACGCGGAGGGAAGCAGGAGGGACTCTGAAGGAGGCCACAACCGATCTCAAACTGTGCACAGAGCAGAACTATCAGCGTTTTGACTAAAAAAAGGCAAACAAAAGGCACTGAATACAGCTCCCGAAGCTAACCTGCGCGGCTGAGAAAGGGGACGTGCCCGTGAGCCGCCGCGCCTGCCCCGCGCCGCGCCTGCCCCGCGCCGCCCCGCCCCGCGCTGACGGCGGCCTGGAGCGGCCAGGCCGCGTCTTAGGGGCTGTCTCGCCTTCCCCTCCCGGGCAGCCGCTCGGGGAGCTCCGTGCCCGGCTATGGAGCTCTGGCAGGTGTCGCTGAGCTTCTCCCGCCTCCGCATGTTCCCTTTCTTCGACCTGGCGCATTATGTCGCCTCCGTGCTGGCGCTGAAGGAGCAGCGGGGTGAGCGGGGCGAGACGGGACGGGGCGGACACCCCACACACCACCATGCCAATCGCGGTGTTCCCCCGGCACCCCCTGTGTGCCCAGGCCCTGCAGGGTGAGGATGGGACCCCGAGGGGAGCCGCTGTCCCGTTACCCCGTGGCCGTGCAAGTGGGATTGTTTGCCGCCTGCATTAGCCCGTGTGTCCGTAAGCGAAGTCTCTCACTGCCCGCAAAAGATACCAAGCCGAGCTTTCCTCGCTTTTCAGAACTTAAGAGGCGCTGGCGAAATCAGCCAAGAGTTATATTGGAAACCTTTCAATTTTTTGTTTAGTTCTTTATTTGTTTCTTTCAGTTTTAAAGTCTCAGGAGTGAGAGGGCTGAGGCTCCTCGAAGTTAGTTTTATGGGTGCAGAGAAGGCGTATTTATCGGGCTGGTATCTCTCTGCCTGGCTACTAGTCTGTGCATCTTTCACATACTCTGTTTGTGCAGGAAGTGTTAACGCGATTCTGCCGTGTAGGAAGCAGCTCAGGACTCTTATGGGTAGGTCCTGTGCCAGTGGCTTGTCAACGTTGTACCCCATAGATTATAAAGTGAATTTAGCAAAGCTTTCCACTAATGACATTTTGTATGGGAGCACATCATGGCATTTCAGTCTCTGCATGTTCCAGAAAATCTTTTTTTGTTGTTGTTGATTTTTTTTTTGTTTTTTTTTTTTTTTTTGTTGGTTGGTTTGTTTGTTTGTTTGTTTGTTTGTTTTTAATTGTCACAAAGGTGGACACTGGCCTTGTTTCATTGTTTAGAATTAAGCCACTTGTGGTGTGGGTTCAGGCATGTTTACAGTAGCTGTACATCTCAGGTAATAACTGCGTAGGAAACTGAGCTGGCTTTTGGGATTATAGTGCAAATTTGGGAGCTGCTGCTTGCCTCAGATTTCTAGGGCTCTGCATTGTTTAGTGAGAGCTTGTTCTTTGGTCCCTTCCTAAGTGTTCCAAGGTGAATTTTGACCTACTGCTGAGTAAATGCACTTAACAGACTGTGAAGACTGCGATAAAGTGCTTATGTATTCTAGAATCTTCACAAAACTTTGTTAATGCTGCAAATATTTTTAAGGGGTGCTGGGCTGTGGCATCGTATAATGTGTCTACCCCATTTAGAAAGGGACTTTCTGACATTATCATGCAATACCTTTAAACTTTCCTCTGGAATGGGCGCAGTGAAAGATGTGATGAGAGGCCTCTTTGCTTTGCATCAGCATAGTTTTAGTGAGAAAACACATATGGGAAGTAAAATTGCTGCCAGGAGTTTGGTCAGATGCATGCTCCTATTTTTTTTTTTCTTCTCAGCTTAATAGCTGGTAGTTCAGAACTCCTGAGTGTTTTCTAATTTTTGGAATTAATAACTGTAATCCGGGTAACTGCCTGCTGGCCTGTTTCTCACTTCCCAAGTGGTTTGGACTGAGTATTAAATCATAACTGATATAGCAGTTATTATGAATACTCAGTATAGGTATATTATTGTCAGTTAATGCTGTCTAGACTTTATGTTCTTTTTGGAAACTTGCAACAGTACCTATCTTTGACAGGAATAGGATAGGATTTTGACAGGATAGCCTTGAATGCCTGGTGATGTAAGAAGTTTCAGCCATATTTATTTTATCCCATATCACTGTCTCATTAAAATACCAACCCACCTCCACTGTTCAAAATCAGATTCAGTGTGGGCATTTGGATCATGGATGAGTGCACACTAACTGTGACTTTTCCAATCCTCCTAGCCAGATTTTCTTGCTCACTTGTGACTGGCAAACTACAGCAGTGACAACCAACTTGTTGCATTTTGTGTGTTTTAAAATGAGAGTTCTTGATTAGTGCTTTTAGGATGGCTTAGGAGTTGCTTGCTTGTAACTCTAGGCAATTGTAGAGTTGGCAATTTTTGAGTTTTTGGGATGGAGGGACAGAAAACGGTGTTGATGGTTGAGGATGTGTCATATTTGGTTTGTTCCTCCTGGTTTGCTCACTAGATGTGTGTTTAGTAGGCATTATTGCCTATTTGGAACATGCTAAAAAGTTTAAAGCAGATATAATCCTATTGACAGAAATGGTTAGTTGGTAAGGGGTTTTATTGTTTGTTTGTTTGCCTGGGTGTTTTGTTTGCTTGTTTTGAGGTTTTTTGTTTTGTGGTGTTTGGCGTTCTTTTTGGCTTTTTTTCTTGGTTTCGTTTTTCTTTGTTTGGCTTTTTGTTTTTTTAATGTTACTATTGTTCAGGAACAATATTTAAAACTGTATTCAAAATTAGTCCTTGTGTTTTGTAACCTTTCCTCAAATTTCTGAAATGTGCATCTGCACATTTCTGCTAGTGGCCTTCTGGCAGATCCACCATTGCTTGGTTGTGTGATGCCTGATTAATTTTAGAGGATGCATCAGAGGACAAAAATAAATGACAACTTTGTACAAAAACGTGACCTACTTGTCTTCTGAGAGGCTACACCCCAGTTTAAGTAGCAATGCTAAAATGATCTTTAAATTAGTATCAACATTTTTTGCCTCGTTGTTAGAAAGCAGGTATGAATTGTTAAAAACTGGCATTTGAGCCATTTCTAGTACTGACCAACAGAAAAATCTTGAAGTGCAGTAGAGTTTCCAGTTTCTTGACCTTTTACTTGTAAAATGAAGAAATTTATCTGCATTGCTGTGGAGCTTGCTGGATGCAACCTCAAAACTGAAAACCACTTGCTGCTAGCTGTGAGGAAGTGTGGAGAAGCTGGTGGTTGTTGGAGGGCAGGAGAATGGATTTGAAGAGAGAAGGGATACCTGATTTTACTACTCCAAAAGTGGTAAACACAAGCCATTAATATTTTGCAAGTGTCTTACTTAGAGCACCAGGTACTCCAGGTACAGTTTGAAAAAGAAATTACAAAATAGTTGAAAATAAAAGATAGGTTATTTTATATTCTGGTATTCTATAATGCTTAGGAGTGCTCATTTTTATAAATTGGCTGTTACATGAGCATTTAGATAGTGCTGCAATACTTGATGTCTATGACAGCACTAAAATTGGGACGATCTTGTTAATATATTTAATGAACTGTATTGAGGGTGCTGTATGCTTTTTTAAATATTTGAGCCTCTCCCCTTGGGTAAGATGCTTCTTTTCCCACAGAAATGCCTGATAAACCAAAGCTTCTACTGTGAACTGGGACCAGATGTCGAATTTCATTTTGGGGCAGACAGTGGTGCTTTTGTGAACTTTAGCCTTTGGACTACGGAAAATTAAACTTGTTCAGGCAGACAGAGCTCAGAACCAGTGTAAAGGGAATGCTTTGGCAATACTGAACTTTTAAAGTGGAAGGAAATAGTCAAAATAACTGCTTGAGGATATTTCTAGCTTTGGCAAAATGTTTTCCTCTGAAAATGGTTAATACTTGCCATAGCCTCCAGTATAATCTTTTAATATTAAGTGCTCTTTTTGGCATAGTACACTTGCATTTTAAAAAGATAGTTCATTTTAAAGGTAATGAAAAAGATAGTTCATTTTAAAGGTAATGAAATAAACAAAACTGTCAGTCTTTTAAAAATGAGGGAAATTTACATTTTTTATTGTAGTTCAAGGTAACCTTTCTTCCTCTCTTCAAGAGTGGAGGTAAAAACAATTTGATAATTATCTTGGATACTGTTTTCATTTTGGGCAGCAATCACAGTAAGGTATTGCAAGTAAAGAAGGGAAAACCATTACCTTGGATTCTTGGAATACTCAAAAGCAGAAATGGATTTCCTGGAATAACCCTCCAAATGTTAGCAATCCTGTTTAGATAAGCCACTTATGTGTTTTTAATACAAATTTGAAAGCAAGTGTGTGTCCCTGGGTCAGGCTGTTAACAAGACCTCCCTGCTATGCTCTAAAAGCTTTTTCTCTTTGGTACCCAGCTATAACAAACTAATGTACGAAAGATATTCTGAGAACACTTTGCCAGCCTTTCACTTCTGTTCAGGTGGCATAAGTTAAAGTTACTGTATCCTGAGGTTTGTATTTCTGGAAAATTTTCTTGTGAGAGGCTGCCGATTGCTGGAGGATTTTTCATTACCTGAAGGAACTAAATTGAAAAATACTGACCTTTAAAACATTATGTTGTTCTCCAGTTTTCATTTCTGTTTATGTTGGCTTTTTTTCCCCACAGGAGTTGTGGAAGTGGCAGTCCGAAGTCCATTGGCCTGCTGGTTTAGTGCAATGCTTTATTGCTTTGGGGGTTCAGTTTTGTCTTCACTGATGCTTGGTGAACCTCCAGTAGCATTTCTAGCAAAGACTGTAAATATTCTACTGGCATCCTCAGTCTGGTAAGCAGCCACAAGTGGGTAAGATGAGTGATACTGCCTTCTAAGGAAGCGATATGCTGTAAACTGATACTGTACTATCAAGGTTCCATGTAAGTCAGAATTTTTACTTAAAATTGTTGTGGAATTGGATGCTGTCTCTTTATCCAGAGGGTCACAGCAGCTGTTCTCTGGGAATAGAGAGCAACTCTTAACAGCATTTTGTTGTGTAACAAAATGCTTGGTTGCTAGATTAGACTTGTCTTAGGTTTTTATTGTATTCCTGGTCAAACAGCTGCAAACATTATTTTAAATAAAGTTAATTCAGTTTGCTGAACATAGGTATGTCATAAATAAAGTCAAGTTTTTCAAAAGTAGCTCTTGAAGACAAGAACCTGGCTGATGTCAAAATTTTGTACTTTCTTGTAACTGAGATTCCATGACACATCTTCCAGTTCCTACTATCAGACACATTTGTTTTTTCTTTCTGTATTTCATTCCTTCCCAAAAGGGTGGGAGTTGCGGTAGAAGACAGTAGCGAGCTGAATTGTATGATTGAATCAAGTATGAGGCAATTTGGCCTGCTTTGGAGTAAAACAAAAATTCTGGAGTTATTTTCATGCAAACGTGACCTTCCGGAGGAGTTAATTTGTTCCAGAAAGTGATCTTTGAAGAAAACTTCAAACTTAACAAAAATTATGACCAGAAGTGGCGTTTTGAATTTAGAAAGCCCGATCACTGTATTTGGGTAGTCTGGCCTGTTCAAAATCCTCTATTTCCACTAGCCCCATTAATTTTGCAATTGCAAATTCATTAAAGAGAAAACAAGTGTTTCTCTCTGTCTGAGTATATATATTAGTTTTATGGTCTTTATGTTGCAATAGAAGATAATATATTTAATTCAGACAAATGGGTGAAATTAATAATATGTATTATTAGTGAATTATTAACAGAGCTTACAGAAGCCACCTGTGGTTCTGTTAGTCTGATGGCAGATTGATTGCTTGTTTCATCAAGTGACACGAGCTAGGAGAAGCTTGAAGAGAACAGGATTTCTGTTTAACTCACCATGATCAAATGTGATTTGCTGTGCACAATTTAAACGAGGTTCTAGTGAGGAGCTCTGGATGTTATGAAACGTTTTAAGCTTCCAGCTTTACAAAGTTCCCTCTTCCCAAGTGTAATGACCTTAATTCCTGGTCCCGGATCATGCGAATTGAAATTCCCCAGGCCACACTTGGCACTGGAAAATTAGTGGAGTTGTGCTGGGCTTGAAGAATGCTCCTAAGAGGTCTGTAGGACAGTGGCATCTACTGTTAGCAGAGCTCACAGGCAGGAGTGCTGTGGTGGGCCTTCAGTGCCAGCCTCAGTTCTGTCACCAGCGTCCTAAACCCACATTCTGCAGATGTAAATTAATTCTGCTGTGAGTTGTCCGGTGAGTAGGTGGCTTAAATGGCTTTTTGCACTAGCCTCTAAAATGCATCCTCTCTCTACATCTTTGGCTTCATCATATCAGCTGAAGGCTGGCAGCATACAGACTTTACAGTAAGAGATAAGGAAAAAGGCCTTAAAAATTCTTAGTAGGCAGGCTTGAGATCAAAAACCTTAAAACAAAGGGGGGCAGTGTCTATTTTTAATTTTTTTTTTTTAACTAAAAGTTAGCCTTCTTTTTAAACACTTTCTTTGTTCTTATGCAATTATTATTCTCTTACTCCAGTGCTGAAATACTCTACTTAAGGTAACTTAATCAGGATACTTGGCTGGGTTTTTGTGAATGTCTCAGTAGGAACTGATTTTGTTTATTATTGAAGAGATACAATAAAACACTATATAATCTATTATTTTAAAATTTAATGTCACTTAGGATTTAACTGTTAGCAATCTTTACTTGTTTTTAAAAGCAAGTTGATCAAAGATATTTTGAGTAGTGTTCTTTCAATGCTTTGAATAAAGAAACGTGCTTGTATTTGGCAAGCTGGAAAAGCTAGAATTGGTGAGTACCAAGATGTAAAGTGTGTTTAAAAATAGCCATGCATTTCATCTAGCATGACATTAACTAGTGGAAGCATTCTTGCTGAAGTTATATAATTCCAGGTACCTAGAGTCTAGAAGCACAGAGTCAGCATTTACTTTATCACCCTGTTGTAATCCTGTTAAAAAAATTGCTAAACAAAAAACCAAACCAAAAGAACACCCTACATCAAACAACTCACAAAATAAACTCAAACCACACAAAGTCAATCAGACACCACTTAATTGACTTGAATTATAATAATATGATATATAAGGTGTAGAACAATTGGAAAGATGTAAAGTTGTTTCACATGGACTTTAATAGATTCTTCTCTGGGACAATGAGACAATAGTGTTTAGGTTTGGTGCAAAAGCTCTGGCCTGCTCAGAAGCTTTTCAAATTTGTTCCAAAATGTGAGCCACAAGACTTAGTTGTCAGTAGTATATCAAGCATTGCTAGTCATAGTCCATTTCTGGACTAAAGATATTTCTATCTTTAGAGATTATGAAAAGATAATTCCTTAGCAAAAATGCGGCTAATGTTTTTTTTTTTTTTTTTTTTTGATTTTCAGGTATCTAGTGTTTTACTGCCCAGAAGACATATTCTACCGCTGCTTTTCCTTGATGCCTCTTCGTCTTCTGGTGGCAGGAATGAAAGAAGTGACAAGGACTTGGAAGATCACCAATGGCATTGCACACGCAGACATTGTCTACAAAGATGCCTGGTTTGTCATGGTAGCTGTGGGCTGGGCCAGAGGTAACGTGCACAGCATCTTGTTCTGAGAGTTTGGGGTTTTTTGGACTGGTGTTTAAATGTCTAGCCCCTCAGCAGAACTGTAGCACCATCCCTGCTGTGCTGAGCATGGTAGTCCTGATGCAGTCTGATGTCCCCTCGAGGAAGAAGCCTGTGTTGCAGATCTTCTGCCTGAATTAAGGGTGACATTGAAGGACTTTGATGGAAGTTCGTTTCAGACAGTCTTACTAGAACTTGTAGGATGGGCAGTTGATGACAATGAAGAAGTAAATCTTCTTTGTAGCTGTTGCTGAACTTTCCAACAGCATTATTGCCCCAGAGCTGTGTCCTTACATGAGGCTCAAGAAGAGAACTGATTATCTTAGGTTTTTGGGTTGTAACCATTACTTGGTTTTTAGCATGGGGGTGACCCTTTTTCCTGCCTGTCATTTGGAACTCTGGAAGCCATCTTCCTGACAGCTGAGTTTGCAGCCACACCATCAGGGTCACTTCAGAAATGAGTTGTGCAGCTCCTGTTTCTGCTTGATTCTGTGCTGCTGTGTGAATGTGATGATACATCAATTCAGATGCTGCCACTTACAGACAGACATGAGGTTCTTGCTGAGTATCTCAGCCTCTGCGGTTTTGTGGCCATTGTTCAAGTCTTGTTTGCATGAAACGTTGCATTAAGTCTTTTTAATTGGTGCCATATTTAGCACCTGGTGTCATGAGTTTTTCTGGGAACAATGGCATAGTAGTGGTAGCAGTCAGTGGAAACTTACCGTAAATCTTTGCAATTTCAGGTGCTGGTGGTGGCCTAATTTCCAACTTTGAGCAGCTGGTGAGAGGAGTGTGGAAACCTCAAACTAATGAGCTCCTGCAGATGTCCGAGTAAGTTTTTTTTAAAAACTGCAACAAGTTAGCTGTTATTTTGCTAACTACTTCTGTTGATGCTTACTTTCAGAGGTCGAGGCAAAAAAAAAAAAATTGGTCATATTTGTACTCTGTTTTGGTGTGTATTCTTTGAAACATGGGATGATGGTCTTTGGGACTTTTTGATGATGTTTTAATAATTTTATATTCACAGCCCAAGAGCTGGAAATGGGCAAAAAAGTCAACAAAACTTGTCAGAAAGTAGTAAAGGCCTAGTGGGGAGTTGCTAGAAAGCAGTATTGGCTCAGTTTGTCTTACAGGGTCATGGTCTTCTGTCCAAAATGAAAGTACAGTGGTACTCGAAATAAACAAGTGAATTTTGGTGTATGTTCTGAGTATCATTGAGATGGCTTTCTTTGAACATTGTCATTCTTTTGCTGCCAGTACCATTTTCCTCCAAAGATATCAATTATTTGAGAAAGTACAAATTGCTTATTCAGTATAGCAGAAATGACCTGCAAAATGGGAAAAGTTACTTCTCTTGCAGAAGCAAAGAATGAGGAATATTAAAGGTCTCCTGGTTTTCTCTGTAAAATAAGAATTGAAACAGGCTGGAAAGCCACAAGCTATTATTGTAAGTCAAGATAAGGTCGCTGCGATAATTTCCTAAAATTCTTTTGATCTTTCCCAGGTTACAGACAGATCTTTAAAAATAATAATTCTATTATTTTAAAAAGCCATCTTTCTTTTCAGCAGCCACTCCTAGACACAGAATAGCAGGAGAGATATTTGTAGCCTTCTCTTTAGTAATATTTCAACTTTTTGTGGATTGTGTTAGTTGTTGGCTTTTTCTGAAATTTTAAGTCTTTAGAATTTCTCTTTCTCTTGTCAGTGCCTAAATGGCAGTCTTTAAAGTAAACTTTCAGAAGAAAATGTGACTGTCAAAAATAGTACTGTAGACACAAATAAAACTGTCTTTACAGGTGCAACACCAGAGCAATGCTTACTGATTGGCATGACATACATATACTCTCCTTCTCCACTGTGGGTATGGCTCAGAGTAACTCAAAAAATATTCTAAAAGTTTTGTTTATGTATAAGTCTTAAGAACATTAAGTTGAACTAAGTTACAGAGTTAAACACATCAAACATCCTGCAAATGGGTGAGATGCCTGTGTACACACTGTTGTTTTTTGGGCTTCTTGAGCAGGAAGCTGATGCAGTTTTTTGGTTACTGAAAAGATAGTGAAGAACAGATCTACGGTAGATGGTCTGTGATAACCGGAATGTCACCTCTGCATGTCACATGCAGATTAAGAAATGCACAGTATTCTGGATAACTGACCAAAGATCTCTTGCTTTCTGGCTGCATACCTAGGAAGGGATTTAGTACCACAACAAAGATTGCTGTAAACTGGAAATAGATTGGAAATCTTTGCATGTCTGAGGTCACCATAGCTGTGTTGACAAAACCTGGTAACACAGGCATGGCTCCAGTCAGGTCTGAGCTAATACAGCCCCAGAGCTGCTGGAGTTTTACAGTGGACCAAGACTTGGACTGTGTTACTCTTCAACACCTTAAGCCACTCCTTGGAGTCACTAACTTCCTGGAGTATAGTATAGGAGTCTGTTTTTATGTCTAGTCCAGGTAGTGTGAGCTCTGTAATTTAACTCCTTGATAAGATATATGGGGAGAGGAAGAAGAGAATCAAACTGACATAAAATGTCTGAATAGAAGCATTGATTTGATGAGTATTTGTCAAATAGGAGCTTGCTGGGTGTGCAGAGTAGTGGTGGACTTGATTATTTATGGACAGAAAGCATAGTAATAGTATATAAAGTGAAAATCTTTATTTAGTTATAGCTGGATTTTGGTTCCACTGTTTGTTTTTTTTTTCTTTGATCTTACCACAAGTTTTCATTAGTTCAATTCAGAAACAATTATTTTGCACACTAAGAACATGTATTGCTTTCCAGGCAGCTTCCACTGTAGAGCAGAGAAGAGAAATTAACATTCTTTCTTTGTTTTCTAGCCCTGTGAAGGTAACTTTGATAGGAGCAGTTCTTTTCACCCTGCAACACAGACAGTACTTGCCAATAGCAAAACACAACCTTGTGTTTTTATACACCATCTTTCTTGTTGTCTTCAAGGTAAGAATTTTAAAGTTGCTAATGACCAAATAACAGAAAATTTTTCATTTAATTGTTAAAATGCATGCTTCCTGATAGGAAGGCCAGGTCCAGCTGAAGGCATGTGTTTAGTGTTTTGTACATGGGCAGAATGGAGGACCTATTCTGTTAATGATTCTGTTCAATGAATCAGGGGACAGGGAGGAAAAGAAAAAAAATCAGGAATTTTGGCTTCCAGTATTTGATATTCCAGGCTTGTGTGTCTGTAATCTCAAAAAAAGCTTATTCTTGTAGAAAGAAACTCTCCTGTTCTCTGTCTTTTGTGTGTGCCCATGTAATCACCAATGGGTTTGTAAGACAAGCCAGCTGGATTCTCATTTGATTTGAAGCGTTCACAAAATAGGTGGGAACGGAAAGCATACCAAAACTACTTTGAAGTAGCTGTAACTATTTTGTAATAAAATAGACACTACTTCTCTATTGAAGTCTTCAGTCCCGCCAGTCATATTCATTTCCAGGATGATGCCTTTCTTCTGGATTACTAGTTTGTAAGAAAACATAATCTCTCTTAGCAGATATCTGGCAATTTTAAGAGCTTGAGAGCTGGTGTTGAGCAGACCAGAGAATGTGCGAAAGTGTGGTTGCCAGTCTCCTTTCTGTGAAGGAGCTGACAAGTTTAATTCTGCAGAAGTTGCTTTTGGGAGGCAAGACTTAAAGCTTATGTCCTTGATTTTCCATCTGAATTCATAAAGGCATTGTTGAACTGCGCATACTGAGAATGGAGAAGGAAAGGAATGTTATTCTGGAAGTGAGAAGTCGCAGGTGTCCACAGAAGCTGTCTGTCCAGCTGCACTGGAGTAACTAAATCCTTACACTGATGGTTGTACTGACAGTCAGGAACTCAACCACCCACTTCACTAATAAAGTCATAAAGCAACAGTGCATCTGGCATAATCCTTTAATAATGTCTCCTGGAAATTTGTCATTTCTCTGAAAGCTGTAGCAACTGTTGTACTGGGCAAACTTGCCCAGTACTCAAATCTGAAAAACAGGTTTTTCAATCCTGATTCCAGGTTGTGTGTCCTAAGGGGTGCCTACCTAAATCTCTGAACTTTATGGAATGAATATGGCTCTCTGGAATTCTAATTAAAGTCTGGTTATGCACGTATACATTCAGGTCCTTACACATTCCATTCTTCCAATTTAAGTGGAAGAAAGCCACTCTTGTTTACTGTTTTTCAGTTTGAACAAGGCACAAAACTTACACATAAAACTTGCTCTTCACCTTACTTGTATGGCATTAAATGTGATTTACTGTTAGGATGATTAATCTTACAGAGATTTTTTTTTTGCACATTGTTTGTGGATAGCTCATAGTCATGCAATGTTAAGGGCTGGAAGGGACCTCAAAGATCATCCAGTTCCAGCCCCCTATCATGGGCAGAGACATCTGCTAGGCCAGGTTTGTCAAGGCTTTATCCAACCTGGTCTTGAGCACTACCAGGGGTGGGGTATCAGCAACATCTCAAGGTAACCTGTATCTCACCACCCTCACAGTAAATAATTTCTTCCTAGAATCCAGCTTAAATTTCCCCTCTTTCAATTTGTCATGTGGCTACAGTTCCTGATGAAGAATCCCTCTCTAGCCTCCCTATAGATCCCCTTCATGGCTGTTCCAAGAGTGTTGGTCAGAAAGAAGAGCATTCTTAGACCAATTTTGGCTATATTGAGCAGACTTCTGTTAGTAGTGGCACAGCCTCATCCTTATGTAGAAAGTTAAAAATGCCACACACCTTCTTCTTTGGTCGTTTACCTGTGAAGCCATCACAACTTTTATTGTAACTTAATCCTTATTCTTTGTAGGTAAAAATGATGTTGACAAGAGATGCAGCTTCTCCACTTGCTCCCTTTGAGGCTGCATTGGGCCAAATGATTTTTGGCTCACAAAAGACACCTTCCAAAGTGAAGGGTGAAGGCGTTGCATCTTCCAATGGCTCTTCAGTTTGTGACCAGCCTTCTGAGCAGCACCATGAGGGTGCTAAGAAAAAGCAAGCAAAGAAAACAGAATAAATTACTCTAAATCCTTGCGATGGTCATGAAGTTGTTTGTCTTCCAGATTAGGCTGGCTGTGAAGTTTGTCTAAGGAAATGAGAACAGGGTTGTGTTGTGGTTTGCTTTTTTGGAATGTGTTATTATGTGTAACAGGTGTAAATGTACATGCTGGATTTATGAGTTAAAACTATGAATATTCATAGTGGTTAAAAGTTTACTGATTTTGTATTTATGATAGCTTCAAGTGCTTACGTGTTAAAAAGACAGTTTAAAAAATGTGACAATCATATATTTTTCTTTTCCTACTGTATCACTTGTTTAATGTCTTACTATCTTGCAGTTCTTGTTTCATTTTGATAACACTGATTTGTACTGTCAGGTGTTCACTGTAGCACATCCCAAACAAGAAAGTCATTAAGTAAGACTTAAGCACATTTCACTGTGGAAAACCATAAAAATGTACCAATTTAGTGCCTTTAACTAGAAAAGTTACTGAATTATTATTGTAATTCACATTGCATTGATCTAGATTGTCTTCATTTCTTAAAGTAAATATTTTTAAATATTTTTCAGTATTTTAAAATGAGAGTACATTAACTGGCACTTTAAAAAAATCTTTACAGTTATCAGGTAGAAATATCAATATTTTTTGGTGTTGGCTTACTTGGATTCTTTATTTGCAAGCATTTGAGATGTAGGTGTTTTTTGCCACATTGGTGTTTCACAGGTACTTATCTTTTGGTTCATTGGGGTCTGGACATTCTTTGCCTTAATTTTTTTTCCAAGCATATGCACTCATTTCTTTGCAAAGATAAACTTCATTAGGAAGGAGAATGCTGGACGGTACATTTACCTTGTTTAGTCAGTACTCTGAGCTGCAAGACAGGGATGGGAGCAGTGGGAATAATCCATGAGGGAATGGTCAGTGAGCTGCTAGAACACCTGGACACTCCCAAGTGGTGGGATGGGACCCTCCCTGGGGTGCTGAGGGACCTGGCAGAGAGCTCACTGAGCCACTTCCAATTATTTACCAGCAGTCAGTTAAGTGGAGGTTGGCAAATGTGACACACATCTACAGGAATGGTCAGAAGGAAGATCCAGGGAGCTCCAGGCCTGTCAGCTGCCTTCAGTGTCAGAGAGGCCATGGAGCAGATCACCTTGAGTGCCACCAGCAGGAGGAACAGGACAACCTGGGCATCAGGCACAGCCAGCCTGGGTTTGGGACAGGCAAACCTGCCTGACCAACCTGATCTCCTCCTGTGACAAAGTGACCTGCTCAGGAGTGAGGGAAAGGCTGTGGGTGTCTCTGCCTGGGCTTTACACAGCCTGGGACACCTTCTCCCACAGCATCTCCTGGAGAAACTGGCTGCTCATGGACAGGGCCCTGTGCTCTGGGTGAAGAACTGGTTGAGGGCAGGGCTGGGGAGTGCTGGGGAATGGAGGCACATCCAGCTGGGCTGGGCACAGTGGGGTTCCCATGGGATCAGCACTGGGGCCAGGCCTGTTCAACATCTCCATCAAAGGTCTGGGTGAGGGGATCAAGGGCCCTCAGTCAGTTGCTAACTGAGGGAGCTGGGAAAGGGGCTCAGCCTGGAGAAAAGGAGGCTCAGGGGGGCCCTTGTGGCTCTGCACAACTCCCTGACAGGAGGGGACAGCTGGGGGGTTGGGCTCTACTCCCAGGGAACAGAGACAGGAGAAGAAGTGGCAGAAGAAGGTTAGTTTGGATATTAGGAAGAATTTCTTCACAGAAATGGTGAAAAGCATTGGAACAGGCTGTCCAGAGAGGTGATGCAGTAAATGTCCATGGAGGGATTTAAAAGGGTGTGTAGATGTTGCACATGGGGATACAGTTTAGTGTTGGGTTTAGGCATATTGGGTTAATGCTTGACTTGATGACCTTAAAGGTCTATTCCAACTTAAACCACTCTTAAATATCAGAAGCACTGAAAGTTTTTATTAGCATTTACTGAAACCTTGCTGCTTTCTGCTTGTTGTGTCTCTTTTTGCTCAAGATGTGAAGCAGTTCTAAGTGGCATATACTTCGTAACTGACAACTTTGGCATTTTAGAGATGTTACAATGCATAAGAATAGAATCTTTTCAGAGGAGTCTTTTAGTTGATGTGCAAATTTTTAGACTAAACTATTTTTACAAAATTAGACTATTTTCTTCAGAGAGTACTGCTTTGAAGAATATTGTTCAGCAAAGAGGAGTTATGTTAATCTCTGTGCAGAGATGCCAAAGAGAATGTGGAGGGAGATCTGATTTGAAAAGATCAAGTTCTAGTTCCATGTACATCTCTAAATTTAGAAAAGCTGTCACCAATGCTGTGCTTAGAGAAAAAAAAAAAGAAAGTTCCAAAGAAATTTCTTGTGCCTGAGTAGTCACATTTCCATGGTGATGACCAAAGCATTGAACTCAGTTTGAAATCTAACTTCATTGCAAATGTGCTGAACCTTGAAAGCTAAAATTACTATTTTTTTAAACACTTGAGTATTAAAACAAAGCACCCCAAACTCTTTGGACAAACTAGCAGTCATATTCCTTACACTGAAACTTTGTGTTCAGTTACAAATGCTTGGAGTCTCATTTTTTTGTAGCTTGATGTCATGGATTAACTTGAAGCTGCCAATTAACTAGTTAACAATCAGCTAGTTATCAAGCAACACCAGCACATGCTGCCTGTCCATGGCTTTTTAGAGTTTTGGATGTTTTTCTGAATAGGTGTAATTGTGTATTCTAGATCACCATACAGAATGGGATTGTAGTGTGGAGCCATGTTGCACATCTGTGAAATTCTGCCTGAAAACTGGCTATTCCTAGCCCAAGTCAATGTGAAAATATGCTTAGACTAAGTCTTCAACAAGTTTATAATTAGAGGGAAAATAGATATTGTTTTGTATTTATTTTCAGAGTTAAATACAACAATATTAAAAAAAAATAAAATATTTTCCTGTCTGATCCCCTTAAAAATAATAAACAACACACAAAAAATATATATTGTTGTGAGACAGAACACATTATAGTGACAGAAATCCTGTTTTAGGCACCATGAAAACAAAATTTTGTGTTTAAATGTATCACATGGTGCTGAAGGATGTGTGCTCAAAGGAGCTCCATGCTTAATAACTACATGCAAATGTTCTGAGAACTACATTTTATGACACAGACAAAGATAACAAGTTGCTCAGGGTTTAACCTGAATTCTGTAGGGGATGTTAATACATTGTGTCTAGGATGCCCTAAATAAACAATTCCTGGCTTTCATGCTGATTGTTCTCTATATCTGGTAAACTCTGTGTGAGAATTTTGTTAACAATTTCTTATATCTGTTCTGGTAAACAGATATCTGGTGTCAGATTCAGCACAGCTGCACACATGAACTAGTTGGCTGTATCTGATTTTATAATTACCTGGTAAAATCAGAAGATGCTGCCCTGTGCTGACATAAATTAAGTCAGTCAGAAATTGCTTAATCATCTCAGTTCTTGGGCTAGAAGGGCATATTCCTGATTAAAACAACTGCTATTCTGAGTAATTTCTACGAAATACACCCAGCTTCTGTAAAAATGAATACCTTAAAATTCAGAGCAGAACTGCAGTTTCATTAGACAATAAATACTATTTGCTTTCCTCTTCTGTTTTTTCTCATTTCATTTTATTGGGAAAAGAGTGGAGATGGGAGGATGTCACACAAGCAGTACCACCATCTGAAATGTGATTCTTCAGTGTATTGTTAGGCAAGACACAGTTGTTCGAGAATTTCAAACCTATCTTCTGTAGGAATCTGAGTCTGCTCAGCATAAGGGGACTGCTGAAATATAACATCTTCCAACAGTCTAGACAGTGAATACAAGATTTACTCAGAGTGAATACTCTTAATTTATAAGGTGAATCCTCATTTCTCAGGTCTAAGTGAAGTCTTAAAATGAGTAGCAACAGAGAAACACCATTTGACGCCAAGATGAGAATCAAAAATGTGTTGTAAATAGTAATTTGCATTTGTTCTGATAAAACTGCTTTGTTAAGCAATCAAAAGCCTTTTGTGAAATGTGTGAAATTGTTCAGCACAGGAATAGATAGTAATATGAAGGCTGACAGAGAAATACATTAATATTCCCAGGCAAGAACACTGATCTGCCAGTGGGCTTTATCTACAGTCAGGGAGTAGAATGTGATCAAAATGGTATCCCAAATGAAAACTACTACAATCTAGTGTGATAGTGTGCACAGCAACCTGCAGCACAATCCCTGGTGTCAGTAACTGCTGGTGGGTGAGAGGCTGGACATGGCCCAGCCATGTTCTCTGGCAGTCCAGAAAACCAAAAATGTCCTGAGCTCATCCCACAATGTGGGCAGCAAGGGAGGAGGGATTCTGCCCCTTTGCCCTGCTGAGGTGAAACCCCACCTGCACCTGTGGGGTCCCCAGTGCAGGAAAGACATGCACCCATTGGAATGAGTCACAAAAATTATTAAAGGGCTGGAGCATCTCTCCTTTGGACACAGGCTGAGAGAACTGGGGCCAAAGGCTCCTGGGAGACCTCATATCAGCCTTCCAGGACCTAAAGGGGGCTTATAAGGAAGGTGGGAACAGACATTTTAGCAGGGCTGTAGTGATAGGACAAAGAGTAATGGTTTTAAGCTGAATAAGGTTCAAATCAGATAATATTAGGAAAGAAGTATGATGAGGGTGGTAAAACACTGAAGCAGGTTGCCCAGAGAGGTGGTAGATGCCCCATCCCTGGAAATCTTCAGGTTGGATGAGGTGCCCATTTAGTAAAAAATATCCCTACTTATTGTATGTGAGTTGGACTAGATGGCCTTTAAAGGTCCCTTCCAACCCAAACTATTCTGTGATTCTTTCATTCTATGAAAAAAGATTTCTTCAGAGTTGAAGCATGTTGTCAGAGGGGTTGAGGCAGCCCTTACTGACCCTGGAAGCTGATACTGCCAGTGTTGTGTAGTTGTTATGAAAGGAACTACAGAGTAAAAAAGGAAGAAACATGCATCTAAAAGAAAGAAACGTGTCTACTTTGTTGTCTTTGGCTGAAATTTGGTCAAGCTCTCTGGCACATTTTTCCACAATAAATTAGATAAGAATTTTTTAGTGATAGTAATTTCAGAGTAAAATCAGAGTCACCTATGGTTTGGTCAAATTTTCTCCTCCCCCTTAAAAGAAGACTGTTATCAGACAGTTGAATGTCAAGGCTAGATTAGCTAGTTTTGGTTTTTAAACTGGACTTCTTCATGGCCAAATTTGGAATAAAACTACTGAAAGATACTTTGATCTAAAGCTTTTTGGCACACATTCTGTTTTCTGAAAATAATACCCATTTATGGTCCTGGGATGTTTAGGAATTAGTGGGAGTGATTTTGAGTGTCTTTCAGTGGAATTCAAGAGTACCTTTAAAGCACTTAACAAGCAGATTACACTGAGCAAGATGAAAATACAAACTTACATGGTTCTATTGTCATAGTAGAATGTCAGAAAAATCCAAGATGAAGAAATGAGTTTTATATTGAAGATGGTACAGTTTCATGGCCACTGCTTTTTCATGTGAGTGACTTCTGCAGTTCAAATGTTGTTTACGTGAAAACAGCTCTTTTTACTTACCTACCACCCATTATGCATCAAAACCTGGCTCTGACTCTCCCAAAGTGAGCTGTTTCCCTGCAAAGGAGGCAGTTGTTTTCTGATGTTTGTTTTCTAGCTCCTAGAGGCAGAAGAGAAAGAGACTGAGTGCTTTACTTGAAATTTTCAGGCTGAGCCGAGGGAAAGAGCAGGGTGTGGAAAAGAGACCCATCTCTCTGGGCAGCTGGGGTGTGTTCTTTGGCTGCAGTCCAATTATTCAACGTATTTTTAGTTGCCTTCAGTTCAATGTAGCAGATGAATGTTAAGGAAAACTCTCCTGTCCTGTCATTCAGGTGTTTCTCTGGGAGTCACACTTCTTCTGCCTGAGGCTTTTAACTGCTGGGACTGAAGCAGTTTTGCATTTGGAATTAAATAACTAATGTTCCAATAATTTGGGTATCTCCTCCTGCAGCAAATGCACATGTGCTTTTTATTTATTCTGGATGTTATGGATTAAAAAGTTCAGGATCAGATTGGATTCTTCTGAATCCATCTCTCCAAGTATAATCCAGATATTCTGTTGCTGGCTGGTGTTTAGAACTGTCTTGCCAAAAGAATGGTTCCTTAGAAATCAAATGTATTGATTATTTTTTTCATTCCCTTATCTTTACCTAAATCTCCTGCTTATATCAGACTGAAGTTTTGTTTGAGTAAGTTTGGCAGGAATTGGATCATAACTGAGTTTAGAAGAAGCTGAAACACAAAGGCTGTTAAAAAACCAAAGTTTCAAGGCTGGTGTTTATTAAGTAAGAATATGTCAAATGCCAAAGAGTTTACCAAAATCTAATAAAAAATTAGTGCTAATACTTTGGGAAAGCAGTGAATTTTCAGGAAACAAACTCAGGCATTGTTATTGAGAGTATGCACTGTATACAGACACAGGAACCAAGTTTCCAAATTTTGCATTGCTGTGATAGTGTTTGTGATGGTGTTCTTTTCTCAAATGCAAACAGAATGGAGCACAAGGTTAATTATCTTCAGACCAAGCTGAAGCCAGAACATAAGGAGTTAGGACAAAGTGGAGTAACTCCTGGGAATGCTATGCAGTATCTTATTACATGTTATAGCAAGAGGAGGGAACTCAGACTGTTGTCAGAAATTAACTAGGAATATGGTTCTAACACCAGTACAGCCTTATTGTTGCTGACCTGAGAGGTGACATGCTGCATTCCTGAGTCTGTACCTGGTCTGTATGGATGTCTATGAAATCAGAGCATCAGTGCTGCAAGGAAAAGCAATGATTAAGAAGGTCAAGCTGGGTAAGACCCCTAGGGATACGTTTGCAGCATGAACTACAAGAATGTGACCAGGCATTTCAAGTTACTAATGAGAATGCCCTTATGATACCTTTAAACAATGCTGATTTTTTTTTCTTAACCAGGGTAAAATCATGTGAATAAAAGTGGGGTCTGAGCACTTCATTAATGCCAGAAAAAATATAAATGAGGGTGTTGAAAATTATACTATTGGTAAAATGCATCCTGACTTCTAGGCATGCAGTAAAGTAGTTACAGCAGGCAACACAGAATTTAACAACCCCTAGTATGGGCTTCTTACTGCTTATCTAGGGGCATCAGACTAGTGAACCTACTAAATCTTTATTATAAAAGGAAAGAACAAGAAAACTGATAAAAGTTACGGGCTGGCTTTGGCACAGAGACTGACTGACTCAGTAGGTCGGCTACTGGCTCAAGACTAGCAGAGGAGACAGGAGAACACTGCCCATCTTGAAGTCTGTAAAATCAAGTCGACCCTGATGCATGTGGAATGACTTTTGCATAGTACTGCAATTTCAAGTGGAACTGGTAAGTAATGGACCCTAAGTAAGCAAACAAACAAACAAAGAAAAGCCATTTAAGTTGCACAATGTATAATTAAGCTGTGGAACTCATTGCCTGCTGTAGAAGTGTTAGAAATGGAAAGCAGTTAGATACCAGCTGTGACTCAGGCAGTATTTTGAGAGAATAGCTGAGGCTAGAAGGGAACTCTACATCACCCCCTCCCAAAGCATCTGTCCCAATGCTCTGCCACCCTCAATGGAAATAAATTACTCCTGGTGTTGAGTGGAACAATTTATCTTTTAGTTTAAGGCTATATGACTGCGTTGACCTGTTCTCCAATATTCTCCCCTGTCATCCAGGAAATGGTGCTAACAGTTTTTCTGGGAAATTACAGGGATCAGCACATCTGGAGCATGAAAGATAGAAAACCCACCTTCTATGAGTGTAGCGTTTTCCCTACCAGGAAAACAAAAAGCTCCTGGGCTGGAGAGGCCGTTGGGCTGATGTCTGTATTGCAGCAGCAGTGTTTATATTTCCCTTTGGAAGGTGGCCACTTGTTTTGCTAGCATGTCCTCTCTTACAAAACAAAAGTCCTTCTATTGCTTCTGTGCAGTTCATTATTTGTAGAATGCTTTCAGGACCCCACATGAAAAGGTACTTTAGATGCATTAATTATTAGTATTAAGCACATCTGCTTTGTCTGAGGGCTTTCTTCCAGCTGAAAATCGGTTTGACTGCAAGGAAACATATTTTTCCAAGAAGACTATATTGCTTGTAAGTCTGGGAAGCAGAGAAAGCAAATAAAGCTGGTTTTGTTTTAAATTTTTTTTTTTCATGGGTGAAAATTATTTCGTCCCTTATTTTAATTAGAAGTATTATTGTTTATGAAAAACTATTGTTCATCATGGGGAAATGGTCAAACACCAACAAAATTAATAGTTTTTGGAAGAAAGTAATTCCCTCAGTTACTTTCAACAATTTGCTTAGGTATTAACAGAAAATTTTCTTGGAAGCTGCCATCTCATTCAGAAGGGAGACTGAGTTTAATGAAGAGTTTCAGCAAATATCTTCTTTGTGTAAAAAGCATCCACTTTTTTTTCTTCCAAGACAAAATTTTTCTTTTAGACCCATCATACTACAGTATGGAAATTTTCTGTGATGATACAGGGTTTTGAAAGCTTAGATGGTGGGGAGAAATTCTTATCTATCAGGTTGTTGTCATGTGCTAATACTGCTGATGACTTGCTTTGCTATTTAGGTTGCAGATAAGAATTTTACTTCTATACTCTGGTCATGAAAGACATTTTGTTATTTTCTCATGTCAGCCACATTAAAATAAACATTTTCCTGTTGAAGAGCCTCAAAAAGCTTTAGTCTGAAAAAGTTAATGGTTTCATCTTATTTACAGCAATCATTTCTCTTTCCAATGTTAAGCTGATGCTAAAAGTACCTATTTAAGCCTATTACATAAGTCCTAATAATACAGAAAGGGTATTGATTTTCTAAAAAAGAAGTTGTAGAAACTTATGTATTGAGCTCAAAATTTTGTGAGAACAGAGGATCTCAAGCAAGTGGAAAGCCACTTTGTTCATCTGGCTTGTGCCTGGTTTTATGGAAACAGAAACACTTGAAAAAAAGCAATACTGGAACTGTCGAAATGGGCATGGGTGGAGTGCTAAGCTTCTGCTTCAGCAACTAGGAGGAACATCAACAGGAAAATTTCTTATTCTTTAGTCCTTGGTGCCCCACTCAAGGGTATTACCTGATGGTTCTTGGGACTGTGACTTGTGACATAGGAAAAACTGTAAAACTAGTAAATTTCTTCCTTGGAGTGATGGCTGAGAGCTGTGTTTAGCATTAGCTGAGCACAAGGTTGGCCTGGATATGGACAGTGAAAAGGCATGGGTCACTCTACACTGTTCTCTTGGATCTAATTCAGAGCTCCTTACCTTTTGTTACATTTATCTTGTAATGTTTACAAGGCTGTAAATGAAGGTTGGACTTTACTTTTGGACCTGATGATCTAAAAGGTCTTTTTCTAACCTAAATGACTCTAAAAGAGTAAAAAACCTCTCCTTTACTTGTGTCACGGTGTGACTGGGGTTTACCAATTTTAATCTATTTAATTTCTTTCGGGGATCGAATTTAGGAGTAAAGACAAAGCAGGCTTAAAGCTTAAAAAGGGTACAAGAAATTTATTAACAACACAGAAACAATTCAGAATGAGATTTCCAGGTTATTCCCTCCTCCCCCTTTTTTCATACCAGTAACATACAGAAAAACACTTCGGTCAGTTATTCACTTAAATAATCATTTCAGTTCACTCAAGAGAGAAAAGCCCCTTCTTTTTGTTTAGGCCTAGAGGGTGCCTCACCCTCATAACTTATATCCGCCGGGAAACTACAAATTATGATTTTTCCTCCCATTTTCACAGTCCTTCCAGAGCTGTATATGGGTTGCTGAAAAACACATGGGGTGTCATTTTAAAGGCAGGCTGCTGAGAACACAAAAAGTCCCTTTACCTCACTCTTCACCAAATATCTCTGTCCAATATTCCAGTTCCAAAGACAGAGAGCTCCATTTCTCGAGGCAAAAAAGGTCTTCTTCTCAGGCACTTAACCTCCCCAAGTATATTCTACAGTTTAAAGGAATTTTAAGTAAAGTCACAATCCTCTAAAGCCCACAATAAAAAAAGGTTTTAAGCTACTTATCAGTGGCGACTTTTCCAGATCCCTCCTTCTATAAGAACTTGTCTTCATTTTGCTGACTTCTGTAATTCTTCTTGCTTTATGCCTTTCGTTCTGGGGAGCTCAGGAAATCCGAACTCTCATTCAGGCACTAAAAGTTAAACTTGTATCCAAACGGTAAGGAGCCAGGCTGAAGCCATGCTGGAAAAGACGCAGCCACACGTGATGATGAAATGGCTGGACTTCTTTCTGCCGCTGCGCAAGGCTGGGCGTCCGAGCCAAGCCGAGCCCTGCTGGGGCCGAGCTGAGCTCCCCCCGGGGCCGGGCCAGGCCGGGTCCCCCCAGGACCATTCCGAGACCGGGGCCCGCCGGGGCCGGGGCCCAGACCTGCTCCCCTCCGTGACTGGAAAGCAAAAGACCCAAACAAACTTATTTTCCTGTGATTCGTAAAATCGAAACAGCGTTCTAATTGGTTTCCTGGGCTGTCAGTCACTAACCCAGGTCTCTGATTGGTCCCTGCAGCTTCAGGGGAGGCTCCCAGAGAGGACACAGCTCCCTTTGTCTTAAGAGCATGTGCGTTCCAGGGGGCTTCCATGGGGGATGGGCCACCACCCCCATGTGTTTCCAGCACAACTTGCTTGGGGTTACTTTGCCTTGCATTATTGTGACTGGCAGGTGGGTGTGCAGATGTTTTCACACAGCCAATAAAATGCAGGACAGTTCAGCACAAAGAGGGTGGGTCAGGGCACCCCAAAGTAATCTCTGAAATGGCCTGAATGCTGCTGTTGTCTGGAGCAAATTAATTACAGATCAACTGTGAGAAAGTTTGAATGACCATAACCAGCCATGGTGGCATTCCCCCAGCAGAAATACTGTACCCGTGAGCTCCAAAAACTTTAAGGTGTATTGTAAGTAGCAAGATTGGAAAAGGCAGATCCTGTTTCCAGCTCTCTGTGTTTACTTGCTGGCAGAGCATTGAAGGCTCTAGATCCATCTATGCTCAATTAAAGCTTTGGCCTGACCACTTATCAGAGGAGGCTTGGAAAGATTATGAACACATTTAGTGTTTTATTCCCCTTGGGTGTGCAAATTTCCAAAGCTGCTGTGATAATCTAGGCCTGGAGATCCAGCACAGAGCATGTTTTCTGTGGGGTTGTGTGTCCTTGGCTCACCATCAGGTGGAAAGAGGGGTTCTGAGTTCTGGGTCTGCTTTTAAAAACAGTTTGGGCAAGTGGAGGAACAGTTCTGCGGAGCCATTACAGTCTCTTCTGTACATGATGTTTGGGCATATTTTAAAGCCTTTATTTCCTCAGCCATGAAATCTTCTTCGAGTGGTTTCATTCTATCTTGGAAGTACTCTAATCACAGCTTTTCCAAAATGTGTTTACAAGCCTCTATAGGTCTGCTTGCCATAGTAATTCCTGGCTACATTATATTGGGAATGTCTTGATCCTCATAGTGTTTGGAGAGCGAAGAAGCATTCCAAGTGGGAAATTACATCCACAGTTCCTAGTGGTATGGACCAAAGCTAAATGCCTAAGACTTCTTTAGAAAGTCTTCCTCTTTGTAAGGGATGTGCATTCTTTATATTTTCTCTGTTCGTAATAAAGTCATGCTAATTCCATCAATATATACAACTGTTCTCATTTTACCCTTTCTCTCTGCTCACTGTCATTATCCAAAATAGTCTTCAACAACAAAAAAATATATTAAAATAACCTCCTCTGTTTTTTTATGTGCACCTTCCAAGTTAAATGTTTGAGCTGCTGAGCTATCACTTGTTGAGTCACAGCAAACCCTTTGTCCACATTATGACTAGTAGATTTAATTGCTGCTGAATTAAATTGTTCTTTCTACCTTCCCGTGGTTATTTTCCCTTATCTCCTTTGACATTCACATTACAAAGTAACAATGTTGTAATTACTTTGGAAAGAATGAAATTACTTTTCCAGTGAGACACTCAATCGTGGTAGCTCTAACAAGGTAGGACTGTTGGGTGTCAGGTAGAGTGTCACCCTGCAAAATATGAAAGAAAGGCACAAAGGGAATTACACACATTATTTAAGAAGGGAGGAGTCATCTTGATGTTGGCTGAGACAGATTTGAAGCTGAAGATCACTGTGTAGAGTAGGAGCATATAGGTTTTGTGTGCATCAAGATCCTGATGAAGGAGACCCAAGAGCAAGTTAACAAACCAACGTGGAAGGTGTCACATTAGCACACTAACACTTGTAATCCATAATTAGGGCAGTGTGGACCAGAGTGTGGGAAGTGTTATCCACCAGCAGTGACCAACACTTGCCTTCCTATGCTCACTTCCACAGTGGAGCATTCACAGTGTTCCTGAGGAGCTGTCATTATGAATGCCAAGGTGTAGTAGATTTTGCTGAGAGGCACGACAGGTCATACATATGAACATTGTAAGGCCTGTGAGGGGAGATGTTGAGCTTGGGGTGGTGGAGAGCACCACTGAGCTGCCATCTTCAATTTGGCGGGCAATCTCCATTCTTGTCTCTGCAGTTCTGGTAGTCCCAGTATTCTGATGCCTCAAGGGGAAGAAGACTCTTGGCTCCTTGTCTGAGCAGAGTGTTTCTCCTTGTGAGTTCTGCATCCTTGTGCTCTGCACATACGGCCCTGGATGATGACTTTTAACTTCCATATTTCAAAATATAGTAGAAAAAACCATAATGTTTTTGACTGTTTCTAGATTCTCACCTGTTCTGCCTTTTTACTGTGTTTTCTGCCACCATCTAGGGTTTTCCTAGGGTGTTCCCAGGGATCTGAAAACAAAGGTGTTTGTCCAGTCATTTCCAACCTTGGCTTATGGGCACAAGTGCTGATTAAGCAGCATCAAGGTATCCCTGTCAGCCCTGGAAGCAGAGGGCTTGGTTTAGCTTTTTAATTTGTTTGTCCACATAGCAGTGGCAAAGGGCACTGCAAACAGGTGGTGGTGGCTGTTCACAGGGCGAGGGAACCCTCACTCTAAACCTTGGGAATTATTCCAGGTTTAACATAGCATGTGAGGTGCATCCCGGTAGGTTTTGCCCTAATAATTTTGTATACAGCAGCCATAGAAATGTCTGCGTGCCAATACCTGGGGTTTGCAGCTGCTCACGTGTCTCTCACCCGCCACGCCTACCCACTCCAGCTGCTGCACGGCCCGGGGGACATCTGGTGGCCAAAGCTGTCTTGGCATCCCGCACGGAATCCCGCGGAATTCCGAGCGCTCCAAGTCCAGGCAGCACGGCAGGGATGGCAGTAACATGCCCACCCATCCAGCCAGCAAGAGTTTAACACAAAACTCGACTTAACCAGCTGACTCGTTGTATGGGTGCACCTTTTTCCATACACAAATGCTGCTGCCCCAGTTTGAAAAGCAAATGGGTTACGTTCAGGCTCACTTAGATGAAGCCAAAAGGTGCTTTTTGACCTGTCTGAAATGGCCATGGGATCTATTAATATATTGTACAGTTTATTATTTCTTTTGGTAAAAGTACATAGTAATTTTTAATTCATTTTCCAAAACAAAGAGAATTTGCTTTGAAGGATCTGTGCTAGTCCAACTGAGTGATGACCCAGTCCAAAAGCTGGCAGATTATTCTTTTCTTTTCCAAAGGTAGGAAAATATGATGACCAAACATCACACAGGTCCTTTTTTTTTTTGAGGAACAAAACCCTTCTATTTCACCTCCTGCATTTAAGTTTTGTACATAAGTACAAAATAGTTAAGCTGAAAACCATCAACAGTAATATATATCTAGCAGTTGATCTGCATGTTTGTTTAACTCTTGCTTTCAAAGAAGAGGTTTGCATTAGACTTGAGACTCATCTAATTTAAATTACCTGTAAATTATATATAATTTATGTCAGCCATATATGCAGAGAAAAGTTCTGTTTCTTTCACTGATAGTGGGTGGAGGATAGAAATATGCACTATCAGAACTATTTGCAGCATAGCCAGAAATCAGAGATGTTTTACAGGGCAAGCACCAAGTCTTTGGAACAATTCCCCACAGCACATTTTCAACACAAGTCTCCTCCTGACGGTGAGTATCTGAAAATGGCCTGCCCCCAGTAACCACTGTGCATCCCTGAAACTGGCAATATTATACAATGAACAGTTGTCTTCTCTATGCCTTCCTGGATCTGTATAAAATTTGCCATGGCTGAAGTCTGTCTTTTGGGAAGTTCCAGAGGTAATTGTCTGGAGTTAAATTACAGGGCTCCTGTCAAAAGGAATTAGTATTTCAGCAACTCCTTGGCCAATTCCATGTGTCACGGTGTGACTGGGGTTGCCAATTTTAATATATTTAATTTCTTTTGGGGATCTAGTTTAGGAGTAAAGACAAAGCAGGCTCAAAGCTTAAAAAGGGAACTAGAAATTTATTAACAACACAAAACAATTCAGAATGAGATTTCCAGATTATTTCTTCCTCCCCCTTTCTTCATACCAGCAACACACAGAAAAAAAAAAATTTCGGTCAGTTATTCACTTAAATAATCATTTCAGTTCACTCAAGAGAGAGAAGCTCCTTCTTTTGTTTAGGCCTAGAGGGTGTCTCACTCTCATAATCTGCATCCGCCCGGAAACTACAAATTATGATTTTTCCTCCCATTTTCACAGTCCTTCCAAGCTGTATTTGGGTTGCTGAAAACACATGGGGTGTCATTTTAAAGGCAGGCTGCTGAGAACACAAAAAGACTCTTCATCTCACTCTTTACTCAAATGTCTCTGTCCAATTCCAGTCCCAAAGACAGAGAGCTCTACTTCCCAAGGCCCATTTCTCAAGGCAAAAAAAAGGTTTTCTTCTCAGGCACTTTTAACCTCCCCAAGTATATTCTGCAGTTTAAAGGAATTTTAAGTAAAGTCACGATCCTCTAAAGCCCACAAGAAAAAGGTTTTAAGCTACTTATTAGTGGCGACTCCTCCATCCAATCTGAGTTAAAAAGCCAATTAGAATTTATTATGTTAGAGCAAACAATAACAGGCAAAAACAGCGCTGGGCAGCGTAAGCGAGGACGCACCTCCGCTTAGCCACACTATGTTGCAAAACCACACTTGATTTATAGACAGTCCTTCTTCCTATATTGTGACGTGTCGAAAGTCTCTCTGCGCCTGCGTTGTGTTGTTACTAGGGGATCTTCTTTTGCCTTTCGGTGGTCGTCTGATGAAGGCTGGTGGCCTTCCTTGCACGTCTTCTTAGTAGACTGTCCCCTTATATGGCATGGTTGCACACATTCTTGCAATCCCTGCAAATCCTAATATAACTCTTGCAGACGACCACAAAAAAATTGTTATCACAAAAGCTAAATATAATTGCTCAAGCAACTACAAATGTTAACTACTTCTCCTTTTCATTAACCACAACTGTTGCTCCATTCTTTTACTACTTAATGTCTTTTAACCCCTTATTTGCTTCATCTTCTAATTCTTCAGTGAACAAACCCAATGTTCATCTATAACACACCCCAGGGCCTTCCCGGGCCGGGAGTCATCCCGGGGCTGGGCCCTTCCACCTCCCGGAGCTCAGCCCGGGCCGGGCCCCATGCTGGGACCCGGAGCCCCTGCCAGCTCCTCTCACCTGCCCCAACAAAACGCAAAAGACGCAAAACTGACTTCTTTCCTGTGATTCGTAAAAGCAAAACAGCGTTCTAATTGGTTTCCTGGGCTGTCAATCACCAACCCAGGTCTCTGATTGGTCCCCGCAGCCTCAGGGAAGGCTCCCAGAGAAGACCCCTTGCTCCCTTTGTCTCAGGACTATGTGCGTTACACGGGGCTTCCATGGGGGGATGGGCCACCACCCCCCCCCTTTCCATGTGTCCCAGCACACCATGGCAGTACTAAAACAGCTGACTGCCTTACATATCAGCTGGCCTTGCTTAGTGGAGCAACTCAAATGTTTTTAAAAGCAAAATAGTTATCGTGCTTCCATTGCTTTCTGCAGCAAAATTTTTCTGGCCAAAAGGGTTTCAAGGGAGTGAGTGTCTTTTTTTTTTTTTCCATCTATCTCTATTTATAGCTTATGAACATTGGGAAATGTAAGACAAGAAACTGAGAGAGAAACAGATTTTAGGACTTGAAGGTCAAATATTTTGTTCAAGAGAAGCCTGAGTTGTTCATGATGGAAAGGACAGCCTGACGGCAAAACTGTGCTGTGTTTAAGGTACACAGCTGCAAAGGGAAACTGATTAAATTCAGGATTAGATCTTCAGTGGACACAAAGGATTCTTTCTCACACATATGCAGTGCTCATATGGAGTCCAGAGCCTCTCTTGAAGCTCTTTTTGATATGAAATTCAGTGGTCTTTATGACCAGATCAAGTGCTCTTTTTCATCATTGTTCATAACAGTAGCTGCAGTCTGAGAAAATAATGCTCAGTGTCAGTAAGCAATATTAAACTAAGGACAAATAAAACTGTGTTTGATCACGAATTTCTTTCCCTACAATACACTTTCCCATGGTCATTTTATCCACTGATGTCTGCATCCCATCTGGAGCAGGCTGGCAGAATTAATCTAAAGTCCTTGAATTCAAGATGATTTAAATGGACAAGGGATCTTTCTCTGAGATTATCAGTTTGTAGTTGTCTGGCAGTTGGCCTTCAAACTGTGAGCTGTATAATTCTTATCTCGGTAAAGTCAGCAGCAATGTCTTCACTGACTTGAGCAGAAGTGGACCTTAGATCATTACTGCTCAACTATAATCCTTTGAATCATTTCACCCTCAACAGCATACAGCTGTGTGTCATATGTAATTATTTCACTGCTTATTCAGGTTTTCTCTCATTTCCTTCTGATTTTCTATAGCAAATCGTATTTTGCCTTCACTGTTTCCTATTTTACCAGAGTTAATTTGAAATACATTGGTCTTACAATTTTTAACACTACCCATTCCTGGTGCTCCTTGTAAGTTTCAATTCCACAGTCCTGGCTGGGTTGTTAAAAAACATCTTTCCTATAAGTAGAGTAGCACTTCATCTCAGAGCTCTCAATGTCCAGTCACAAAGTCTCAGTCTAGGTACAAGGTTGCTCAGAAATTGTACCTGGGATCTTGATTCCTTTTAGATTTTTTAAATAAAAAAAGGTAAAAAGGAGAAAAATATTCAAGTTTGCATTATGTTGTACAAATTTTCCTGAACTATTGTTTTTCAAGATAGAGGCTTTTTTTTTTTTTTTTTAAATCATGCTTCTTCTCACTTTGGGGAAAAAAAAAAAAAGGTAAGTCAACAAATTTGAAATATATCTGTGTTACAAGGCTCACTTCTAATTCAGCTGACAGGTCTGGGTGATCCCAAAGAAAACAGAGAGTGGGTGGAAGGGTGAAAGTAACCTTCTACTGCTCTTATGTTAGTTTGAATTGCATGTATCTATGAACACACTCACTTCAGGTAGTGGTGATCCTTCCTTGTTAACTTTAAAAATTAGAGGAGGCTTTGGTTCTGCTCTCTTGGAAATGGTTTTTCCTGTTGTATGCTGCAAGAGTGAAGTGTACAGGTGCAATGTATAATACACATGTATGCAATGAGTATTTGACTCAAAAACCAAAGCTTTATAATCTTTGAATTATTTAAAATAGAGGACTGAAGAATGGTTTCAGCTGAAGTCAGCTGGGTAGGTGATGTCAGTAACTGAGAAATTTGACCTAATTCCTGTTTATTGTGATACCTGGTATTTTTTTGGCAAATTACATACACAATTTTTCTTGGCAGACAGCATGAATACCAGTCTTGCTTTATTCTGTTTGTCTCGGCAAATACTTCATGGCAAGTATTCATCCCCAAATAAAGTGTGAAATCATGTGCAGTGCAAAGCCCATTAGGTCATGTATTTTGGCATTCTGCTGGGCTGCAAGGTCTGCCACAAGCTGTGCATGATGCTGACAGTGTTTCTCATGCAATAGGAATCAGATACCCTTTTTTCTTTG
Organism: Muscicapa striata striata; assembly: GCA_030060385.1. Classification (NCBI taxonomy): domain Eukaryota; kingdom Metazoa; phylum Chordata; class Aves; order Passeriformes; family Muscicapidae; genus Muscicapa; species Muscicapa striata. The sequence goes on from JAREIS010000436.1 coordinate 426,972, forward strand.
TGCACAGAAGTGTGTGCTTGATGTGGTGAGTAGTGGTGGTGTGGTACAGGGTTAGACTTGTTTGCCTAACCAAGACTTGTGTGCAGAAATAACACATATGAAACTGTGTAATGGTTTGAAAGCAAAACCAGTGAGAAACTCCCAGTCAGAAATACAATTTATTAGGAAAAAAGAGAAAAATCCAATACATGCAATAGTACAAAAGAAAAACCACTGACAGAGTCAGAATACAACTTGACACCCCACTAGTTAGGGTGGTAGTAGCAGCCCAGATGATGTGGTCTTGTTAAAGTAATGATCCTGCAGAAAGGTCTGGTAGCTCTTGTCCTCTGGAAACCAGTGGGTAAGGGCTGCTTTGGTGTTCCAAATCTCAGCTTTTATCTAGGTAGGAAAGACTTGGCTCCTCCCCCTGGTTGGAGCATCTCCCAATGGGATGATGTAATTTTATCAGTCATACAGTGGGAGTTAATGGCTCGTTAACAGAAGATATCTTCCTGGAGGAAGGATGGGTGTGGGAAAGATAAAGAACGCTGCCCCATCTCATTTTTAACAGATGTAACCTAGGACAAACTGAGATGTTTAAAATATGCCCTTGTTAGGACTTTTACACCCACTGTTGCATTCATGTGCTTTTTTTTTTTTCCATCCTGCCTTTGCCCACTATCTCTCTACCTTTTGTAGCACATCTCTGACACCTTCTTCTCCCACTATGTCCCCTGCCCTACTAGTGGCTTGTCAGCTTAAAATACCATCCATTCCCATGAGTAATGAGCTCCTCTTGAAAGGTCTTCCTGGGAAATCTGAGACTTTGACTTCTCCATCAGTATTTGCTCTGCTGCTGCTGGCTCTAACATGTGTCCTTCAGTTACCAGAGCAGAAAGTTGTAATTTGATAAAATGAGATAAAAGGAATGAATGAACTTACCCTCCCCATCTCCCTCCAGGTCCTGGTCCCCTGTCCCCCTGCCCATCTTCTTCCGGTCCCTTGTTTCCCTGTCCCCTTCACCTTCCTGTCCCCCTGAAGTTCCGGTGTTCGGACCCTGGGCTAAATGTCCTCATCCCATTGGCTGTCGGCCAAGTCCCCTCCCATTCCCCTCTCCTGAATACCTCGGTCCCCGGAGAGGGTCGCGCTCTTTCTGCCATACCACCGCATGGAATAAACTGAGACCTGGAAGGAGCCTCTTTTGTTTCTCTTCCTATTCATGCTGGAAACCTGTCTCATCTTAAATAATTAGGATAGGGACACAGTGTATTCAGCAGCAGAAGTCAAGGAGGCTGGTGCATGCTGAAGCTCCTTTTCCAGCAGTTTCCCAGGGATATGAATATTTACCTGTCTCTTAAGTCATTTTTGACACTCCTGCTAACTGGCTGACAAATGGAAGTTAGTCACTTCAATATATACATGGATATGACTTTTGATTTTTAGAAATTACAGTGCACTGGAATTGCAGATGGGCTGCATGCACAATGCTTCTCACTCATAAAGCTAAATGAACCTCTGGTGCCCCTGATGATTGTTGTAGTCCACACATGTACTCTATTTTTGTTCAGTGCTTCTCAGAACTGCATGGATGTAAAATTCACTGGAATCAGTGGAAGAATTCCATCTAGAAGTATGTACCCTAATCAGTGGTGAAGCCAAGAAGTGGTAACAGTCAACCTGATGGCCAGATCAATCCTGCAGTAAGTTACTAACATGATCTTGGGGGGGTCTGCTTACAGGCTGAGTTACTGTTCAAAAGAAGTTAAAAAAGGTTCTGCCAGAAGTACTTTGATAGTGTTGTATGTTTTTAAAATATTCATTTTCATCCACTTTCCTTCATGCTTTCCCTATTAAAAAAAAAATAAATCAACATTCACATTTTTGTAGCTTGGTCACTCTTCACCCATGTAAATGATAAACCAGAGAAAATGAACTCAGTTTAAGGTAGAACTTGAAATGCTTATGAAGGGAACCATAAGACACAGTTACCTACCTTAATATGGACTCTATATGAGAACTGAGGTGGTCTTTTTCAGTCCTGTTTTTTCCAGAACACACACATAAAAATTCAAAAGACACAAATCTGCATGTACCTGGTACAGTACTTCCATGCATTTGCAATTTTATTATAGAGTAGCAACAAGACTCTTGACAAATTCATGCTATTTACAGTGGCTGCTGACTGTACCTTCACCAGAACTCTTGGAGGACATGGAAGATGGGGGGCAATATTGGAATGTCTTGCCCGTGCTGCTGCTGTCCTTAGGTAATCACCTGGAACTGAGCATCAAAATGACCCATCTGTTCTGCTGTGCCAGGAGGGGAATCAGGTACAGGTGGTTTATCAGCTCCTCAGTGCAAGAGGTGATGTGACAGAGCTGTTCACATAAACCTTTGTAAATCTGCATTGAGGTGTTTCATGGCATGGTACAGAACTGTGAAAACAAACAATGTAATAAACATCCCAAAAAGATGGATACTATCTGAAATTACTTCCCTGTTATCTGTTGATACTAAGGATATGCTCAAACAAGGCAGTTGATTTTTGATGGATGCAAGTGTTGTCCTGGTTTAAGTGAGACTCTGGAGCACTGATGCTTCTCTGTCAGTTCTCTGTTGCTAAACAGTTCTCTGTTTCTTAGATGGTTCTGGATTAAATCTAAAAAACTGGCTTTAAGTACCTCTAACAATTGGCAATAGAGTTACTTGGCTAAGTCTCCCACACTGTCTGCTGTGGCTTCATTTTACATAATTTGTTTTGTTGAATTTTGCACACTCCTCCCCTCAAAAAAAACTTTTCTAGATGGTGCATGATCTGCCACAAAATCTTCTCGTGCCCACAGACGGCTTCAAGGCTTATAATTATTTTGAAACTTGGAACTGTTACTTCTGAAAGACAAACACATAAAAAAATATATACCCAAATCAAATCAAACCAAAGTGTTTGGCATTCAACTGGTGCCACCTTGGCCTCTGGACTCATGCTAGCCTGATTGTAGGTGCTGGAATAAAGGACCCCATGTGGAAAGCTATCCTGGGCAGAGCAGAAAAGCTGCATTTTGATCACCCTACGTGGCACCGCAGACATTCTTTTGGATAATTGGGTTAAATTGGGCTGACAGTGCAAAGGGCTGACAGTGAAAGTGACAAATGCACCCAGAGTGCTGTGTCCAGTTTTGGGCTCCTCAGGACAAGGAAAATGAGCTCCTGTAGAAGGTCCAATGGAGGCCCACAAAGATGGTTGAGGGACTGAGGAAGCTGAGCCTATTTAATCTGAGAAGACTGAGAGGAGATCTCATTAGTGCAGATAAGTATCTCCAAGGGGTGTGCCAAGAGGATGGTGGTCCCAGACCGCTTTTGGTGGTTTCCAGCAACAGGAAACCACCAAAATGCCCATAAATTAAGCCAATTCAAGATGAGGAAGAACTTTCCACTGAGGGTGGCAGAGCACTGGAACAGGATCCCTGAGGAGATCATGGAGTTTCTCTCTCTGGAGAGATTCCAACCCCACCTGGATATGTTCCTGTGTCACCAGCTCCAGGTGGCCCTGCCTTGGCAAAGGGCGTTGGACTGGATGATTTCCAGAGGTCCGTTCCAACACTTACACTTCTGTAATTCTGTGACTTTTCTGATGTGAGAAGAGGCAGGTTGGAAATATGGAAAGCCCAGCACATGTGAAAGCTCATGTTGGCTGGGCTGCTACAGAGATGGAGAACACAGCTTAGGTTTGAAATTTGGGGATGGGAACAAAGGGGAAACCTCAGAGGTAGCAGCTGGGGAGGTGGGGATGTGTCCTGGCTGTCGTCCCTGCTCCAGAGAGGTGATAGTGATGATACCTAGAGAGGGGCAAGACTTACTTGTTGATGATGGCAAAAGAAGGGGGTTGAGAACGTCTGAAGAGTATTTTCAGTGCTCTGTGTCAGAAATAGCGTGGTTAGCAGGACCAGGGAAATGATCCTTCCCCCTGTACTCAGCACTGCCAAGGCCACACCTCAAGTGCTCTGTCCAGTTTTGGGTCCCTCAATTCAAATGCACTGAGAGGCTGGAGTGAGTCCAGAGAAGGGAACGGAGCTGGGGAAGGGTCTGGAGCCCCAGAAGGGGCTGAGGGAGCTGGGAAAGGGGCTCAGCCTAGAGAAAAGGAGGCTCAGGAGGGCCCTTCTGGCTCTGCACAACTCCCTGAACAGGAGATGACAAAGCTTCAAGCTGCACTGGGGAATTAGGAATAATTTATTCACAGAAAAGATTGCTGGACACTGGAAGGGGCTGCCCAGGGTGGTGGGGGAGTCACCGTCCCTGGAAGTGCTCGAGGAACAGCTGGATGTGGCACTCAGCGCACCGGAGAGCACGGCGGAGTCCGCTCACGGCTGCGCTCCGTGTCCTCAGAAGCCTTTTCCAAGCTCATGGATCCTGCGGTTCCGCGGGGGCGCGCGAGGGCGGGCGCGGGGGCGCGCCCGGGCCCGGGCGGCGCCACGTGGCCGCGCGGCCTCCGCGCTCCCGCCGGCAGGTGGCGCGCGCCCGCCGCTGCCGGGGCGGCGCGCTCCCGCTCCTTGCCCTGATCCCAATCTCGGCCCCGCTCCCGTCCCTGATCCTGATCCCTATCCCGGTGCCGATCCCGCCCCTGACCCCACTTTCGGCTCGCTCCAGCTCCCACTCCCGGCCCTGCTCCCGGTCAGCCGGCAGCCGGTGCAGGGCACTGTCCCCCGATGCCAAGCGGGACCCGGTGCTGCTCCTTCCCCGTCCCCCTGTCTCCGCCGTGCTCCGGGCACGCTGCGGGAGCGGCCCCGCCAGGGAACCGCGGTCACCGCGGAGCCACAGGGTCAGTGAGGTTGGAAAACAGCTCTGGGATCATCGAGCGTGACCCCTGGCTGATCCCCAACTTGTCACCCCGACCAGAGCAATGAGTGCATTTCCGTGTTTCTTTAAACACTTCCAGGGACAGTGACTCCATCACCTCCCTGGGCAGCCCAGTCCAGTGTCCAATCACCCTTTCTGTGAAGAAATTCCCTCTGGTGTTCACCCTAAACCTTCCCTGGTGCAACTTGAGGATTTGTCCTCTCATCCTGACACTTGTTCCCTGGCAGCAGAGCCTGATCCCCACCTGGCTTAGCCCTCCTGTCAGGGGATTGTGGAGAGTGAGAGGTGTCAGAGCCTCTGGAGCTCCCTCAGCTGCTCCTTATCAGACTTCTGCTCCCCACCGTTCCCCAGCTCCACTGCCTTTCTCTGGACTTGCTCCAGAATCTCAGTTTCTGTCCTGAAGTGAGAAACTCAGAGCTGGACACAGCACTTGAGGTGTGGACTCAGCAGTGCTGAGCACAGGGATAGTCACTACCCTGCTCCTGCTGCCACACCGCAGCTGGGATAGCCCAGGGGTCATTGGCTTCTTGACCACCTGGGCAACCCTGGGCTCGTATTCAGCCATTGTTGACCAGCACCTCCAGGTCATTTTCCACCGACGCACTTTCCAGTCACTTTCCCCCCAGCCTTTAGCACTCAGGGGCAGAAAACCCTACCTGCAACAGTAGTGTGATTTTCTGGGTAGTTTGAGGCTCACATAGCGAAATCTAAATTTTGGTTGCCCCCTGTTCTTTGCATTCTAATATAATGTTTTCTTTTCTTTTAAGTTTAGATTTGATTTTCTTATGCTAAGCTGCTTCCAGTGTTACCTTGTGATTCCAAACACCATGCTTCTCTGTCAAGCTGGTTGGTGCTCCATGCAGCATTACAAGGTGCTACGCGTCAAATACATGTCAAAATCTTTGTTGAGAGGAGGAAAAGTGCCAGCAGAACTTCAGCCCTGGACATGAGAAGAGCAGAGATCAGTCTGCTACTGAGTAAGGTCCTCTGGGAAAACACTTTTGAAGGTGCTGGGGTCCATCAGTGCTAGCCATTTTTCATTCGCCACCTCTCAGGAACACAGGAACAGGCAGTTCTAGAATGCTGTAAGTCAAACAGATAAAGCAGAAGATGAGCTTGACTAAGCAAGGATCTTTTTTGGAAGCTTCAACCAAAATGAAAGCATTTCCCTAGTGGAAGCAAGGTTGGATGACACAGGAGGAATACAGAGGTGCTGCTCTCCACTATAGGGAGAAAAATTGTGCAGCCAAAGCCTCATTGGGGTAGGCCCAAACTGTGAGGGACCATAAAAAGAGGTTTTATTAAGTATGTTAACAGCAAAAGGTGGTCCAGAAATAACCTGAGTTCATTGAAGAGACAGTCATCTCAGAAACAGGGACATGGGCAAGGGAGAGGTGTTCAATGCTTTCTTCTCTTCCATCTTCAACACAGATGACAGGTTAAGGGGTCCCAGTGCCCTGAGCTGGAGCACCACGGATATGAGAATGATCAACTCGCAGTTGTCCCTGACCTTGCATAGGATGTGCAAGGGATCCGGCTGGATCCCTATAAATCTATGGAGCCTGATGGAATTCATAAAAAAGTAGCCATTGAGCTGCTGATATCATGGCAAAGGCTCTCTTGATGGTTCTTGAACGGTCTTGGGAATCTGGAACAAAGTCCTAGTTGACTGGAAGCTGGTGAATGTCCCAATTTTCAAGAATTGCAAGAAGGGCAAATTCAAGAAGGGCAAGAAGGATGACCCTGCAAGCAACAGGCCTGTCAGTCTCACTTCAGTGACTAGTAAAATTATGGAGAAAATTATTCTGGGAGGTTTTGAAAAACACCTGGAGGACACACTGGTCACAGCCAGCTCAGGTTTATGAGGAGAAAGTTTTGCTTGCCAAACTTGATTTCTTTGTACAGCAGCATAACCCACCTGGTTGATCAAGGGAAGCCAGTTGATGTAATATTCTTGGACTTCAGCAAAGCTTTCCATACTGTCTTCCCCAGGATCCTTCTGGACAAAATCTCCACCCCACAGCTGGATAAATACATCATGTGAAGGGTAAGCAATTGCTCGCAGGTCAGGCACAAAGGGCTATGGTGACTGGAGTGACATCAGACCGGGGAGCTGTTGCTGCTGGGGTTCCACAGGGTTTGGTTCTTGTCCCTGTGCTCCTCAACATCCTCAAAAGTTACCTGGATGCAAGACTAGAAGGGATACTAAGCATGGTTGCCAGTGATACTGAGTTGGGAGGAGCTGTTGCATCTCCCAAACACAGAGAGGCCCTGCAGAGAGATCTTGACAAAATGAGGTGGGGGGCGGGGGCAGGAAAGTAATCACCAACCATGGGAAGTTCAACAAAAGAAAGTGCTGGATTCTGTCCCTGGGATGGGATAACCATGGATCTGTGGACAGACTGAGGAAAGGACCTGGGGCTCCTGGTTGATGGCCAGCTGGACATGGGCCAGCAGTGCCCTGGAGCCAGGAGGGACATCCCTGTCCTGAGGGCACCAGGCCCAGTGTGGCCATTCAAGCCAGGGAGGGATTGTCCTGCTCTGCCTCACCTGGAATATTGTGTGCAGTTCTAGGCATCATAACATAAAAATGACATTAAACTGTCAGGGAGTGTGCAAAGGAGGGCCCTGGGGATGGGGAAGGGTCTGGAGGGGCCATTGAGGAGCAGCTGAGGGCACTGGTGTGTTCAGCTGGAGGAGACACAGAGGAGACCTCACTACAGTCCTGCAGCTTCCTGGTGAGAGGAAGAAGAGAGGCAGGCACTGATCTCTGCTCCCTGTGACAGGGACAGGACCCATGGAATGGCCTGAAGTTATGTCAGGAAAGGTTTAAGTTGGATATTAGGAGAAGGATCTTCACCCAGGGGGTGATTGGGCATGGAACAGGCTTCCCAGGGCAGTGATCATGGCACTAAACCTGCCAGAGTTGAAGAAACACTTGGGCACCACTCTCAGGAACATGGTGTGACTCTGGGTCTGTCCTGTGCAGGGCCAGGAGTTGGACTTGATGGTCGTTGTGGGTCCCTTCAGGCTCAGGATATTTTATGATTCTATGATCCCATATTTTAGTTTCTGCAGTTTTTGAAATCTTCCTGACTGTGTCAGGGACCTTTGTCTGATTTACATGAGCAAGCTGGGAAGAAATTTCTCACACGAACACCATTATTTTTTTTTCATGTATATTAAACACATGCACACACACACTGAGCATACCTTGGAGGGGTGTTCTTGCTGAGTTGTATCAGAGTTCTTCCCCTGCTCACAGATAACCAAGAGAACAGCTTTGGCCTCCTGAGATTTCTCCTCTGCTCTCACCAGACAAGCTCTAACATCAAGCAGCTGTCTGGCAGCCTTCATACTTCCTTTGTTTAGGATGTGGTGTTTTTAAATCTGTGAATTGGCAACGTGGCTGGATTTCAGTTCTGCAGAGGGAAGCTACATGGGTAATATCACCTGTCATGCACGGTGCATCATTTTCAATTGCATTGTCTAATAAAAACATACACAACAGCAGTATTTGCAAGTCAGCTGGGTTTAATTTCTTGACCACTGGCAGTGTAGGATAGAGTCATTCTCCCAAAAAGCTGATTTTGTAAGTAGCTAAGGGCCCACACTGAAGACCTGCGGAAGGAGATCTTCACTGCCAAGTGCATGGCAGTCTTTACCTACTCTTAATGACAAATTATTAATATAGTTCAGGCAAATACATAATTTTCAACAGCTCTTTGTTTTTTGCCATTCTCTCTGGTCTTGTGCTTGTAAATTCAATTTCACATGCACAATCTGTAACACAGTAGGTGCCAAGTGTAGCCTTCTTGTTTCATAGGACGCAACTGTCTTTGTGGGATTCATTTAGACAGCAGCATAGGCAGCAATTAAATAAACCTGTGTTTCTGCTACACAGAAAGAAAACTATGCTTCTCAAGTAGCCTCCCCTTGTAGTTTCTTGTAGGGTTCTTAAAGACCATCTACTGTCATGGTTCCATGGAAGCTGGTTCTGGACACTTTATGAATTCCATTGAGAAAACAGTCATGAATGTGGCTTTGCTTTTGCAGTTTTGAAGTTTTGTAGGTCAGGCTGAGATAATCAATGGTGCTGAAACCAAAGGAACTCAGGGACCTGAACACCCTGAGGGTTTGGAATCTAGTTCTTAATGGAGGTCTGTTAATTAGGTTCCCGAGCTTGGGCTATTAAATTTTGCAGATTCTCTCTGACTTGTGTCTAATAAACTGACCTGTGTGTATGCCTCAGTCCTGGTGTAGGGAAAGCAGCTCCCTAACTCATTGCCTCTACACTTCCTCCTGGTTTTAGAGCAGACGCAGGCTCCACATCCAGAAGAATCTCGTGGAGGTTTCCCTGAGGGAAGCCTTTGTGTAGATACACATGCACAAAACATCTGTATGACAGAAACTACCCCTACAGAAAATTCACTCTAATTGACACTGCAGGAGTGATCAAGAAGGGCAAGGTGATTGGTGGGGCTGAGTTGCATTTTGCCTGTGGGATGGCTGTGCATCTGGAGTTCACATCTGCAGAGCTCAGATGAAGAGATCTGTGCATGGAGCTGGCAGAAGAAGGGAGGGGTGAGCACAGCTGAGGGTACCAACACAATTAAAGCCAAAGAGAGAAGTGACTGTTTCCTATCAGCATCCTACACTCTGCACCTGAGCACGAGATGAAGCAGGATCTGAGGTTTTTTTGGTGTTTTGGTTTTTTTTGGGGGGGGGGTTTTTTGGGGTTGGGTTTTTTTTTTTTTTTGAGGTGAGGATTTGCACCAGGGTGGAAACTAACAGAGAACACAAGGGATGCTTTAAATGTAATGGCAAAATTAATGAGCTTCTGTGTCTCTGCTCTGATTCAGGGCCTACAGCCAGACCTCTTGGTTCCGGCATGTAAGAAGGAATGGACACCCTAAGGAAGTTGCACACTGAAGGAGGAGCACCTAAAAGCACCTCTCTGGAAGCTTAGAAATGCAGGAAGTTATTGCAATATCTCCTACTCTCCAGAGTACTGGTGATGGACTCAAGCACTTTGAAAACCAAGAAGAAATGCTTGTGGTTGCTTTCAAGTGAGCAAACAGAAAGCTTGCTTTTGTCATGTCACAAAATGACATGGCAAGCACAGTAGCTGGAGCGGGATGTTGCTCTGCTGCAGTTCAGATCCTTTTATTCAGCAGGGTAGTGGCCAGTGCACTCATCTGGGAGACCTGTGTAGGGAATGCAAAAAGTGATTTGTGTCACAGCCTCTCATGAGGTTGGTGGTGCTCTGAAGGTCATTGCCTGGGGTGACACGTTCTGGTTGAACAGTTGTGTGGAAGATAAGGAAGTGTGATATCCCAAACTCCAAGTTTCCTAGGGATTGGTCTGCCAGAATGGCTCATCTGGTGCATGAGTGCATTTCCCCACCACTCCTGAGGGGCAAAGTGAGCAGGCTGCACTGATGGCTGGAGGATTTGGCTGTAATGGTGACAAGTTGGCTGCTGGGCTTCAATTTTTTTTTAATTTAATTTTTAAAAAATTTTTTAAAGTTACATTTAGTGCCATAGACCACATTCCAAAGTATCATAGAGAGAAACTTTGCCTTTTACTTTTTAGACACTGTAGCTATAATATGAGGAAAGAGTGTTGGCATATTAGCAAGTGTTCCTCTCCTAACCTTTTTCAGGAGTATTCTGGGTTCATGCCACAGATACTGATGGTGATGGGCTGCCAAGTAAGTGATGAAGCATTATTTGTTTCTTACATACCTGGTTATGTGTAAGACTTGATTATTTTAGGCTAAGTAGAGGAAAATTGTTTTATGACCTTATAATTAGCAGTTGTGTTAGAATAACAGCAAGACTCATTGAGTCATTCTGATACCACAGTTTCCCTTTTCTTTTTAAATTGCTTAATTAAAAAAAAAAAAAAACAAACCAAAAAAACCACTTCAGCATGTTTTATAACAGAGCTTTGAATAAGCAAACAGACAAACCTAATTTCAAGGGATGGTCCAGAGGTCTCTGTCACTTAGGCTCATGGTGACTGAAATGTGTATTGAGGAACTGAGGAATGCTGAGGATCTGGCAAAGAGCAGATGGGGCAAAGGATACTCAAGAACATCTTGGGGTGATAATTACAGATGGAAGATGGAGGAGAAAGATAAACGAATGACCAAGCTGGTAATGGTACTGTAGCTGAGTTGCTACAGTATATCCTTGGACAGTGAACAGCAGCTCCATTCAGATCTACTGACTGAGTTGTTGATGCAGTTATTTAGCTCCTGCATTTCTCTTACACTTCTGTTTCTCCTCCCTTCATTTCCAGCTCCTTCCATGATATACACATGACATATTCATTTCCAATCAACTTCCCAAAGGTTTTAAGGCCACTCAAGGGGAGTTATTTGCTTACTTACCAGTGAATTTCAAAGTAGGTGACAATTCGACCCTCTTTTTTACAGTGGTGGAGCTACCCCTCTCCCTGAATGCTACTACTGGGTTCTCAGTTTTCTTTTCAGGGTCTGTCAGCAACTCCTTTCCAGTGACTTTGGTCACTGCTTGCTGTAGCAGCCCCACAGCTAAGTCTGGATGACAAGGCACACAGTGCTGGCATTTGTGCTTACATCTGAAATTCTTGAGAGGAGAAGAGCTCAGGGCCTGGAGAAACTGCTGGAGGACCTCTTTTTTGTGTTGGGTTTGAGATATAGTTTGAGAATGTGAGAGCTGGAGATGAATGCTTCTGCTGAGACCTGAGCACTTCTCTGTGTGACAGAACCTGGAGGCAGTCTTCTGTCTTCCTGTTTAGGTTTTTGTCAGATAATCCCTGGTGCATCCCAGGCATTCTGGTGTGCTGTGGTATCGCATAACCTGTACTGAATGCAGTGAAGAGGCACTGTCCTGACCTCTGAGGCTGGAGGCTTTAGTGAACTGGATTGTGAGGGGAAGACCTGGGAGATGCACTGTTGTTCTGGAAATAAAGAGTCCTGCCATTCTCAATGGCTTTACACATCATGTGCCTCGTAAGATTATTATATTTTTGCACTTATGGAGACAAAAGAGTGAGCATGTTTTGGTGGCCCACAGCATGGTTGTGTGGTAGGTGAGAAGCTCACCTGCTGTGGATGATTTGTGGGGTTGTGCTGTCACCACAGGTGGCAGGCAGAGAAACAGATTCCCCATGAGAATGAGGGTGGGGGACTCAACACCCTTTGAGCAGGTGTCCTCTGTCAGCAGTGAGTGTCATGTAAATAGAACTGTGCTCAGAAAACACCAAAATCCTGCCAGTGACACCAGGCTGAGAGACATGTATTCCCTTGCAGGATTTGCCTGTTTCCACCCCCATGCTTCCCTACAACTGGCAGGATAGAGAACAACCCCTTGTACTCCCAGGCCCTTTATCCCCCTTGACTGCCCTCAGGCTTCTTGCTGGGAATTCATCGCTGTCCACCTGGAGAACAGAAGTGGATAATAACCAGAGGACCACACCAGCCTAGAGAGTTTTCTCATAACTTCTTAACCCATGAAGGCAGCAGAGTTCCCAGTGTGCTGGCATGGGTCTGGCCAGCATTTTGGGCCTCATGTTCCTCTCGGAAGTGAGGCACTGACACAGCTGCACTTTTTTTTTTTTTTTTTTTTTTTGGCTGGGGTGTTGGTGGCGCAGAGGTAGACTTGCCCTAGGTGATTCCTCCAACCTGAATGGAGATCCTGGCTGTTGTTTGCCTGACCCTCAGGTTCCAAAGCCTTGTTCCTGTTATATGAGTGCAGCTGGGAAGGTGAGGGAGTCTGGGAGGGATTCACCTGCTGTCTTGAGAGGATACCTCTTTCCATCCCCCTCCATTACTTAGGTCTCCTCCTCCTGCCTGCTGCTGAGGGAACAGGGGATTCTCTTCTTCTTATAGTGCAGACAGCTGGTGCATTTGCCTCAGGGATGGTAAAGTAGCTCCACAAGTCAATCTCCTCCTTGGAGTCCCTCATACTTTTTGCCCTTCCTACTTTCTCCCAAAGCTCTGCCAGCAGGCGAGCAGGTCATCCACCTGCCCATACCTCACACTGCTGTTGTCCCTGCTGCCAAGCCACTCTTTCCAAGCTCTGGCACTCCCTGCAGCCCAAGCCTGCGTGTTTTCATGGCAGCTCCCTCTGTGTCACCACATCCTTTCTGCTGAGTGCAGAGTTGTGTCTAAGCCACAGCACTTATTTATTTTCTTATTTGAGACAAAAGAGATGGAAAGAATGTTTTTTTTTCTTTTTGTTTTTTCTTTTTCCTCTCCACTTGTAGGTGGTCAGATGGCATAGCCTGTTCAGATTCTTGCAGTACACTCTTATCTTAGTGATAGTCCTGAGAGGTGTGTGAGCAACATTTGGAGAAGCTGCTTGATGCTGTCATTTACAATAGTAGTCACAACAGAGATCTTAAAACAAAGGCCTCTGTGTGTTTTACCGAGGGAAGCCACAGGTTTCAGTGTAAATGAGAATTGTATTGCCTCCATCAGAGATGACTTGAAAATAAAGTACTCTGATGGTAATTCTGCAAATGTCTGCAGGAAACCCAGCACAGCCTTGAACACTGCAGTTACATAGCTGTGCAAAAAAGTACATGAAGGGAAGAGCTAATGTGCAATACTTCTATTTAAGATAGAGGGAGGAAATAGAAATTGTGATAGCATGCTATTTCAAGTAATAATAGAAAGTACTTGATGTTTACATGGTGAATGGATCAATACTAATTCTGTAGTCAAGGCACATACAGTAGTTTGGATTATACAAGTGATAGATGCACTTGGTGTAGCTGAAATTTCCACCCTGCAACATTTATTTCTTACTGAGTGTTAAATGGAATTTTCCACCCAACTATCTGAAAGGATTTGCATAAGAATGGTGATAGAGCAGTATTCTTTAATGATGTGCTTTTCTTTGTTAAACTTCAAAAATGTCTACGATACATGATGAGGTTCGGATGAATTGCCAAGCTAATGCTTTTATATTTTCTTTAAAGAGCTTATCTTCACTGTGTTGTGGGAGTTACTCTATATTGTTGTCATAAAGGCAGCAGCAGTAAAGCCGACTTTGTAGCAACCCTGGTAGGTGCCCCCTCCTCCTTTACCTGCAGGTCTTTGGTGCTGCTGAAGTAGGCAGATCACAACACCTCTTACCCGCCACCTGTTTGCCCCTCTGTTAACTTGTTTGTGCAGCTTCTGTGGTGCTGTGCATGACATGACTCACTGACTCTGTGCCATTTTGCTCTTAAAACAATAGCCCTCTTGGCATCCAACCTAGATCAGTCCAGGCTGCTGTACTGTTTGTAGAAACTGGGTCATAACCAGGATCTTCCCAGAATGACTTCTCGATTAAAAGGAAACTCAGAATTAAACAAAATGTGAAAAATCTTCTGCCAGTGGTGATTTTTACAGAAGTAGAGAAGACTGTTTGTTTTGTTCTACAATACCTTGGAGCCAAAGTCCAATTTTTTAAAATATGAGGGGAAAGCTGCTTGAAATTGGTGAATTTTAGGAATGTAACCTGTTGAGAAGCAATATTTCCTTCCTTGGCCATTGGCCCAGTGAGTCACCTTCTAACCTGCACTGTAGTGAAGCTTTTTAGAAATCTCCTACAGCAGAAAAAATAAGCAATTCAAGTAACTGTGAGATTTGTCGTCAATTCCAATTCCATGTAGGGTGCAATGACTCCACATTCACAAAAGCTATTAGACAGAGAGGGGCTAATTCTGCCCTAAATCAAGACCTGTGTAGCACAGCATGAGTATAATGGAGGATCAGTTTGGGTTTTGTTGAATTTGCTTTTTTGTTTTATATTTGCCTTTACTGATAATGGACATAATTTGAAGGGATTTTGAAATTTGGAACAAATTTCAAATTTTGAAATTTGAAACAGAACATCTTTCCCTGATGATCAGAGACGCTGCTCTGATATTGGACCTTGTGTTAAAATCACCTGTGTTTTATTTTGTTTGTGCTTCTGAAAGGATAATGGTAGCTGTGTATGCTGTATATGAACATTCTAGTTCTATATGAAAGCCCAGCATATCCTATATGTGTACCTTGGTTATCTGTCACACCCACAGGACAACCACTCACCTTCCTGTACTCTCCCCACTTCTTCAGCCTATCCTCCTCTCCTCATTGCAAACCCTAGGATAACTCTGTGTAGGAAGAGAATGGCACAGGTTTCAGAGACAGAAGCAGGGAAGAAGATTTTGATAACAAATTTCTTTCTAAAACAAGAAATAAGCAACTGCAAAAATAAGCACTGCCTGCAAAAGTGAGCAACTGAACCCCAAAATCTGCACAGTGGCTTCCTTTGTGGTCAATGGAGAATTGCTGCTCCTGCTCCAGCTGCTTGGGGTCCCTGTTGGCCCTTTTCTGTAGGGTGTTGTATATTTATGCACAAATATTTTGTCTAAACCATACTTTTTTAAATGTGCTTGTGCAAACACACACCAGCATAGCACCCTTAAATTCAAGCTTGTAGTTTTAGTGTTCTGTTGAATTTTTGATGAGTGACAGATCCTGTTGCTTGTGTGTAGCCCCTTTACCACAACGTGCCCTTTTTCTTGCCTCTGGAAATTTTTCTTGATGGCACAGTGTGTTTAGACTTGGAAATCCATTACCTGGGTTCAAGAAGGGAGGATCTCCAAGATGTGGAGCCTCTAGTTATTGGAACTAGCACTATGATGTGCACAAAGATGACCTAATGGAGGAGGGGACACTAAAAAGGTCAGTCTACTGATGCTAGAGCTGAATGCCTGAAAAAAATGGGGCAAAAAAGCAAGGTCAGCTTTAACACACAAATGGTTCTCTTTGCTTGACTGCTATCGTACTTTCCCCTTACCCTCTGAAAACATGCAGAGCTGGTTTCTGCAATGCTCTTCCATTCATGTGACAAAAGAAAGGTCTCTGTGGCCTGGCTCCTCTGTCACTCCCCCCTGCATGTGTGCCTGTCCCAAGGGCTGCTCTGTGGTGCTGGCTGAAGCAGGCACTTGGACAGCTGTGTCTTCTTGCAGTGCTGTGTTCTTGTCAGATGTCACATGCCTGACCAGTGTTGCTAGTTCTGCCTGCTGAAATGGCAGCATAGTTTAAAAAACTCTGCCCAGCTTCAAAGAGCAGCCAGAGAGAGCAGGAGATGAAGCTGCTTGTGCCTTCCTTGCTGTGTTTTACACTCTGCTCTTGGTTGCTGTTCTGCTACAGCCCTGTCTGACACCTCAGCATGCCAGTTGCACTCGTTTTGCACAACAACCAAATCCCCAATTACTGTAATTGATGTTATGATGCCATTTATACCTGTTTTCTGGCTAGGAACTCAGAGGCATCACCTTTCCCCAGGTCAGTGCCTGGCGACTCTGGGCTGGAGTGCTCTGCCCTGGCTGGAGAGTCCCAGCCCCCAGTATTTGTTTTTTGCCAGCCTTATCCTCTCATCCTGCAGTTGAGTAAATACCTGTTTTGTGGAATGTGAGAGGAAAGTGGGTCCCAGGCTGAAGAGCAGCTATTCTGGGTTTAGCTGGTATGGTGGGGAGTGGTGTCATGTCGTGTGGCATTGCATGTGACACTCTCAGCTCTGTGTCTCTTTGCTTTCTGGATTTTATAAATCCATGTCCAGTATATTTTATTTTGGGGTTTGTGTTTAGCTAACCTGTGTGGTGGGACTGCAAAGTAACTGCTTCCTTTGTGTCAGCAGAAGACATGGGTTTTGTAAAGCTATGACTGTGAAGATACAGATTTATAACAGTGCAGGAGAAAAAGCTCACAAAATTATTAGAGAAGCCACACTATGAAGGATAAATGTTACAGGAAGCATTAGCCTTCTGTAAAAATTCCTTTGCTGGTGAGCAATTTAATACACAGATCTTGGTGAGAGAAGAAATTTTACCTCAGTGATGTTCTGAAATGCTTTATTTAAGAATTAGACATGAGGAAAACCTTGGCTTTCTGCAGTTTAGACTATTTGCATTTAGATATTTTGAACATTTTCTTTAAAAAAGGATGCTTAGTAACTCCTAGGTATATAAATACTGTTTATATATAAATTAAATGTGCTGTATGTTATGCACATTCATGATTGCTTTACTTTCTCTCTTATCTTTCGGTGTGTACAGCAATCTACTGTGTATTTTTTTCTCCAATAGGCACTTGGAAGAGGATATGATCACAGCTGAATTGTACAAGCCTGCTTCTTACTACATGAAATAACAGCAATGTTTTTTATCATTGCAATTTGGAATCATAATTCTCTTTAAGATGAAAAACCCCATAATAATTTTTTTTTTATCCTGATGAGAGGTGTTATGTAGTGCAGGAGACGAAGGTTTCCTTTTGGTGGGTAGACCTTGATATCCATCTCAATGTCTTCTCTTGCTGCATTTGGCTTTACTTAAGCCGCATTAGTTTTTTTGTGAAGCTTTCACAGAACACCAAAGTGTTTTGGATTAAGACAATTCAAAGAAAGAATTTTCTTATATTTTTTTCCCCTTGTTCTCATATTGCAGAAGTCTAGAAAAACTCAAGCCTTTCTCTTATAGCCTCTTGAATGGTGCACTGTTATTTAGTTTGCACTCTTTCATCAGATTGGTCAGGCAGTCCTGCTCCACGATCTTAGACTTGGATTTGATTAAGAAATGTCTGATGGAGAGTGAAGCTTTTGGAAAGAGCTTCCTGTAATGACTCCCAGTTGTGGAGTTCCCTCCTGGGGAGATTCTCATCTACTCCTTCCACAAGCATTTCTAGAGTGCACCAATTCTGTCCTCCTAATTTTTCAAAATAAAATAAACATAAAATAAAAATACAGACTGTTTATAAATAAAATAAAATAAAATAAAATAAAATAAAATAAAATAAAATAAAATAAAATAAAATAAAATAAAATAAAATAAAATAAAATAAAATAAAATAAAATAAAATAAAATAAAATAAGATAAAATGTACCTCTGCATGTTTCCCAATCCCTGTTTCATCAAAGATTGTGTCCTCAGCTGCATTTTCTGGTGGTTTCTGCCACTTCTGATGGCAAGACAATTCTTTGGTTGGTAAACATTGAGAGCTGTCTGTCCTTGGTGTGTACTTAGAACAAACTGCAGGTAAATGCTTACAAGTAATGTTCTAACTGTTGCACGAAGCTTTCCATAAATAGCTGTCTATAAGCAAAAATAATCCTGAGTTTTGATATTAGTAGAAAATTGCTTGAGGTCTTCTCCCTAATGCTAGTGCACTAGAAGACCTGAAAATGAGACGAACAAAATACTTTCAGGAGAGACTCCTGATGTAAGGGCATCTTAGTCAAAAGATACACATGGTCTTTTGAAGGAATGATAAGTACCTATCTTCTAAAAATTGAGGGATTTTGTGGCAGTTGAAATTTGACATGGGTTGATACTGCCTTTTTTATTGTCTTGGTCAGTTTCTGTATTTGTGTATTATCTCATAACTGTCTCCTGCAACAAGACCCATCTAAATGCTTGGGGTTTTTTCAGTTAATTTTGGCATTTTTCAAGTGAAGAAAGTTTGCAGTAAATGAGTTATTAACTTGAAGAACTGAATGCATATGATCCTTTTAAAGTATTCCAGCCTGCCCCCATGAGATTTCTGTGGAAATAGTAACTGATATTTTATATATTAGTCACTTGACATGAAATGCTTACCTTACTTGAATGGCTAGAGCCTGTGACTGAAATTTAACTCTACTGTACAAGGTGCTGTACAGATGGAGAACATTTGATGTCATCTGCATCTAAGGACTTGTATTTGACAGATGAAGGGCAGGATGAAGAAACATCAGAGAATTTTGTATTTCTCAGTATTTGGTGGAGTTTTTGTGATTCCCTCATCAGTTTGGTATCTTCCAGAAGTACATTAAATGAGGTCAGTGATCTGTCTGAGCCCTGGGCTCAGCTCTGAGGGAAGTCACAGTAGTGAAAATGGACAGGGTGGACATACTGTGCTTTTTTGGGGGGGTTTCCCTGGGTTCTGTGCCCCTGCTCCTGGGGAGATGCTGAGCCGGGAGTGCTGGATTGCTGAGGACAGGGTGTCCCACTTGTGCCAGGCTGTGGTGCCTCAGCTCCTTCTGGAGCCATCTCTTGTTGCAGAATGGTCCTACTGCCTTTTCATGCAGCCAGCTTAGGACACTACTTTATTGAGTTTTTCTCACTTTCACTAGCTTCTAGACACTATCTTTTTCCTTCTTCTTTCTTCATACAGGCAATCAATCACCTCCTTGCTCAGATACAGCTGCCTTTGGAGCAGGGCTGACATCTGGAAGCACCCACACCACTTAAACCTGTTTTTTCCCAGAGCCCTGCCTTTGCATGAGGTTTTGATTTACTGTTTACTATTTCAGGCTTGTAACAAGTAGGCATCCCAAAGCCTTTTAGACACACTTACTGTCTGAGTCAGATAGTCCAAGAAGTCATGTACAGATTGAGACTGAACAGGGAAACATCTGCATATACTTAACCTTGCTTCACTTCTGGCATTGCTGTTGAATGTTATTTGGGCTTTGATCAGGCCTATTTACTCAGCCCAGGATCTTTCCTTAATATCCTTTCACATGCCTGCATCTCCAGACTCTGGAGTCTCCCTCTTTTTCTGAAGTCAGGTTTGCTTCTGCCTTTTCACTTTTAATCCGAAATGGCCAGTGGGAAGAGCATGTTTTTATAACTGTATGTCCTCTTTGTCAAGCGGTTAGTTAACGAGACAATACATATACCCTTAGGAGCTTATCTGTTTGTCAGACTCAAAAACTGATTCATCTCGACAATAGCCATTTCTTTGTGCAAAGACTCTGTCTGAATGACATGGGTAATTATGTATTTAGGGTACAAATAAACTCAATTTTCATAACACAGTTTCCAGCAGTGCAAAACCAACCCATGGCACATAGATTCCAAAACATATAACCTGCGTTTTATTGCCCTATTAACTGTTTCCCAGAGCCTTTGTCTCATGAGCCATGGACAGCACAAGCTTCAGGCTCCTGAGAAGTTTCTAGATTGAGCATTAGATATTTTTATCAAAGACTAGAGTCAAATCTTTCCCTAGTAGACAGAAGCCTCTTAGGAATAAAATTTACAATGCCAAGATTTCTCTGTATGCATATATCCCTTATGATACTGTCCTAACTAGAAGCTGCTATAATTAATTTTATTTTGCAGAGCTTTTTGGTGAATTATTTTCTTTCTCAGTAATTTCTCTGTTTAGGAACCCTCCTGAGAAATCTTTACTGTATTAGCTTCAGCTTTGCTGCATCTTTATCTTTAAATAGCTCTTTTAAATTCGCTTAGGCAAATCTGGGGTTTTGTCTGTCTTCAGTGGTATTAAAATAGTATATGAAGGGAGTGTTACCTGGGTAAGAAGACACGCCACTAGATGATACTATAAAAGAGAGACAGATGGATTGCTGCTCAGAGACAACAAGATTATGGGTAGAAACCTGTTTACCTTTTGCAATACAGCCGCTGATCTGAACGAGTCATCAGGACAGAATGGAGCTGAATAATGCATGTCTCTGAGAGGCTCTAATTCTTCGAGCTGGAGGAGAGTTTCTTGCACCAAAACTCCTCTTGCGGAATTACCTATCCAGGCTGGAAAGCACTTTTGATGTGAGTTTTCGCTTTGTTTGCAAGTGCAGGTGTGCTGTTGAAAGCTAATAGATGGACTTAGGTCTTATGGTAAAGACTGTCCTTCCCTGGAATTATCTGGGTTCTATCTGCAGCAGATTGTCTCTCCCTTCAGAATGATTCCTTTCCACTGTTTTTATGTGCCAGGAGGCTTCACGGACCACAGAGAGGAAGTTAGCTTGAAGGAAATTTGGTACCAAGACCTGACACAGCTCCTCAGTTCCACCATAGGACAAAAAACCAGCACAAGCAACCTCTGACAGGGTTGCTGTGGTGCTGGCTTTTGAGCTCTAGGGCATTGTGGACTGAATGTTTGCGCATAGTTTTTAAATCCTACAGGTGAGGAGAAGACGGCAGTCATACAGGCTGTTTTTGGGGATGGGATTTTGCCAATCGAGCACTGAGTGATTGTCTTTGTATCCTGTTTTTGCCATTTGAGCTGAAGAGGAAGGGACAACAAACTGTCAGGTGAAGGATTTTCTTTACCTGCCCTTTGGACAGCAGCACTGAAATCAGAGATCCAGACCTTGGCATGACTAACCTCCAGATTCCTGTGCTACTGCTGGGTGAAGGATCAGGACAGATTCCATCCTCACTGTGTGTGTCCATCTTTTCACAGGAGCTGTCAAATCAATGGTTCCCAGCAGATGGGTCCTGACAAGGAGAAGGAGCACCATAGCATGAAAATCTCTGTCAGATTTCCATCTGTTCTTCTGTAAAACTGAGGGAGAGACACTTGGGAAGTCTGTGACTTAATGATCAAACAGGGGGGTGTTTTATACCTCTTCAAATATGGGACTCAGTTACAGGTGAACTAAGGATGTGGGTCCTGGACCACAGGGGTGAGAAAATGCACAAGGCTTGGACTTTCTATTTTGTGTAACTAATTTCAGCATAATTAGTGTTAATCAGGGAAAGACAAATAATGGCATAGAATTATTAAGCTGTCTTCTCTCTGTTCCGTCCATGTATGACTCCACAGGGTATCACCTCCATGGGTATATTTTAAAAAATAAATGCTGTGAGGAAATACATCTGTGTGGAAACACATCTCGGATCTCAAGGTGGTGGTGCTGCAGATGATGCTGCATATCACTCCTGACACTGTCCCCAAGTCACACCCACCTTTTGCTTGGGGTGAGCAAGTTCTTTTGGTGTGTGAGGCACCCTAAGGAATTCTTACGTGTCCACAAACTGAGCCACAACTCACAAGGAATTTTGCTGTGGGACACTGAGAAAGTGCTCCTAGTGGTCTTGGAATGGAGGAGGAGAAAAGAAAAGTGGATATAGTTATTTGTATTCTCTCTTCTTCTTCATCAGGCCAAACAATTCAGACAGAATAATTTTTCTGGTTGTACTAGAGCAAATTCTTTTTAGTGTTCAGTGCATTGATACATCTTGGGGCTGAAACCCTTCCCAGCAAACAAAAGATGGTGTGAGGGCTTAAGTGAAATGCCAATGCCCTCCTGGGGTCTCAGAAGAGCTATAAATCCAAAGCCTGTGTGTCATCTGCCATAGATGTGGGGCCCTGACCCAAACATTCCATAGCTGGGAGCATTTGTAGGGAAAAGTGGGATTTAGAAAATTGTGTAAGACATTATTCTCCTGACATGATGGTGAAGTAAACTGATTCTAGCTCTTCCAGGTAAGGAGGAAAGAAGCAGCTGGGAGTAATGGGATGGACTAATAAAATGATTCTCCTTTTAATGAGGTATTCACCAAAGTACTGTGGGGTAGAGTGGACCTCAGGTCTCAGTTGTGGCTCCACCATTAGGATCAAACTACACCTGTGCACCCACTGTCAGTTGTAGGAGCATCCAGGGATGGGTTTTTTGGAGAGCACATCTCCAGCTGACATCAGTGAGGTCTTTCTCTCAAAGTGGCAGCTATCAAACTGCCGTTTACGAGAAAGACTCACAAACTAATTAGTCACCAGGCCCATTAATCAGGAAGACGAGAAATAATTCAGCAGAATTCGTGCTGTCAGCAAGGATGAGAAGAGCCCTCTCTATCACAGCTTACCTTGCGTTTTGATCATTAGGCTATTGGGAGTTTAGTCTATCCGTCTTGTTTATCTGCCCTTGGGGAAAAATAATCCCTGCATCCCAGCCATCTCGACAAGTTTGAAATTCAAACATATTTTCAGTTCTGTCACTAAAATATCAAATGGGCACATTTGGATGAGTATTGACACACAACGGCGCTGGTGCCTTTTTTTTTTTTCAAAATGTATTGTCAACAAATCCCTCCTTTGCCTGCTGCTCCCTACATGCAGGAGCTCAACACCACAGCGAAAGTGAAGGTTGGAGTGCGTGAATGGGGTCATTAAAAAGCAGCTACTCTGAAGCATTCTAATTATTCCTAGCAGCCTTCCCAAGAAAAGCCAAAGGCATTCTCCAGTGTAACTCCACCTTCCTGCATCTTGGGTGAGATTTATATACATGTGCTTGAGCAAGAGATGTACTTTAAAATAATCAAGCCAGTGTTTATTTTGACTTCCTTTGCCTCTTTCCCCCCACACCAGAAATCCACCCAGGGTCAGAGCAGTAAAATATTTCTTAAGCAGATGCACACCATGCCGTTGGTATGAAGTGGATTGGTCACTCTGGAAAGGCACACTAACAAGGCAGGAACAGATGGCTTCGAGTCTTGGTATGGAGCTGTTGTGGCTACTGTTTCTTCATTAAGCATTAATTGCTGGGGGTAGAAATCATGCTTCTGAATGTGTCAAGGAGACGGGTCTGACTGTGTAATTCAGATGCCCCGAGTGAAGAAGAGAGAGGAGAAATCTGTCTGGGAACCTGGGGTGCCACGGATTTCTGCTCTGCACCATAAGGACTGCCTGTCATCTCCATTTACAAGCCACTGTCTGGGATGCAGAGGAATTTCCATGCAGACCAAGGAAGGCTCACTGGGAATGGAAGCAATCTTGGGGTATAAAATATGATGTCTCCTGAAAGAAGATCTTCCTGAAAAGAACTGCTGCTTGGGCTGAAATGAACATAGAGTTGAAACTGAGGCAAGATGATGCAATGGCAATGTGGACCCAGTCAGAAGTATATTAAGATTTGTTTATATATATATGTTCTGTAAATATTTTGTGTTTTGTACTTTTAGTGTTACAAGGCAAAGCACTGGATCCTGATGTTATGGACACGAACTTCCTATTGTCCTGTGGAATTTTTGTATATAAATACTGGTTTTAATGCCCTTTTTAACCTCCACAGTATGTGTTCTTTTTCCATAGTACTAGACAGCCCAGGTTCTCTCTGGATTTTTCAAAGAAATCTACTGCACCATAATATTAAAAAGAATTACTATCACTTGTGAAAAAAAGGAAACCTGTACCCCAGCTACCATTTAATGGTGGGACTACCACTGAGTTTTTCTCAATGTTGTTTCTGTTTCTGCTTTTTTTTTTTTTTTTTTGACATCCTTTTCACTTCACTACTTTCCACCTTCACTCTCCTGCTCCATATTTGTTGTCACAGAGATATTACCTCTTATGGCATAATTTAACCTGGTTCCTCATCATGGGAGATGCAGCCTAGGAGTGGCATCTCTTGGTTTCAAATGCACATCAAATACAGTTTTATGGCTATGGTGCTGCTCTGACGTTATTACAGCTCTGGATGGGGCTTTGGATCTCTTTTATCTAAAAACCAACAGCTTGTACGCAATCTTCTTTACCTGTACTTTTGTTTGATTTTACAAATGAAAACATCTGATTCCACATGGAAACACAGACGGTGTGAGATATCTGGTAAGGTCCAGGTCTCTTGTTAAAATGTGGAGCTTAGAAGCCAGACTTTGATATCCTGACTATGTGCTCCTGTTTCTGCTGTTATACCCTGCCTTCATCCTACCAGTGCTGTATTTTGGAGAACTTACCACAACATCATTACATTTTCCATCTGTCTTGCGGCCTTGACAGGTTCATCCAGTTTCATTTTGAGCTGGTGGAAGGAGAACAAATCAAAAACATCTGACAAATATCAAAATGTCGTCGTGTTGTCAGAATGAAATGTATCTGTGCTTCAAAAGGAAGGATAAAAATTTTATGTTTTGACTTTTTAATTTAATATTATGTATTATAATGCAAAATAAAAAAATAACTTGGTCAAAATTAATTTCATACTAGCACAAGCCAGTAGAGTTTTACCTGTAGGCTGTAAATTTTTTTCAGAATGAAAGGTTTCACATGTGTAAGAAGATACTGCTCTTTTTGTGGTTCTTCTTATCAGTCTCATTGTGCCTTTGTGTGATCCTTCTTTGTGCTGCATCTTACAATATGTTAGCATTTATTCCTTGTAATGCACAGACTCTGATAATTAGAAGTTTCCAAAGTATATTTCATCTTTAGTATTATTTCTTCTACCCTTCTTAAAAAACCTCCCTAGAAACCACACATGACGTAAAACTTGGAAGATTCTTGTGTTTTGGAGCTTTTGATTGGTTTGGGGCTGTAAGAGTGCACACTGTCCAAACTAACGTGGTGACTGAGCTTTCCTGATGATATTGTAAATATGCATCAGTTCCCAGAGGTGCATATCTCAGACCTCTTCACTGATGAATGGGAAAATCCTGCTGCTGCTTCTATTACAGTAATTTTTTTTTTTTATTACAGTAAATTTTATTACAGGAGGAGGAAATGTAGTGAGGTGAGAAGAAAGAGGGAGAATTACCTGTGAGACTGATGATGGTGGGGAAGAAGGAAGCATAGAAGTAATAAATAGGCACAATTGGTTTTAATTAAAAAACCCCACCCTTTAATGCCACTTATAGCTGCCTTTCACAGGGGAAAGATGTTTAACATCAATTATAGGAGATTTATTTGTTTGTTTAATATTTTTAATTTCACTGCTTTTTTAAGGTAACTCAGAGGATTGTTTTCGTTCCACCAGCAGCCAGCCCTTCCAGCTCGATGCTGGAGTCAGTTGTTAATGCACATTTGACCACCCATGTCCAATTATCCACTTCTGCTTCCTCACCCAGCCATGTGCCAGTGGCTAATGCACATTCTCCTGCTGTTAATTCTGTGACCTTTCATCTCTCTCTCTTGCAGCAGTGATCATCTGCCCACCAGAGGTGTGAGGTATGCACTGAAGTCTGTGGAAGAAGACTGATACACCCAGCTCTACCACTGGTGTTGGATTGGATGAAAAATTGGTGTAATTTAAGTTTCCCCTTATGTCTGTGCATTTCCCAAAGAAAAGAAAGGCATTAATCTATTTGATATTTAACTGAAGATTTTTTTATTTCGTTTGAAATGAGAAGATTTTTGTCATGTGAAAATCCATTAAGATGACCAGATGACCAGCAGATTCCAGTGATGTGTATTAGTCGGTCCAGAATCTATTCTGACTTTCCAGGCTAAAAGGTGATGACCTTTTCCTTACCCATAGAATTTTTTAGAGCAATCCCCATACTTTTTTTCTTGCACAACATACCAAACATTATTTAAAGCTGCTAAGGAGATGAACAGTGTATTGGGACCATATTGCTCTCCTATCATGTGGCATAATTGTTTTCTTTTTGCTATTTAAGATTAAAACACATATGGAACTTGCTTTAATTTGTCACTTTTATTTTCTGAGTTGCTGAGTTCCAGCTTCAGCTGGGATGCCACATTAATTCTGTTTAAATCTTGGGGAGCAGGCATTGGAGTTAACTGTGTACTATATAATGATTCTGAGCTTAAAGCAGTGTTATCTCCAGCAAATGTCTTTTCTACAATAGTCATCTATGTGAAGCCTTGGAGCAATTATTGGCTTTTTCACTCATATCACTTCACTATCAAAGCTGAAATTATTAATATTCACAGGAAAAAAAATAGTTTTTCTCACAGCAAATCTTCCTTTCTATTTCTGTTTGGTGAGAACCAAGCCTTCTGCATACATTATACAGATCAGCTAGAACCAGTCTGAGGAGTGAGGATGTATATCTGTGGAAGGGATACAAATATATCACTGTGATTAACAGGAAGGAATGGTAAGCATGCCCACATTCCCAACACGAATGCTTTTTCCGCCTAGTTTTCTTCTGTTTCTTCTGTTAGCTGTGGTGGTAATAAAATCAAGGATGGCGTCCTTGAACAGACTGGATTTCTGTGGTGTGGAAAAAATTGAATTGCACCCTTTTTGTCACTGTGAGAGCAGCAGCTCCACATGGTATTTTCTGATGGACAGAAGCCACCAGGTTGGCACTCCATGTAGCAGCATCCTGGGGGTGACCACAGGATGTGACCTTGGCCTAGGCACCAGCAGAACCAGCCAAGTCTGGTAAGAACCATGGTTTCCAAGAGCAGATGATGACTGAAATGCTCCTGACAGCTTCCTAGCCCTGAAACTGCCCAAGACTTCTGAAATTAAGCCAGTTTCCATCAAAACCAAGGTGTCCATCCAGGAGTCAGAGATGCCTATTAATTAAAAACTGGAACAAAGCAGCCAGAACTCGTCTCAAGTGCATGAGCTGGTTTCCAAAAACTTTTAAGCTTTAAAAGTTTTTAAAAGAGATGCCTAGAGTGGTTTCAGATCTTGTTGAAGTCAGCAGTGAATTTTGCATTGGTGAGGTGGACTTTAGATGACATCCCAGGAGTCAGTGATTCACAGGAGGAGAGTGTTCTTTGGATCTTCTGTTATGAAAATGGTGACTGCTCACACATTTAATTAGGACACACTTCACCCTACAAAAGCAAGCAGCCTCTCTCCTTTAGAAAATCCTTTTTTGTGTAGCCATGTCAGCCTAAGGTCTATATCTATATACGAAGTGTTATATGTAGGTATAGATACACATAGATTTATCTATAGTCTCTCTCTATATATATGTACATTTTTGTACATATATACAAAGAAGGCAAAACCCCTTGTTGCCATGTAGGAACATCAGAGGAGACCTCCTGCTGTGGCTTCCCATCAAAAAAGTGCTTGGTTTTGGGTGAAAGCAGCCTCCAAGGCCAAATAATTTTTGAGTCAAACTTGTGGCCTCTCCAGCCACACCTTCAGCTTGGGGTATGCTCCTAGACAATTTACTTTAACTGTTGCTAGCCATTTTTATTTCTTTTTCATAGCAACACCATAAAGAGAGCCCAGCATGAATTTGACCCTTCTATCGGTGAGCCAGCAAATAACCCGAGCAGATAATGCAGACAAGTACAAATCAATAAAAACGGTGATGAATGAAAGAAAGCATTCTGTGTGGGGTGGGACATATTTGCCAGAGCTCCAGAAAGACAATGGCCAAGAATGCCTTCCAAGACATCACCATGCCTGGTGGAGAAGGCAAGCTGAGCATTGGGATGTGCCACTCTGAGGGGTAAAATAAAAGTGAGAAGCAACGATTGCATCTCTTCAGAAACTTCACGTCCAGATTGCTGTCTTTGGGGCTGTGCAGAGACAATGCCAGCATTGGAGGAGCAGGAGCAGGAGCAACTCTCCCAGGAGGAATCTGATGTGGCTGTGCAGGGAGCAGTGTCAGGTGGTGTGGGCTGTGTCCTGCTGGACCACCGAGCCTGCACATGGAGCCAGGAGGCTGCAGTTTGGTGTTCAGTGCTGGAAAGCCTCTGCTGGCAGTGGTGGGGCTGCACACATGAGCCCAGAGCAGCTGGCACACCCTAAAGGTGACCAGACCACCCGCCATGGTGCAGAAAGATAATTTCTAAGATTCTTGGAGAGGTGAGGATTGGACTGGAAGTTATGTTGAAATTACTGCAAATGTGTTTCTGGCCTTTCCCCATGCTGTGTGTCTCTGGCATGCCTGTGAGACAGTGAGGAGATGAAAATACTCAGGAACTGATTCCCATCTTCACTGAGGAGCATCTCTTTTGGCTTTGGCAGCCTATTTGCCGTATTTGTTTGCTCCCTAAGGACTTTTTTTTAATTTTGAAAGGTGAAGGAGAAATAAGCTTTTACATCAAAAATTGTTTGAGTCTGTAACTTTTCTTTTGGAGTTTGTTCTGTGGCATAAAAACACAAAGTGTCTAATGGACTTTTCAAGGAAGTAATTGTCTATTGTACATTCTTAAAGATTAAAGCTTTTGCTGATATTTATACATGTAGGTAAAAAAACACAGTGATAAGGTATTAATCTAGTCTATTTTTTGCATAAATACAAAACAGCAGTTAATGGCATTCTTAGACAAACTTCATAGCTATTATTTCTTGACCCTGCAATTGTGAAGCGGGAGAAAAATAGGAGGGGAAAGTTGTACTGATGTAGCAATGTCTGTGGTTTAACCATTTATCCCTCTTCATATAATGGTGCTTGATCCAGACATTTTATTTTCATTCATTATAATGACGTCTTTTTCCCCCTCATTTTAGCTAACCATTCAAATTTTTTTTTAAGTCTAGGGAGTAGCAGTTATACTCCCAGCATATTTCCTGCACAGAAATAAAATCTGGCAGGCTGGTATGATTACAGACTGTGACCCGTTAGCAGTGCCTTCCCCATTTTTTCAGTGGGGCCGGCTGCTTGTCTTCTTTATTCCTTCTTATATTCCTCTCCCCCTAACTGAGGGCTCCATGCTCTCCCTACCTTCCTGTGGCTGTCTCTTCCCGTAAAACACTTGTCCACCCATAATGCATTTGCTCTCGTTAAAGTATATCCAGAAAAAGCTTCCAGATGCTGTCATAGATGTCCATTTCATTATTTCTGGTGAAGGGATTTTGTTTAAGCATAGCTCCACCAAGAAAAGCAGGAGTCTCTGCCTGGTCTACATCGGCTCATCTAGTTCATCCCTGCAATCATCTTGGCAGCAGCATAGTTTTTTATTTTCTCTGTGTTCATGACAAACTTTTGGAAATGAGTAGATGTGTTCCTGGACACTCAGGCTTCACAGTGCTTAGCAAGGTGTCCTAGTTTGAAGGACAGGTGTCTGCCAATAAAGGCAGAAGCTTCTCTTTGAAATAGAGAATTTAATTCCACTCCCTCCAAGTATTATAATTGTTTGAATCAAGGACTCTAAGACAGAAATAAGGAGGTAGGAGTAACAGCTCTTTTACTAATATATATTTAGCCGTACAAACAGAAACAACAGCAGTTATTAAAATTACCAAGAAAGCAGAACAGATAACTCAGTTCCAGTCCCTTTCGTTAGCACTCGGTCCCGGTGGTGAAGACGGGACAGAGCCCGCACAGCTGCGGAGAGCAGGCGGGAGGGAGCAGGAGGGGTGGGGGTGGCAGCGGCTGTGCTGTGTCTCAGGTGGGAGCAGCTCCTCGCTCACCGTTCGTTTCCCGGTGATTTGCTGTGTCCTCAGAGGTAGGAGCCTGGAGCGGGGGAGATGCAGGGCAGTTGATTGCAGAGGATCAGGCTCTCCTGCATTCTCACCACATGTGCTGTAGACGGGGGTCCCCTTTCTCCGAGCTTGTCGGAAACTAGAGCAGTCCCTCCCGGAAGGCAGCTCCCACCTACCCCTTTGTCTAGAGTCGTCAAAAGATCCTGGGTGTAACCCAGCAGGTTCCGTTAGCATGATAATGAGAAAAAATTCTTTAAACTGGGACAAAAAACCCAACTCCCAACACAAGGCTATTTTCTAAAAGTGGTACAGTCACTCTAATAAAATGTCTCAAAGGAGTGGCTGAACCTTTTCTTCATATCAGAGCTCTTGAGGCTCCCAAGAGGGAGGTGTTTACTCACCCAGGAGGCTTTGATGGGGCTGTGAGTGTGGTAGGAGAGAGTCTTCAGTCTGTAAAAAGCCAGCAGTAGATGTCCACTCCAAAAATGTATTTGGAATCATCTACTCATAGCATGCCAGAATCCTCAAGAATCATCTGATCCAACCATGGCAAAAGGTTCTGGACAAGATGGCACTGCTCCCTCTCCAGCTGAGTCATAAAAGTGAGCAGTGTTGGGAAACCCACCATTTCCCTGGAGAGAACATTCCAATGGCTAATTGTTCTCATTGTGAACAATTTTCCTCTTATGTCTAATTGGAATCTCCCCAGGAGTAAATTGTATCCATTACCCATTTTCCATGTGACTCCTGGTAAAAAGGGAATCTCCATCTTTTCTGTAGGCACCCTTTAAGAACAGTGATAAGGTCTCCCCATGGCCTCCTTTTCTCAAGGCTGAGTAAACCCAGTGTCTCAACTTCTCCTCAGCTAGCAGCTTCCCATCCCTTTGATCATCTCTGTGGCCCTTCTCTATCTGGTCCACTGGTTTGCTTTTTTTTTTTTCATGTAGCAGTGACCAGAACTGAACACAGTGTTCCAGATGTGGCCTGACAAGGGCTGATTAGAGTGTGATAATGACTTTGTTATCTCTGCTGGTTGATGCAACCCACGTCCTGTTGGTTTTCTGTGCTGCAGCAGCTCACTGTTCACTCTCATAGAGCTTGTTGTCCACCAGGACCCCCCACATCCTTTCCTACAGAGATGGTCCTAGCCAGGTTTATATTCCTATTACCTTTTAATTCCTGGATTATGTGTTCCCAGGTGCAAGACCTTACATTTGTCCTTGTTGAGCTTCATAAGTTTCCTGTTATCCTACTATTCCAAACCTTTCCAAGGCAGGGTGCCTTGAGCCCATCTTCCAGGTCACTTGTGAAGATCTTAAGCTTAGGTGTATAACCTTATTTCTCTGATCACTTAACTCACACTGCATTAACTGTGTGAAAATCTTTCACTCCTTGTCATCACTGAGGTCTAAAGATCAAGACACCAAAGGATGTGAGGCCCAGGAGAGGGAAAATGGATAAATATGCCAGCCCGATCTTGTAGATCAATAACCAGAGCAAATGGGAGGTCTGTCAGGTGAGTGAAAAGCAGACAGAGGTCATTGGGAGCTAAAGAAAAAGGGCTGAGAGCTGAGGGTGGAGAGCTGTGTCAGTTGTGATGATGTGACCAGGACATCCTCTCTGTATTGAAATATGGGAGAGGGCTGAGGGGTCATGGTGTGGATAGAGAAGGGAGTGCCTAGTGAACAGTCCCACTCTAAGAGCTGGTGGGGATGGATTGGTGAGGCAGGACCAAAAGGTCTGTCATGAGTAAAGGAGAGTCTTAAACTGCAGCAATAGTCCTAATATCACCCAATTCCATTTTTCTCCCCACTCTGGTGTTCCATGCTGCCTTGATTTGGTACCTCTCCAAAGGCCAGTACAGTCTCCATGCCATGAAGACCTGGTCTTTCTTATGGTAAATGCATGTGAACACATCTTAACTTCAATGCCTCAGCCTGCATTTGAAGATTCTTCCTTTCACAGGTGATCTGTCATTCCCTCTGAAGATGGATGTTTTCCTACCCTCCTGCAGTCCAAGGAGCTTTGCACTTCCCTGGGGCTTGTTTACTTTTAATACATAATTTTACCTTTAGATATTCAAAGTGTCTGGGTCGGGTTTTGAGTGTAGTCTCAGTGGGACTGTGTGGTCAGGAGGGCATTATGGCTGTGCTGTCTGTAGCTGTGTTGTGGTTTTGAATTGCTCCGTTTTTGTTTACACTTATTCACCTCTTATACTTGAGAAAAAGTGTCTTTTATTTTTTCTACACCATTAATTATTGTAGATGCACACACACACATATATATGTATATAAATATAAACACAGCTTTATTGTGTCTGCTCTGAGTAATTTCTGTGGGTCTGTTTCATTTGCTTTCCACTCTCATAATCACCTTGCTCTCTGTGCTTATTGACAGTCCCTTTTTGGTTCCAGTTCTCAAGTAGGCTGTCTGGAACAGGACACAGGTCTGGCATTGGATACATGGTTTATTTCCCTCCAGCATTGTCTAGACCCCCTGTTTGGGTCTGCAGGATTTACAGCCTCTGGCAGGGAATGAGTGCATCTGTTACATCTTCCCTGAAGTAACATTTACAAGCCTGCTGATGTTTTTGGCAGGTGAGGAGGGACCCAGAAGATGAATGGTGCCTGCTCTGAGACCCCAGGAAGGGTCTGGCTGCTGGGGCAACATCGCTGGGCATCCCACAAACAGCGGGGGACTGGGCTGTCCCCGTGAATGGGAAGCTGTGCTGTTCTGTGGAAAGCAAAACACAGGGAGATGTCAGCGAGGCTTGCAGTGCCACATGTTCTTCACAGGTTGAGGGACTGCTGGAGGCAGTTCAGTGCAGCTGCTGTTGAACTGTCCTTTTAAAATCAGTCTTCAGTGTGCTTCCTCATAGGCTGTGGCATCCTCTGCTGAAAGCCCCTGAGGCTCTGCTGAGCTTGATGGACAATTCCTTTTCTTTCTTCCCCTTTGTGCTCTCTCAAAAAGAGAAACTGCTTCTCTTCCAGGAGAGGAGGGAGGGGAGGCAGGGAGGGAAGAAAGGACGATTTTCTTCCTGGCCTGGGATGTGTCTGCACCTCCACACTTCCATCCCTGTCCTACAGCCAGGCTGGATCGCTGTTGGTATGGCAACACTTCTCTGCACCAACCAAACCGTGAAAGGTGAGGGAAAATAATTATTCATCTCCACTCAGCTCATGGTACACAGACTTCCAGAGACTGAGGTTTCTTAAAGGAATTACGATATGGATGTGTCCTGGTGATGTTTTGTTTAAGGTATCCACAAATCAGCTGGGTCCTTCAGGAATAAAGGTACAACCAGAACTGATCTGAATCTTTAAGTGGTGTTGACAAACAAGTGTCAGGAAAAAAAAAAAAAAATTGGGGCTTTCAGGAGCCATTTGACATTGTTCTTGCTCTGCAGCCATTAAAGGGGCTGTCCCAGGTGAGCTGATCAAGGTCACAAAGGTTGCCAGTGCGAAGGTGGGACCAAGCCACATCTCTGGAATTTGAGTTGACTATCTTCTGATGCTTTCTACTCTTTACAAATAAAATAAAATACAATTTCTCAGCCCAAGCTTCTCTGTGCTTGGGTGGACAGTTTGGATCTTCTGAAATATCAACAGCAATTGGGAAAAAAAATCCCTGCAAATGAATGAAAATTGAACTGAATTTGCAAAGCAATCAGTGGAAAAGTAGAAGACAGTGGAGGACATCCTGCCTGTCCTGAATGTTGTTGATCTCCATGCCTGGTGGTTTAAGTACGCTTGTATGGTTTGAAAAAGAATTTCTTATGCAGGAGCCTGTTGCCTTGACCTGAACTTAGCAAAGGGGCATCTTGAGGCATTGTCACATCTTGGGAATGTGGCCTAGCTTTGCATCATTTATGGAGTATGCATTATTCTGGGCTAATGCGAACATAAGTCTTTGATCTCATGCCATTGCACCAAGCGAAATAGATGTAACTGTTGAATTCTTTCCTCTTTTATCATTCCTCAGCGTATAATACTACAGCTTACCATTCTTCCATCCCCCTCCTCCTCCTTTGTGCAGCTTCTGGGGCTGTGTTGCTTTCCTTCTGGTTTTCAATCCTCCTGCTTTCCCCATGCTTTCAAGACAGGTTTTATACAGGAAAAAGGAAAATACATTTCATAATGCAAACATGGCCTGCTCAGCACTTTCTGTTATCTTATTTATACACTGCAGTACAGCTTTCTATGACCCAGTGATTATCATTTCCCAGAGCTATCATGACTTTAAAGTCATGAATTGTGCTCCAGCAGATGGTACAACTCTACAAGCACTGTGAGAGCCTGGAAGCAAGGGATGGGGCAAGATATACACACACAAACCAGGCTGCTGCCCCAGCAGCCAGAAAACCTTAACTTGCACTGCTTCCCGCAGTGTTCAACTTCAGCCTGCATTGTTGAGTACTGTCAGACTGCTAACCACCAGGGAAATCAAAGTGGTTATTTTTCTTGGGTTTGGGCCTGTCTACTTGCTGCCTTTTTAAATTTTTTTAAAAATTTTTTTCCCTCCTGCATAACAAGTGAGCTGATTAATTCCAAGATAGAATACCAAATAAGTAAGTCATTCATTATATGCAGTATTCTAATAGATTTCAATGTGATCTAAACTTGGATTGAATGCTAACCCATTGATTGCTATTCAGTTGTTTAAGCAGCTGTGCTACTAAGCTGAGCAGTTGCTCTGTGTCATCCTTCTCTTTCTTCCTTCGATTTCTACCTCCCTTTCTCCACTCTTGAAATGGCTAACCCCTTCTCTATACATTTTGCTTCAGTGGATTGTGTCCTTTGTTGCTGACTATGAAGTACACAATGGAAATGGTAGACAGCTAAAGTCATGAAAGATGCGTTATCCCCACATAATTGGGTGAAATTCCCATGGGTATTTCACCAAGCAGAGCAGGTTGTTATCATTCTTGTTGAGATGATAATAAAGAGGTGTGATTTACTGCTTCGGTTGTTTCAAAGGTGTCATTTGAACCTAGGGGAGTGCGGTGCTGTTAAACAGACCTGGACAAAGCCTTATAGAGCAGTGGTTGAAACGTCTGTAATTGTAGACAGGGACATTAAAAAAAAAAAAGGCTTGATTATTTTTCATAATCCTGCACGTTTTTCTTTGACTTCAAGTGAAGTTGTGGGTGCTTTGCCACTGTGCAAATGAGGCTCTCTGGAGTCTACATAAGCACATATACACATATGCACATGTATAGATACTCACTAATTCAATGTCTATATGCATTTTTATACATGTTAACATAAACATTTTAGGTCTTTTATGGATATCCAAGCGCTTTTTTTCTTCAGTGGTGAGTTTAACATGTTTACTTGCATAGCTAAATAGGTGTTTCAAATATCTGGTGGAAAATGTGGCTACTTTAGGTATCCAATCCTGAGTTAGATATCTACCTTTAGGCTACTGGGTTTGAACATTCCGGCTTTTACCATTAGTAAATCCTGAATCTGACCTTGTGGCAAACATTGGGAAAACTCCTCATTCATTCACTTGTTGCTGCTTATACCTGAAGCCTTGTAATAATTCTATGGGTTCACCTCCTTCCTGAGAGCATTTGGGAAGGGTTATTACACATGGTTGCCTGAAGCTGGGAACTAGATCTAGTGCAATAATGTGCAAGGAATCCTCATTAAAAAACAACAACAAAAAAATTATAAAATTTATTAGCAGGCCTTTTATTTTTTTGCACAAGCTTGTATTTGGTTTGTTATGAATTCTGTTGACACTTCTGCAAAGAGTCAGAGTGAGGCTGCATCTGCATTGTGGTGGTGTAAAAAAAAAAAAAAGAATCAGATCTCTTTCTTATCCACTGCTTAGATGCCAGAAGTGGTTAGTGCCAATGGCCATTCTTGCTTTAACATGTTACAGATAGGAAATAGCTGCAGGAAGAATTCGAGAGTGGGAAAATAGTCAGCTGGCTCATGGGTTAACTGTGAGATTCCTGGTAGCAGAGAATTTCTTTCTTCATTTTGTATTGAAGCCCATGGATGATAAGGCTGAAGTTCTACATCATAAATTCCCATTTGGACATTCAGTTTTGAGAACCTACATCCAGCATCCTTATCATTTTGATGTGAAAGTCACAATCAGTAATGAAATCTGCTTGGTTTTCACACACTGAAATTAGCTTTGATTCTTTGCCTGAAACATATGTTTAAAAGGCAACATGCACATACTGTGCACTGACCCTATCAAAGCAATAAATACAATTGAAGTCATTTTTCAAAGCTGCCTACAGCATTAGTTTATTTTTAATATGGTCCCTCTGAAGGAGTAGTGTAGGAAATGCCTGTAGGAGCTATTTGAATTGTCTGTCTGGGGTGAAGTCCCTACCTTGCCCTGATGAAGAAGAAAGTAAGAGAGGATACTAATTTCCCTTTGTTGTTGCAAAAGAGGATGTTTAATTCATTGGATTTAGAGCCTTTCTAAGGAAAACGGTATTCTGTTTGGGTAAGAAAAATGCTTCTTCGATACTTAGCATGATTTGAAGCAAGGGATGAGGGGGAAAGATATTGCTGTAACTGCGAATGGGGTTTCGTCCATGGCAGCTCTCCTGGTTCTTTGTAATAGCTGCTTTAGTCTTTTTGCTCCATGCTATTTCTCCTGCACTGTTACCTGGACATTCCTCCCAGGTTCAGAGGTTCCCTCTGTGGAACAAGGAGGAGAAGGGCATGCACCAAATTCTAAATTTAAGAAGTGGCCCCACTCACCCAGGCAGGCTGTGCTCCCTAACACAGGTGGGGAGCTGCAGAGTTTGCAACTCTATGCCAGAGGCAGAGAGTGGGTCAGACCTCAGGATTGGTTCCACACTCTGGTACCACTCCTCTTCTCCCTGTAGAGCCCCAAAATGACCAGCCCTTCCCCACGTTTTGCTGTGCCAGAGTTATGGCAGGCTCAGACAAAACGGGCATCTGAGCGCGCGAATTTTCTGCCCCTTGAATGCCAAATGACAATAAGTACAGATTGGATTCTACAAACCTGAAAGATTGTTCCACTGGCAAAAGGAATGCACTTTTTGTCACTCATGGTCACAATTAGAATGACAAGGCCAGACTCCTCCATCACTTGTCTTTAACACTGTCAGCACCAGCTTTGCCAGAATTATCCTGTCTGAATCATGAATGGGCCTATTCATTTTCTCACTTTGTTTGATCTAGGAATCTAGGAACTACTTAATGGCATATAGGCTGCTTTCTCCTGTAAAGAAATTATTAAGTTAAAGACTGGGCTAAAAAATGTGCTCTCCTAGCCATGAAAAACTAATTTTATGTTTGTTTGGATATATTTGTAGGGTAGCTGTGTTATGCACTATGCTTCTA
Organism: Muscicapa striata striata; assembly: GCA_030060385.1. NCBI lineage: Eukaryota > Metazoa > Chordata > Aves > Passeriformes > Muscicapidae > Muscicapa > Muscicapa striata. The sequence goes on from JAREIS010000436.1 coordinate 463,984, forward strand.
AATACTGTTTCATGCTGCATAATGAGTTCAAAATCTTTCACTTTCCAGGGCTTGTATTTGTGTAGAGAAGAGAGGGAAGCATGCGGGAGAAGTATATGGTTTTTAGGAGCGCACTTTGATTCAGTTTTTTTTGCATTTTATTATGACTGAAGAAGGAAAACACTCAGATCTCATGCCCAAGATGTGTTTTCAGAACACAGTGGTTTAGTTTTAAATGGGTCCCCAGAGAAGATGATCTCAAGCAGGAAAATGCATGCAGTCTTTCCAATGAGAATAATAATTGCATTTCTGCTGTGCATTTCTGCAGACCTGTAAATACTCCATAAATCTCAAGATGGGGATCACATTCAGGTGCTAACAGTGGCCTGGCCACCAGTGTGGGGAAGCAGCAATCTGGCACAGGAATTTGGTGGCAGGTTTACCAAGAAACATCTTGTTTTCCTAACTGTGGATGAAGCAAGTGCACATGGGTGTCAGGAGTCTTGTGGGCTGAAATTAATCTGGCTCTGTTTTCAGGAAACTGTGAAAGGCAGATAAAATCCCTGTCCACGTGGCAGAGTCCTGCCCAGCTGACCATTGTGATAGCAGTGAATTTATGGGGATTGCTGTGGAAGCCATCTTGATGCTTCATGGTAGCAGGGTCTATCTCATCAGCCTGATTTAATTGCAGGTGGTTGTTGAGCCCTCCTGCTTATTGTCAGCTTTCTCAGCAAAGCTGATGGCATCAGTCTTGCACAGTGACCTAGCCAGGCTGTGGAAGAAGGTCGTCACAGCTTGTCCTTAGTGTAAAAGTGGCCACAGAGACTCCTTTATTTCAATAATTCGATCTGCAGAGCAGCTAATGGTGTTCCACTGCAAGGCAGGTTCCTGTTGTAAAGGGAGGTTTTGATCTCTCATTGTTTTTTTGCCTAAGCTGTCCTGGTCCTGAGGCTCACATGGATATATGTGGAAGTTTTGGAAATTACCAGAAGCACCTGAGTCATCAGCCATTCATGTAGATCTGGAAGAAGTTCTGGGCATCACTAGGTAACAGTCAGTCACAACACAACAGAGCAGAAGGAAGTTTCACATTTCTTTGGAAGAGTTTTCTGAGTATTCATGTGAGAGCTGCACCTGCTCCTCACACCCAGATTTTGGCCCCTTGGTGCTGCAGTTCTTGTTGGGTTTAGCTGTGCACCAGCAGACCTGAAATCAGACTACCCAGCTCTGAAAATGTCCTCTCACTTAGAAGAGGAGGACTGTTAAAATCCCAGAAATTAATGATTTATTTTATGGAACTTGATATTTAATCTGAAAGGTTAACTTTTGTCAGTAGATTACCTTTTAAAAGATGTGTTTTGGAAACTGCTGTCTATTCTAAAAGAAATTCTCTGTGTCATTTCAATGAAAACCAGCAGACAGCTTAGTTAATTTCCCATCTTGAAAAGTGATCCTGGGCTAAATTAGGAGATTTTATTAAATTAGATTTTAAAACTCAATATAAATTCAATATAAAATGCTTTAAAATTATTTTTAAGGACAATGTAGAAGAAAAGGTTGTTTATTAAAAAGCCATCAAAATATAAAATATCTTATTTTTTGTTAAAGACAGATTCCTCCTGCTGACCAGTTCTCAAGTCCCACATGGATTGGGTAGACCATATGAGTCTTTGTTTGTTTTGTTGCAGCTGGATTTATAGGCAGCTTTTCAGAAGGAGAATTTCTTTGCTTTTATGATGAGCTAGAGGGTTTAATACTCACTTGTAAATGATTATGACTGCACAATTTATGGTGTTGTTTGATTTATTGTTAGGTACACTAGTAGTCACCAGTTGGTGACTACATGTTGGTGTTTTCTTTCTTGCTGCAGAGCAGCACCCTTGATCAGAAAGCTGCTGCTCACCCCAGGACTGGTCCCTTCTGGAATAAGTATTGTGTGTTGGAGCCAGCTCCCACAGAATTTGGAAAAGCCCAGGAAATTATTCAGTCATTCCCTTCAATTTCCTCCCTCCTACAGTACACAAAAGCTTTTGGACACCCTCCGGACTGCCTTTAGGCTGTAAAAACCCTGTGGGCAACCACTATTTGAGGACAATTCCTGCTGAAACCTGAGAAAAAGCCCCATGATTTCTCTCCTGGCTTCCCAAACAGAGCTGCAGCTCTAAAACCTCCCTAACCTACTGCTTATGGGATGCAATCACTTGCATGAGGAAAAACTCATGCCCTAAGAAGAAGAGAAAAGGAACCATATCCCAGCAGAATGAAAAAAACTGAAATCTGTCCTAGAAGAAGGAAAGGGAGAAAATCCAGAGAAATCTGCTGCCTGCTTTATCCTTTGTCATTATTAAGAGTGCTATCTTTAGGAAGATACTTTTTGGGATAATAAAGATTGGGCATTTAGCAGCCTGAATAAAATCAGGTTCCTATTCCCACAGATACCTTTTTGTCTAGTGTTTGAGACTTAGAAAAGGAGTGTTGCAGATTTTACTCACCCATTCATGACAAGTAACTAAATACTGGTATTTTTTTTTTTTTAAGAAGAAAATAAGGAGAAAAATTAGTCTCTTGTCAATTTGATCCACCACTGGGGGCATTTTTTTCATTATTAATATATCTATAATTTTCATCTGCCCTTTATTCTGATGTATATTTATATATGAGTTGGGTTTTTTTCACAAACCTGCAGTGGAAAGCTAGATTTAAATATTCTCAGGCCAACTGTACCCATCATTTGCATTCCACTAACTCATTCAGAGCAAAGATATCTGAGCAGAAATACAGCAGATAAAAGAGAAACCATTAATCCAGGAAAGATTACTGGTACAGAATCTTTATCCTGTATCCTCCCTGAAATGAGACAAAGATCTTACTATGTACATCCCTCTGGCTTAGCTTCAGAAAGTAAGCAATACAGTAGTGTAGACATGGTACTTTTTAAAGACACATTACATTGGTCTGAAACTTCAATCTTCTGGCAGAGCTCCATGCTGCTGAGGTGTTTTCAGTGGTTGCTTTCTCAGAAGAGTCTTCAGCACCCCAACAAAATTGCTTTCTGAATCCTGCAAGGAGTAAGACAACACAATCCCTGATCTGCTCCTAGAAAGACAGCATTTGTCAGCTGGAGGATGGAGGCTGTTCTGCAGCACATGGGTTACACACGTATTTTATAGTGCCTCGCTTCTGCTGATACTTCATCTCAATGTGAGCTCTAAGTGCTAGTTTTAATGAGCGTAATAAGGCTAAAGCTTTCCAGATCCTGTTGCTTCAGTTCTGGAAGAGGGAGGTGTGGCCGAGGATGTTGAGCAGGCTTGCCCTTTCAGGAGACACTCATTCCAGGTGACTGGGCCTATTGGATTTCAGAGTGCAGCAGGCTTTTGTCTCCCTTTCCCACCAATGTGGCAGGCTGTAGTTGCTTTTCTGTTTGCTGGTTGTTTGTCTCTCTCCCTCTGTCTCTGTGATATTGATCCTCAGTTAAAAGATCTGGGAGACAGAGCTGGGGAAGCATCCCTTTCTTCTCTTGCAAGTGGAAAATCCAGTTGCCACGTGATTACTGTGCTGTCTCAGCTGCTACTGGCCACTGACCATCTCCTGCAGGAGTATTTCTGTGCCATAATAATAGCAGAACCTACTTCAGTTATTTAGGGCTTCACTTGAAGCAGCCCAGAGGGTTGGATGGTTTTCTGGAGGTAGCTCCATGTGTTTGTGGGCTTATCTTGCAATGGTGTGCATTTAGCTATGAAATAAAATTGCAGGAAATGATTCCGTTTTGAATCATTCTATTTAGATTGGCAGAAACTGAAAACCCTCCTGTGAACTGCAACAAAGTGCACTGCTATTCAGATGGGAAATGTAAATACTTCAGCATGCCTGATCAGTTGGACTAGAAGTGCAAGCAAACTGCTTCACAGTGTGGATTCTCAGCTTTAATTCCAGACAGTTTTGTTCCTCCAGACCCTCTTGTTCAGGTGAAAAAATGTTTTCCTTTTCTTGTCCCTGTGCAGGGTGTATATATATTAAGACCTCTGGAAACTAGCTAAGCACAACAGGAACCAAGATCTGGAGGAAGCTTCTTTCTAAACAATCCAGCATCCTCTTCCAGTTCAGAGCAGAGGAATATTTAGGTACATAGAAAAAAAACCTTGCTGTTATGGAAAGTTCAACTTACCAAGAGTAAACCATGATATCTTTGTTTAAACTGACAAAAAGCAAGGTCAGAAGCAAATCTTGTTTCTTCAGAGCCCAAGGTCTTCAGTGGTTTCCCCCCTCACACTAATAGTGTTCACATTATCCGTTAAAGGGTGATTTGATTTCAAGTGTCAACTTAGAGATCTGGGTAGTAACATTTTTTCAGTAGGAACCTCTTCTTAATGGAGTAGTTTTTGCCTGTTTTCAGCTGCATCTTCATCTCCTGCAAATATCAATTATCTCTCCTGCTCCATTTTAGAGCCTGTCATCTTGCCAAATGTTGAAATAGGAAGGTTTATTTATTGCACAAGATATACAAAAAAAAAAAAAAAAAAGCAAGCAGGCTATATCTTTCAGTGTGCCTTCTTGCTGTTGATTGTTCCTTAGATTTGAAAGGCAAAAGTGCAGTTCTGATAATTCTGTGAGTTTTTCACACTTCCTGCTAGAAATGGCCAGAATTTTCTGCCTCTGCTGTGGGGCCTGTACCTTGCATGTACGTTCCAAATATCCAAACAGGTGTTTTTTTTGTATTGTGCCACCTTTGTTTAGGGTTTGACCAAGTGACATTACAGATGAGAGGTGGGAGAAAAAGCTTGCCAGAGAACTTAAAATAATCTTAGATCAGCTCAATATCAGCTGCACTGTGTTCCTATGCAGCATGCTCATCCCTCTTTTGATGTCTCTGCAGATGTTTTAGGCTTTACATTAAAAAAAAAAATAAATTATATGGACACATTATCTCATCTGAGATGGTGTCATTGTGCATACATACAATAAAAATTGCTTCTCTGTTCCTCCTACAAACTTAGCATCTCAATGATCAAGACAGATAAAGTTTTGGAAGTGAAAGAGAGGTCCAAGGTCATCTCTGCAGGAAAGTAGCAGAACACATCTCCCATCCTGTGGGCAGGTGACAGTCCGTCCTGTCTCTTTTAAAGTAGTTTTGACAAGAGGACATTTCACAAATCTGAGAAGCAGCCCATTTCCACACTTGCAGGAAGGGTGTCTTTGAGTGAGGAAGCTTGATTACAGAGTCTGCTGAGTATGCAAGGGAAAGAATGAAATATTGCACTTGCCACAGTCCTTCTCTGCCATTATCTAAAGGAAACGTGGTATGACCTTTGTTCCAGTCATTGCAAACAGTTTTCAAACTGGTGTGGGATGGGACCAGGATTTTTTTTGTGTGTCTCTTTGTGCACAAGATTGTGAAATATCTGATTTCTCAAAATCATCACATGCATAAACTTAAATGTATCAGCAAGTGTTCACACATTGCAGGCTTGGGGTCACTTGGGCTTTATTGGTCACTTGCCATAGAAAAGAAATTTTTCAAGGTCCTGCAGAACCCATTCTCTGGATCTCCTTTCATCTCATAAGGCATCCCAAAGCAGTTTTGCTAAGCCATGTTACCCTCTCAACTCATGAGAATGGAAAAGGCTGAAGAAAGAGCTGCAGCTTGGCAGCTTGGTTAGCAAGAGGAGTTGAGATCCTCCCTACCTCATGGTATAGAGATCATATCAATGCCAGGAGCTGCATGTGAGAATAAATGTAAGAATAGCAGATCCCTGCGTGTTACCATGGAGCTCTTCTGTCTGGACTTGAGGTATGCTGTAACATACAATCCTTCTCTTTGTCCCTGCTGTAGGCAGCCCCAGTTAGTCTTGACAGCATTACTGTGCTCAGCAATCAGTGTTATCCCCATAAAACAGCTTGATTAGTGCCAGCAGAGCCATCTCTGGGGCTTGCACCCCCTCACTCTTTGCTTGCACACTGCTTCCCAGACCACCACGCTCTGCAGCTTTCCCCACCTTGACCCTCACAAGCACTCCTGCACCACCACAGAGCTGAACATACTGAGGAAAGCTCTTAAAAAATTATCTAGGAAATAGCCTTTTTTTTTTTTTTTTTTTTTTAAATAATGTGTTTATTTGCCAATTCTGCTTTACCAGGCTTCCCTCTCATGGTGCCTGTAACCTGACATTATGAACTTTCTTATTAAATCAAGTGCTTCCGGACATTAGGTGGTGGAGTGGAGGAAGAACCACACATGTTTTCAAGGAAAATTAATACTGATATGATGCTGGACACTGTCTGTCATGTTATTGTTAGAATGTACGTTTTCTTTGTGGAAAGTAAAGCACATTTTGATGGAGTGCTCGTTATGTTGAAAAATGACAAGCATTAAGGACTCCATGCCACTTCATTGCTAAAATATTTACTAGAGCATGCTTGTTTCCTCTATCTGAAAGTGTGGTGTATTTATAGGAGCATCCTGTAATGGAGCATCCTGCACTGAGCAGTATTTTTGAAGAACAAGGCAATGCTATGTGTGAAGGATGGGGTTAGGGTTCTCCCCTCTGTTGTCCCCTCTGTTATCAGATGCTGGCAGCATGCAGGGGACAGCAGGAGCTGATTGACTGGAGCAGATTCACCCTGGTATGTGAAGTCTGTGAAGTCCCTGCAGGGGATGGGAAAGGCTCATAGGGCTGAGAAATTTGAGTTCTGGGATCTCTGTGTGAAATTGTCAAGAAGGATCAACTTTGAGCGAACGGGGGGATGTTGAGGTATTTTTTTGTTATTGTTAAAATGTCAAATCACAGAGCTCCATCCTCATGTGAACACTGTAGGCCAACTCCTCAGGTGATGAGCAGTGCCAGTGTGCTCTTGTAGCAGCTGGGAATCCTGGGCTGGTGGGCTTGGGAAGATTCCTGCCCTCCTCCGTGGCTGTGGTGTTGAAAACCAGGCCCTGCCGCTCCTGGCCAGAAAGCAAGAGCAATTGAAGAGGGAGGTCACTGAAATGACAAGAGCAACTCCTGTGATCTGGTGGCCAGCACAAACCCAGCAATTGATTGAAAAGTGTCTGCTAACCAGGCAGCAAAGAGAGCAATTAAAACTGAAATAGCAAGAGGGTCTATTTCAGAGTTTTATGATTCCAGCTTGCACCATCCCACTAATTTTAAGTGCTGATGATTTTTCTGTCTGGACCAGAGTCAGCTGGGGACCAACAGCCATCTGGGACTGAACAAAACTCAGGATTTCTCAGAGCTTCTGCAGTTAAGAGTGTGTCATAAACACATCCTAAAATTGAAATGCAGTCCTCTGATCTACCTTGGGGATTAGCAAGGATCACTGCAGAGTGTGGCTGTGGGCTACTTAAGCTTTACTGGAAATCATGAACTCTGTTGGAGCCACCAGGTCTCCTGCATCAGAGGTACATGGTGGAGTTTTTCCCAACTGGAAATCCCAAACAGCATTTTAGGAAGGTGTGAATGATACTGGATACAGAGACCCTTTTTAGGCCTACGAGATGTGTGGGGACTCTGGGGCATTTTGCTAATGTTGAAGATGCTCAAGCTCTGAGTGAGGTAAAGAAAGACTTTTGGACAATCAAGGGGGCTTTCTTGTTGTCCTGATCTTCTAGAAATGCCATATTCAAGAAAAGAGTAGACCTGGTGGCCTGGTGGAATAAGCAAGCGTGGGAATAAGCAAGCAAGGTAAGCAGGGTCAGGATTATGAGTGCATCACCTGGGGACAGTGAGCAGACAGGGCAAGAGTGACTTATCAACTGAATGGAAGGAAATGGTGTCTACAGAAGAGAGCTCTTTGCCGGCAGCTTTGTGTTTGGTGTGTGTGCTAAGGTCTGATATTTGAGGAAGAGCAAATAGACCCAGGGATGGGTGAATTACACATGTGAGGCTCTGTGACTTGGAACACCACTGATCACACTGCATAGCATGTGGATGGAGTCAGAACTTTCCACAAACTATTCAGTGAGAAGCACTCTGATCTCTAATAAATATTAGCAGTACAGTAACAGCAGTGCAGTGCAATGTTCAACAGTCAATTAGTTGAAGGGCTGCTTTATCAAGTAAAAATGTGTAAAAGATTTTCTTGGATTCTTGTGTCATTGCTTAGGCTGGGATAGTTGCTGCAAGAATCACAATGTTAACCCTGGATATATTCCAAGCTGAGTAAAAGTAATTTTTAACCGTCTGCATTGAGGGTTGAATTTACTGAATGCACATCTACACACTGCTGAATGCAACATTAAAAACAGTGTGTGCCAATGGCAGTGACAATCTCTGTTGACTTTATGGGGAAACATGGTGCCTCAAATAATGGGATGATGAACAGAACTACCCCTTCATGTTCTCTTATTTCCCCCTCATCCCACCAGAGCTGCTCTCTGATAAATGGTAAAACCATGCACCATTTATTCCTGTTGTGAACGGCTGCTGTACTTTAAGAAAGGGACTGAAATCTTCTACTCACTCAGTTAAATGTGACACTCTTCCAAAAACCAGCTCAAGTTCACTCCAGGGCTGGCTGGCTCTCCCGGTGGGTGAAGGAGTAATTGTGTTGTTTAGTTCGCAAAGAGGTGGCAAAAAGCAGATGTGGATTTGAGCCCTGCTGTCTCACACTGACCAGCCCTGCACTTTGCAGCATGAGAAGTTCTGTTGCAACTGCAAGGAGCTGCTGGTGGCTTCATCCTTTGCTTACTGTGAGCAGAGGTGAATTCTGTACCCCTGACTTTGCCAAGTGTTTTGTGGCTGACTGCAAAGAGTTATCACTATTTTTCTGCTCTTGTTGCAGCCATTTTTGCTTGGCACCAGCAGTCATTTCTAACTAGCTGACAGGTCTGGAGGGCCCTGGAGGTGTAGTGCAGTGCAGTTGCAAGAGAATTCTGTTTGAAACTAACTAAGTCAACACAAGAATTAAATTCCTTGTGCAGAAGCCACTACCACAGAGGAGTGCAGTTATGGTGAAAGCATTTCAGGCTGCAAGGAAAGATCACATAAAAATGATCTTGGGATGCAAAAATAGGTACACAACACCACCTCAGGATACCCAGTTCTTGAGTGGCTACCTGAGGAGCTTTCTTTTCGTGGCTTATTCTACATCATTAAAAAAAAAGGAGATCAGGTCATTTTATTCTGGTAAGCATTTTTTCTGTCTCTTTGGCTGTCACATGTATTTAACTTTACTGCCCTCAAGGACAATGTGGTGGATCAGCATGCTAAGGTCTACAGTCTACAGCCTGTAGTTTTTCATTTCACATTGCTTTAAGAATGGTCCTCTTTGTTTCCATTTTGAGCCACAGCTGCATTCTTATATGTTGTCTGATCTTCAGGCTCAAATACCCAAGAGAATAGGCAGCTGTGAATCAACCCTCTGTGTGCTTTCTAGCAGGTAGTCTAGCAAAGGGGTCAGTATGCTTCTTCTTATTTATTTAAATTGATAGGGATTTGAAGGAAAATACTTTAATAAAAGTCTCATGAATGATTATTTTCTTCCTGCTGATGCTTCTGAATTGCATGCAGAAATATAAGAACCTTTTAAAGAGACCCTTGTGGGTTTAAACCCGTTTCTTTAGATTTATAATTAAGGCTTATTGTCTTTATGCTATCCTACACCTGATAAGAAGGATCACCTTTCTAATTACACAGAACCAGGAGGTCTGTCACATGCTTTTGCTCAGTATTATGGTACAAAGTTGCTCTATTTTTTTCTTCTCCTTCTCCTTCTTCCACAGATTCAATATTATGTTTTGGAAATTTGACAGAATTTTTTTTTTTTTTTTTTTTTTTGAGGCCAGATGTTTCACTCTGCTGTGTTAAGCCATCTTGACATACTGCCATGAAATGGAAAAAAACTGCTAGTTTTAACATTGTTCCATATCTTATTAAAAGGTATGTCTCATGAATCTTAATTCCCCACATACATGCTATCTTCCTCTCTCCTCCCCTCTCCCCCATTACACTTCTTTCTTTTCCTGCCTAAAGAAGGACAAATGTTAAAATTTCCTCGCAGTCCTGTCTGAGTGGTTAATGAGGTTCTAGGTAGCATAATGAATATGCAGCGCTATTGATTCTGTGCTCGCGCGCGTGTTTGTGTGTGCATGTCTTTAATCACAGCTGGAATGCAAAATCAGGCTCCACCTTTCAACTCTATCTCCATCATGCTGAGAGAGTGAGAGAGAGTGAGACTGAGACTGCTAGACAGCTCGAAAGAGATTGCAGCTCAGATGTCCTGGAAAACAGCAAATCCCTCAGACCTGGCAGATTCTGTTACCATGAGAACTGCAGATATTTCCATTGTGATGGCTTGCTCTAGCAGCCATCTGTTACACCCATTTGATTAGGAAGTACAGTTCAGCTTGTATGGGATTTTTCACTGCACCTTATCCCATGGCAGCATACAGAAACTCTCTCTCTCTCTCTCTTTTTATATGCTAAACTCAATGTTTTTAAAGTGCTGTAATTTACTGAGGCTGAAGGCATTTAATGAAATACTGGGAGGAGGTCACTGAGTGACAGTATCTCTTAGAAGAAAGAAGCACATGAATTATGTGAAGGGGATTAGCATCCAGTATATAAATAAGATCAGACCAGAAATTAGCTGTATTTAGCAATTCCTCATCCTTGCCAGGGAGAGGAGCTTGATATACAGACCTCATGAAGCCATAGTAAAATTAGTAATTGCCTCCTGTTAGTTAATCCCTCTCCATATATATTTATTATATGCATGCAATAAATGCATGCAGCAGATATATTTCAGGTCTTCTGTAAAAAAATGGGAAGGTGATGACTCTCCCCAGATGCTGAAGTGGTGCAGTGGCTGCACTCTCCAATGATTAGATTAGCTCTAAAAATTTAATGGTGCCATTTGATTTTTCATGGACACAAAACAACCTTAAACTTTCTTGAAGGTTTTCTGTGATTTACTGATTAAAACAATTATTTGGAGTAGTTGAGTCCCTCGGTGAAAATTAGTGGTGGAGGAAATGGTAATGGCACATCAAATGGATATAAAAACGAAGGAGTCCGCTTCAATTAAAACTCTCCAGACATTTTTCCTAAGTGGCTGGCCTTCCAGATTCAGGGTAATCTTATGTGTGGCATAGTTGCCTCGAGTATCTTAAAATGACTGAAGGTCTTGTAAATTCAGTGAAGCTAATTAAATGCTCACACACTGAAATGAATTTCTGATTGCTGCTAAGGAGGCATTGAGGTCAGCTCCTCTTTTCATTGCCCACACTTTATGGCCAATGACAGATACTACATAAATCAGATCCTCAGAATCAGGGGCTCTGTGGTTTTGTTCCTCTTATATATTCTCCCACCCAGCTGAACCTAATTCCTTATCCATCTTCATCTCGGCATGAAAAGTTTTCTCTTCTATTGTTTTTCCTCACACAGCACCAGATTACCATGGAGAAGACTATGATATCATAAGAAATGAATGAGCATGTTTTTCACCATGGGTGAAATATACATACCAGACCTAATAAAGTCAGGAATCATGTAATAGGCCTGGTAAAATGAGCTGCTTAGTAAGTGCAAATAGAAATGGTTCTTCTTTAGGTCTCTGCCTCAGTTAAGTTCTTAGGCATTTTGCTGAGCATGGAGACACATAAGAGCATGTTTAAGAGCTTTTCTAAATAGGCATTGTTCTTAAAATGCTTTGCTGCATCTGGACCCACAAAATTTTTTTTTGAAAAGCAAAATTTTCTTTTTAACAATAAAACATTTTCTTGTTGATAATCTTTAGAGCAAATTAGAACTTTCACTTCTTGCGGCCTCCTGTCTCACATAATCCTGGAGGGTGAGCTACATAGAAGAGAGTCCTTTTTTTTTTTTCCTTCAGACAGGGCACTTGTTTTATGAATGTGGTATCTGTCTTTGACAGGCAGCAGATGTATGGGAGCCCTGAAATCTTAAACAATAAATACCATTTAGAGTCTCACCACTGAACCTTTTTATAGTACTACCTTTGTTAAATGAAACATTTACAGGAATACCATCCCCCTACCCCTTCTCACCCACCTTCAAGTCTAGGATCTGAACCATGTTTTTACAGTAAAGCTTAAGTACCTGAGGCATGAACAGTTGACATACAAAAGAAACTAAAATAAATTTATCATTCGCTTGCTAGCTACAAGGTGTGTTGAGGGCTTTTTCTTTCTCTTTGTAATGCATGAGAAAACAAACCTGGGAAGTGTATGCAAGGAATATTTCTTTTCTACACTGGAATGTTGACATTTGCACCTTCTGACTTAATACTCTCTATTTCTTCAGAGTCATCAATCTCTTGAGAATCATCTTGCCATCTGTACCAGCATTGCTCCAGGCTTCCATATGAAAGTCCAATCTGGTGGTAATAAATACTGGATAATGAGGAGTAGGTGTTACAGTTTCTGACTGGTTGGAAGATGAGTCTGTGTCTATGAAAGATCCGAATTCATGTATTAAACAAACAGAATCTATGTTAACATGGAAGTTCAGCCACAAAGAGCATGATGCGTGTTTGTTCTCAGAAACTCTCCCACTCTCAGTGGTTTTTCTCTTTTTTTTTCCTTTATCTTTCTCATTTTAATAGAGTTCACCCATGATCTACGAGAAAAATGTTCTCTGACCATGACATTACACTTTGGAGATTAAAATAGGGGCAGCATGTTGACTTCCTATAATGTGAGGTTCTTTTTTCTCTCCCTCTCCTTTTGCTCCAGAAAAGCTATAACTACATAGGTTAGCAAAACTTTTGCGAGGAAGGATGTAAAACAGATTTATCTCAGTGTCAGCTTTATCTGATCCATTTGGTCTTGCAGAGTTTGGATGGTTTCCTTTGTTACAGTAACCAGCTTTCAAACATCTATATCCTTAGGGTATTAAATGTCAGCCTCTAGTGTGTCATTCAAGGATAAAAGATTGACAATACTGAAGTACTTTTGTTTCCTTTTTTAAATTTTTTTATTTTATTTTATTTTCCATTCTCCAGCACTGGCAGAGTCTTCACTCTGCACATCACTGCTGACCCCAGAAATGACCCACAGAAACTACTGGCGAAAGCAGTGAAAAGGTATTTTAGCTTGTAGGCATTAGAAACTCTCTTCATTAATAGCCTTCTCGCAGAGTTTTCAGATAGATTTCCTGTCATTGTGATGAGGATATATTTGTAATAAGTCCCTTAAGTAAATGGCCAGTGGATAATTAATTGAACTAACTAGGACTTTCCACACTGTATTTTTTTTTTTTTTTTTTTTTTTTTTTTTGAGAGAGAGAGAGAGGGAGGACAACAATTTCCAGATGGTCTCATGTCCTCTGTGCTGGGTGTACAACCCTTTGCTATCTGTTGGCCAAGCATTTCAGCCCTAATTCAAATAAAACACTTAGGCATTCTGTTGAGACAGGCTGATTTTTTAATGTTTTGATTGGCATCAGGTAGACTGCACTTTTCTGGTTATCCCTGAGCCTCATCCCTCATCACACTGCAAAAGTGTTGCTAAACCTGATCTTGCTGGAAGAGGCAGCTCAGAAGACAACATTTGGGTCAGTACTGATATCCACACTATTGATTATATGACCATAATTCTGGTTATAATTCTCATTATAACCACATGCAGACTCCAGTCTCCCAACTATGTGACACCAGTGGAAATCTACAGTGAAGCTAAATTAGGCTTATTATTGTGTTTCATTCCTAGATTGCCTTCTTAATGCTGGCCTTCAGCCTCTTTAATTAAACTTTGCAAACATACATTTCTTAAGTAATTTCTGACCTTCACAGCTGGTTATGAGGCAGCTGTAGTTGATATTTTTCAGCAAAATCTATTTCCCTCTCTCAGGGGCCTCCACTTTTTCAGTTTTGGAAATGATTTATTAAGTTTGCAGCCATTGGGACAATTCTCCAAAGAAAAAATTCCTTGATAAGCATGCACAGTTTTTCTCTGCACATCAAAGAGTTCAGATTTTCACTCCACTTGTCAGAGACTACTGATAATTACTTCTATTAACCATCTCACAAATAACAAATGTGTGAGGTCAAAAAAGTCTCATTTGAACTTTATGGTTTCATGTATGGAAAACAAATGCTTTTAAGAGTAACCATGAGTGTTGGGTAAGGAGCCATAATTTTCTCAGTGAAACAGAACCAATTAAGAAGATAAAGATATTGGGGTGCTGCTCCAGTGCTCCTGAGATTTTGTTCTGACAATTATTTGCAGGTGTGTTTAAAACTACTTGTCTCTGTATGCTGCTTTGAGGAGTAAATGTACTCTACTACTTCTTTCATTATTTTCTGTTAAAACAGGTATGCCAAATTAAAGGTCTCATTTCAGACAGCTTGGTCAGATATATAGGGCTGACATAAAACACTAAAAAAGTGAGATAATCCTAATCTTACTTGTGCCACTGTAAATTGGGGTGATTTTTGCTGAAATTAGCCTACTGTTTTAAGCAAACTAAGGAGAGCCAGGTATTTGAGTTTTGTGCCAGTGTTTCCTTCTGTTTGGCATTTGCAATCTGCTCTGGGCCAAGCTAACAAGAGACCAAAAAAAAAGCACTAAAAAAAGTCATCTTGTAAACTAGGTGTCTAAAGGGTTGCTTCTGAATTTTAGCTGTGGAAATTTGTGGTCTTCTATAATTACTGCTCTAGTTGAGATCTTTAGACACAAAGTGTCCTAGAGCACACATCCTCACCTCCCATCCATCCCTGCTGAATATGTGGTTGCCCTGATATTTTTGGCCTCTTTCAGACCTTGTAGGTGTAGTCAGAGCGGCCCAAGAGTCCTGATACAAATACAAATTCCTGATTCACCAGTGGCTCCTATTTTAAACGTTTCCTCCAGGGCAAATGGGAAGGGGCCTTTAGTGTGCAATGTTTAAGCCAATCTCTGCCTTTAAATCTTGAGGTAAGTTATTTATGGGAAACAGACATCTAGGCTATCTTACCCTTTTCTTCCGTGCATTGAAGGCAGTGAAGGTTGCAATATTAATTGCTGCATCAGCAACTCCAAGATTTAATGTTTTCCCTCATTCTGCAGGCAATGTATCTCTTGCATGATTTCCCACATAGTCTTCACTTTCCCAGTCATCTGAATGATAAGCAACAATAATGTCTCTGGAAGTGATCCATAAATCATATTCAAATCCACACATCCAAATGATCCTATTTTTAATCTCTAAACTACTATAGTCTGTGCTTGCTAATGCATTTCAATTGGAAGCATTATGCTCCCCACCTATATGTTTCCTTCAAATCTGTGCTACTGCACACCCCTCCCTCCCCCGCCCTCCCCAAAAAAGAAGAAAAGTTTCTACCTGGAGCGTGAGTAATAACACATAGAAAAACTAAGGACAATGAAGGCCTCCCCAAATAAATTGATGTGCTTATGTGAACTACAAATATCTCAATGTTTTATCAGGATCTGTGGAGGGAATATGAATGGTCTTGGGTTTAGGTCATGGCAATAAAGTGCAGAGTACTTGAATTGTCTATGCTCCTTTTCCACAGAGTTTCTGCTCAAAGCCCCATTCAGCCTAGCCTTGAACACTTCCAGGGATGGGGCATCCTCAGCTTCTCAGGGCAACCTGTGCCAGGGCCACACCAGATTTTATTTCGTATCAAAGTATATACATAGTTCCAGGACACTGTGAACCTTTTCTCCTGGAACAGTCATCATTTGTTGTTGTGGTTTTTATGGAGGTATTCCTGGAACAAATGCTTTTGCTTTTTTGTGGCTACAGCTGACACTTCCTTTCCTTCTTTAGCTCCCCTCAGCCAGCCGGCTGGGGACTTCTTGAGATAAAATTAGAAGTGGTAGCAGGCTTCACTCAGCTGATGGCTGGCAACTCTATACTAGAATGTTTATGTCCCTTGTGAAGGTTTTTAGGCATCCCTTGCATCCCTTGCTGGTCCAGGTCTGCGGTCCTCAGCACAAGAGGTGGACCTGTGGGAGCAGGTCCTCAGGGAGCCACAAAGATGCTCAGAGAGCTGGAGCTGTAAAAACAGGCTGAGAGAGCTGGGGTTGTACAACCTGGAGAAGTGAAGGCTCTGTGGAGACCCCACTGTGGCCTTCTGGTGCCTGAAGGGGGTTCAGATAAAGGAGGGAAAGGCACTTTTTATACAAACAGACAGTGATAGACAAGGGGCAATGGTTTTAAACTGAAAAGGGCAGATTTAGGTTGGATGTTAGGAAGAAATTCTTTCCCATCTCAGTGGTGAGACTCTGGCAGAGGTTCCCCCTAGAGGTTGTGATTGTCCCATCTCTAGAAGGGACAATCCTGTTAAAGGTCAGGTTGGACAGGGCTTTGAGCTGCCTGGTCAGATAAGTGGCAGAGGGGTTGGAACAGGGTGACCTTTAAGGTCCCTTCCATCCCAAAACATTTTGTGATTCTATGATCTGCAAGCCCACACTTGTGTCTGGCCACTTCTTGCAAGTGGGCAACAAAGGAGAAAGGAGAGAAAACTCTCTCATTATCCACACCCACAGGTGAGTTAAAGCAGACTGTGCACCCCTTGTCCACCCTGTGGGTGTAGCCTCTGCTGGAGGATGGGAAATGGGCAGCTCTGACTCTGCTGTTCCTGCATCTGCCCATCACATTGCCCCAAGTAGCAGGTGCACATCCCCTCCACTGCCAGGGCACCTCATTAAGCTGACATCCCCCGAGGCACACAGCCTCCACAGTGCTACCCAGGCTGGAGAGATGCCTAATAAACTCAGTTCTGACCGGAATGCTAATGGGCTTGCGCCTTCAAAATGTTCCGTGCCCACTGCACATGTTTCTGTTGATGTGATTACTGTGGTTACTGGAGAGAGGGTATTTTTTCTTCCTCCCAGAGAGGTTTTTTTTTTTTTTTTTTTAATGTATAAAAGGGATTCTCAGAACATCTGACTTGGGGTTTCCGACTTGTTTTCAACCAAGTTGTGATTCTGAGTGTTAAGGAAGTGTATAATATCTAAAAGGATGTTGGAATTACTCTGTTTTAGACAGGCTCCTGAGCACAATTTTAGCAGCAGTGTTGGACTTCCAGGCAGTCATGTAATGTCAGTTCTGAGCCTCCACCCTCTGAGTCTCCACACTCCATGTGTGCCTGAACTAAATATGCAGACTAAACTGAGAAATTTAATAAAATCTTGATGCAGGAGTTTTTTATCTTGCAACCACACTAATGGGGGAATGTGAGTTATTGTCTTAACTTCTGCATTGTCAGAATCAGTGTTAACTGATTGACAGTATTGCAAGATTTTTTTTTCTTGTTTGTTTTGTTGAAAGCAAATCAATATGGAAGTGTTTTGGTATGATAATCTCTCTTATAATGTTAGTTGTTGATTACCTTTTGGGGTTTAAAAATACTCCTTTATCAAGTAGTGCAATCATTGCTTGATGATATGTAAGTTATTTATTGTGGTTTTTCATAGAGTTTCCATCCAGCATTAGCCTAGGTGGAGATTCTCAGCTGATGTCCCATTAGATTCACACCTGTCTCTAGCTTCTTTTTTAACCAAATTCAGCCTTTGTGGAACTGAAGTGGGTGAATAACCAAATTTGATTGCAAGTAAGGCTTCATTCAGCAGCAAAAAAATATAGACCCAAACCAGATGCAATCTGCTAGATGTCTACAACCAGAAATAGGTATCTGATTGAGAATAAGAAGTTTTGGCAGAGTACTATATAAGAAATCGCAATTGGGTTCAAAGTCCAGGATGGAGACTCAGATGTCTCTGGGATGCAATTTTTTACAAGCCTAGAACATCTCAAGGTTGGTAAGAGTGCTGATGTTATTTTTATGTGCATGTACAAAGGGAAGTGTTTCAGTGTTTTTCAGCTGATGCAAATGCAGACAAAAGCTGTGTTTTGGCTGTGTCCTTTTGAGTCAGGATTGGTACCTCCCCTTTCCATCAGACAGCACTGTAAAGACAGGTAAAAATCCCCATGGAGGCAACAGGGATCCTAAACAGAGTTTCCGTCTTGCTGTAGTTTCCTTCCATAGGGTTAAGGGTGGCAATATTTTTCTGCATCCTTGTTCCTTTAGGGCAAATAAAAGCAACACAAACTATTGCAGAGTGGAAAAAAAAGAAAAAGAAAAAAGCATTCACCCCTAAATTACATATTTTTTTCCAGTTTAAAAGTATGTAATTTCACAGAAAACACTCTGGGACTCATTCTCCTGTGAAAATCTATTGCTCAACTTCTCCCAGCGGTGGTTCAGGTGCCCACAGTTCTCCATGTGCTGAGCAGCCTCTGAGGAAGGCAGGGCACTGAGCTGACAGCTGAGCTGGCATTTAGGGATGCTGGCAGGGACTCGGGGTGCTGGGACTGGGTGGAGTTTTGCTCCAGGGTTCCCAGTCCTTGCACAGCTCCCCTGTGTGAGGCACAGCTTAATCACAGCTCACCGTGCAGGGAATGCATCCTATTGACTTGGCCAGCACCAAACAGTTAATGCAAAAGAGATGGCAGTGCCTCTTTCTGGCCATCTTTCCTGCTCTGATTAAAAAGAAAAAGGTAAGAAAGATTTGAACCCAACTTCTGCTCTAAGGATCAAGTAAGAAAGCAGGGAAAAAAGTGAGAAGATTATTTGTTTTAGAGATGAGGATCTGTTTAACAAATACCAAAAAATACACTTTCATGAGCAACAAAGAGTGAAGAAGGACTGGAAAGATCTGGCCAGGATAACTTATAAGAATATACAGTGAAAGTAAATGCAATCTAATAAATTACAAAATTGAATGGTGTTTGGAATGGAAGGTTTGAAAAGCAAATGCGAGTTTTTGTGGAAGATTTATAAACAGAACACACTGCAAGTCTAAAGAAGAATAGTTGGAAGGAGAAAGATATTGTTGAGTCAAAGTGGGAGGCTCCAGCTCTGTTAGTGTCTTGGAAAAAGTAATGGAAGGAGAGAGAAAAGAAGAAACTGGTTTAACTAGTCATTTGGTTCTAGTGTCTTTTTTTTTCTTCCCCCCCCAGAAAAGTTTTTTAGGACATCACAAACTGCCAGGAAATAGGCAAGCTGGTGGAAGGATTATGCAAACAACATCATAAAACAGACTGTCTCCAGAAGACAGCTCCATTTATTAATTGCAGGTGTGCAGCTGAGCTAATGCAATGCTATGAAAGAGAATGAACAGTGCAAAAGAGTATTTTTCCCCACTCCCCAGCTCTCAAACAGTTTTGTCTGAATTTTGCAGTGCTGACTTTGTTTTCCTGTACTCCAGCTCCACTTGCTACCTCCACCCCCAGGCAGGCTCAGCCACCTCGTTATTAATTACATTAATTACAATAGCCTGAGTGATACACAAGCAGGTCTGGGCTTCAGCAGGTTGAAGTCTAAGAGCTCTCCTTATTTCACAACAATGCCAGCTGTTCTTCCCTGACTACCAGCCCAGGAGGAGATTTTCCAGCCCATACAGAAGGAAGCTTTCTCAAGCATTGTGCTTCCCTTTTGTGGTGATGGACACCAGGCTGCTGAGAGGAGAATGGCTACATGAGCAGTGGACTCCTGAGACTGCCATAAATTAACCCAGGAAAATCTAGTCTTTAAGAATAGAATGAAGTTTGGATAATCAGTCTTTGATTAGAGCTGGCTGGTAATGCACCATGAAGGGGTTTTTTTCTTGGGGACAAAATATGAGAGTGTATGAGAACATGTGTGTGGACTTGGAGGTGTGCACTCTGGTTTGTTTTTTTTTTTTTTTTTTCCTATGAGAGAAAATTTTATTTTCTTTCCAAAATGTTCTCTCTTTTCTTTTTTTCTCCCCTTCAATAAATAATTTGTTCACTTCCATAACGAAAATAAATCTATAAACTGAGGAGAAGCAAGGGAATTGTAAAACCTATTTTAAAATTCTCAATTAAAAAGGACATTTTTGCTCACTATCTCTGAAATGCATCTAAAGATACAGTTAGGTTTTCCAGCCACCTATGAATACTTTGGCATTGTCATGTCCCTACTCCCCTTGCCCTTTTCTTTTCTCTAACTTCTAACATCATACCTTCCAACCCTCTTATCTTTATCACTGTTCATTGTAGTTACTTTATTTTATTGACTTCCTTTTCATATTGAGTTGCCCAAAACTGATCACAGTTTTCTAAGAGGGCCTCACCAGGGCTATGTATGGAGGAATTATTACCTCTGTAGTCTTGCAAATAATTCTGCTCCACATCCCAGTATAGTATTTGCCTCTTTGTGCTACAGTCTCTCACTGTGAGCTCATATTTAATCTATCATCCACTACCACTCCCTAAATAAGTTCTGCAGCACTTCCCCTTTAGCAATAAAAACGCAGAAAAATGTTTGAAGAAAAAAGTAAGTTATCCCCTTGGGTGGCTCTTTGAACAAACCAGGCTTTTCATACAGCTGGAGAGACACTGAAACACAGCCTCACACTCTGCTTCTACATATCTGTATTTCACTGCTCTAATGCCAAGAGTGAAACCAAAGATGGCATTTCCTATTTGTACATATTTTCTTAATATTTGCTGGTTGCAGCCCAGAGCACTGATAGAGTGGAGGAACACCATATTTACTTCTAGAGTTTATATCTACTAGATTTCAGAAACCCTGCTTTAAGCAGTTTGGAAGGATGTGCTGTGAATGTTGCTTCAGCTACTTGATATTTTATGGAAATCAAGTGAATGCTACCATATATCTGAAAAATTAGGACATGACTCGAGTTGCAAATTTGACCTCTCTTGGTCTGGAGGGTTCTCCACTTTCCAGACTGGATACCTTTCAACCACATGTTAGACTGAGCATTTTCTCAGAACTGTCTGTCTTTCTTTTCTACTGCTGAATTTATTTAGAAGAACTTTGTTGATATTCAAAGTTGAAAAGCCTGCACAGGGTTTAATTTTCTCTTTCTTTTTGGCCAGTGAGTTGTCCTTCCAGAATAAAAATCCTTTCCTTTTTAGTCCATCTGATAATTCAACATAATTAATCACTGTGAAAAACACCAGTGAGGATTTCTAAACATTATGTGGAGAAGTATCATGAGCACATACTTACTTTTTGAAGGTTACAGGAATTGCAGTGTGTTACATTTATGGGTAGTCTTTATTTTAGCGTTCAACCATTAAGTTTTTCTTAACTTATTTTGAATCAACCTAAGACTGTCAAACTCTAGCAATACAGATTTTATCTTCTTACCATGTTCCTAAGATCTCCCTACCTGTCTCTCTTTTGGTACCCCTGAAGAAAACCAAGCATCACAATCTACAGATGAGCAGTTCTTGGAATTGTCTGAAGAGTGCAAGAACTGAATGATGCAGGAAGAAAAAACCCATAAATATTGCACAGCACTAGCAATTTTAAAGTGCTTCCTCATTCCTGATTGCAGCATAAGAGCACACATTCGTGAGGCACATCACCCTGAAATTGATGGGAACCTTTCTGTGGACTACACAATTTGTGTACTAAGCCTCCAGGTTCTTGAAGTGAACCCTTGCTGATACAAAGAGCTCTTAAAATTACATTTAAATTGGAAATAGAAATCTCCTCAGCCCTGACATTGAAGGAGAGTTATTATTTCCCATCTCTCACTCAGGAAGCCGCTGCAACATGAAACCCTCTTCTGATTGTTCCTCCTCCAAATGCCTCTCTCAACTGCCTGAGCTGCACTATTTCCTTGTGAAAGGAGCAAAAATATGGGGATTTAGGCAAGCAGAACAGTCCTTGTGTTCAGAGTAAAAAAACAAAGAAGGGTCGAATTTTCTCAGCCATTGAAACATGTTTACCTTCTTCCTTTGCCTTGGCACAGGAATGGGTGAAGTGCAACTCCCAGTTCAGCAAATTGTTGCAGAATAACCAAGGGCTAAAGGGAGTCCTCACATGTGCTTTAGGACTCATGAGGAGATATATTCTTAGGAGTTTAGTCTTGCAGAACCAGTAAGAAGTGAGAACACACCATCATGTACATGTGTAGAACTCTGGACACGCAGTTTATTTTAAATCCAGAAACTCAAGAACATAAATCTGCTCATCCTAGGGGGATGACACAAAAGAGAGAACTTGACTGTTGAATTTAAAAATAGCAGGGTGACGGGATAGTTGGAGAAGGCAATTTTTTAATAAAGAACTGAACTAGGGAAGAATTATTACATGCTCACTGTAGATTTTTTTTTCCTCCAGAAATTAGGTGAAGATGCTTCAATACTTGAAGCAGGTTCTGAAGCAGTCTGCTGACCAGAGGTGTACAAGAGAAAGGTCTAATCAAGTTGAATCATCTCCAAGAGAGATAAGGTGCTGTTATTGCACTCAGTCACTCACAAGTGCTCCAGGTGTGTCCCTCAGGGCATGCCCAGTCGTTTAGCTGCTCACCTTGAGAACTGAGCTTTTCCAGTCTGCACTGAGAAGGGAACTGAATAAATGAGAACCAGGATGCATGGGTCAATTGGCACAATTGTCAGTCTGCCTCAATTCACTGGCTCTGAATAAAAGGTATAAAAGAATGGACAATTTATCCTCTAAGTTTTCAGCAAGATTTCCCCAGAAAGGCAACATAATTGGAGTTTCAGACTGACTCACAGTGCTATTACTGAAACAAAAACTTTGTTTTGGTTCTGTGTTAAAAGGGGAAGGAGTACTGGCATTAAGTCAGAAATAGAAAATCTTGAGAGATGCTCCATAAAGGCAACAGGCCTGGACAAGATGGTTACTTGGCTTTCTTTCAGGTTCTTGACTTCAAGTTAGCAGTTTTCTTACATGAATCAAAATGTCAGAACAGTCCCTAACTTTAAGTCTTAGAGGGAGAGGAATGATGTGAAGAACTCATACTTGTGTCAAGAAGGTACCAGGAGTCAGTTTTGTGCTCTCTTTCGTGATGGAGTTAGTTGTCATCTACAAATGAAGAAAAAAAAAATTCCAACAATCACATTTTAGTGACCAAAAAACTTAAGCAAGGAAGAGATAACTGACTATGTTGAATGTTTCACAGTCAATGCCTTAGAGAGTTCTCTCCTCCTGAGTTGCAAGTCTTTCCACTCTGTCCGAACTTTGTTGTGTGGGTTTTTGTACTGAAAATTGCCTTCCTCAGCCAAACTCATCTCAGGTGTCTGGAATGTATTCTTGGTCACATTCAGAGCAGTGCAGGTGATTTGGAGAAAGAAGGGGCTGCTTTGATTTTTTCCTTCATCAGATGATATACCAGGACACAAAAACAGAGCAGCTGTGTTGACTGGTGCTACACAGCAGGCATCCAGGAACATCTGCCAAAGTCTGCATTCCCCTGCAGAGGTCTCACCACGACTGACCAGGGGATGAGGAGATATGGGCCTGTGCACTTGAAACAGAGCTACTGTCAGGAACTGGACAATGTGAAAAGCTTGGTTCAGGCACTGGTCACTTTTCTCACCATCATTCCTTTCCTAGTTTGGAGACAGTTTGGAGCATTTCCTTCTTTTGTTTATTTCACTTGGGAACAAATGGTTCATTTCCCTCTGTCCCAGCTGCTCTGAAAGGTTTCCTAGTTTTTCCAGAATGTATAATGCAATACTGCAAAGCAAGTTCTTTTTTCTTTTCAACTCCATGCCTTTACCATGTATTGTAATCTGTCTGCTCTGATTAGGTTCATCCTATAGAATCACTGCCAAATTCTGTTTTACGCAGAAATGTTTAGTCTTCAGCCTGGAAGCTATGTACAGTCCTTTTAGGATGTTCATATATCAAAATCAGTCCTGACTAATCCCAAGAAGCTTTGGATGGCAGGGAGAAGAAGAGCTTCAAGCTAGCTGTGCAAGTTGCAGGACAAACACTGTGATCTTTGCTCTGGCCAAAATTCCACAAGAATCAACAGAAGATGGGTTTGAAAACAGGGCTGCAAATCTGGTTTCTGATTTTCTGAGATGTGGAGGCCAGTGCCTCACTAAGGACTTGGCTATGCTTCTGTTAAAGAGTTTCACTGCTGATTTTGGAAGGGATTCAGTGGGACCCCACATTTGCACTGAATATGTTAAGGACGCCGAAATAGATTTAACCGATCTAATGCTTCTTTGCAAGAAGACCAAAACACTCCAATGTTTTTTTGTGCTTTCCTTAAATATAGGTGGATTCCAGATCAGTATGACTGGTGACCACAGTGGCAATTAGTAACCCATTATTCTGTTTAATTAATGTTTCTATTAAAGGGATGTGTGGAATCCAGGCAGTCTGGAGCAGTCCCATTCAAACACACATCCCATATCCTTGAGCAGCCCTGGAAAAAAAATGCGAACACTAGGACCTTTACAAAACTGCGTGGGTTTTTGTTTGTTTGTTTGTTTTGTTTTTGTTTTTGTTTTGTTTTGGTGGGTTTTTTTGGTTGGTTGTTGGTTTTTTACATCCTTATCAAGGCTTGGTTAAAATTTCAGAGTGGTGGAGGAATGGCAAACATTTTAAACATGAGAAGTGGTCATGGTTTTGTGGGTGGGGGCAACTGTGGGGGCCCAGCTGGTGGTGATGTCTTGTGATAAGGAAGGATGGGTAATCCTGCAGCCAAGGGCAGAGGGAATTAAGAAGCCACCCTTAACATGGGAGCTGTGTTGGCTGAGGAGGCCACTTAGCAAATTCCTTACTTGAGCATTCAAGGGCAGTCTCTCGCAACTTGATCCTCACTTTTACAAGTGCTGGGAGGAGAAGAATGTTTCACTGTCCAGAAAGCACCCGGGCCTTAAGATAAATGAGGATTGAAACAAACGTTTCCATTCATATCAGGGGCCCCTCCTCGCTAGCGTCCTCACTGATCTGTAAAAACCTTCTTTGTAAGTGGTTTCTAAAGCATAATCTGTGCTTTTAATACATTTTGATTGAATAATTCCAATGCTAGGTTTGTTTTTTAAAGGTTTTGAGAATGGTTACAAGTAGCAAAAGTTTTTAATAGAAATCTGAAGCCACTGACTGAGGAAAATTTCCTCATGACTCTTCCTGTTGTGGAGAAAACTGGGGAAAAATCGAGTCCAAAACTCTGACGGTCATGTGAATAGCTACAGAGTGAAATTCAGGGACTTCGTTTCAGTAATTGCAGTGAAATTGCTCCCAGCAGAGGCAAGGAGCAGAGGAGAAATTTTAAAGGTCCAAGCAAGAAATAACAGAGCTCTACCTGCATTCCTAAATGCACTGAGGTAGTCCTGAGCACAGACTGAGCTCAAGGAGCAGAGTTTTCTTTTCAGAGCAGATTTCTCTTTTCCTTTCACCACCCAAAAGCCCACACCAGATACTGAATGAGCTTTACAGGGAACTGAATTTGTTCTGTCTATAGCCCAGGAGAAAACCAACATCCCCAAAATGGTAAGAATAGAAAAAAAGTTAAAGTGTGTGAAGTGGATGTGTGTAAGGATGGTTTGTTTTTTTTTTTTTTTTTTTTTTTTTTTTAAGAGAGGTGAAATCAGTTTAGTGAAAAGTCACATTCACTGATTGGTGAAGTTGCAGACCAAGGTTATGTTGCAGCTACAAAGAATTTGGAAAACAACATGCAGGCTTGAAAAATGAACTATTCCTTCACATATATAACTTAGTATATCATCCTTGTTCATAATTATGGACAGATTTGGATTGAATCTATTATTAAATGCATTGTCCTTAGAGATAATCAGGGACATGACCAGTAGTGACACTGTGATGGAAAGGACTAAACAGCGCAGTCCATCATCTCAGCCCTTGATATGGCTGTGATATGCAAAAGTGCAGGTTTTATCCAAGAAGTATAAAAAGTACAAAGAGAGGAAGAAAAGGGAAAAAAAAAAAAAGAAAGCCAAGCAGAGGAATCAGGTGTCTTCACAGACTGCTGTGTTTGAAGAGCAATTTGACAGAGACAGAGCAAGATGATGACAACTTGAAGAAGTATAATTTGTTGTGATTATCTCTTTTTTTCCCCTTCCTCTCAAAGCAGTACAGTTTGCAATTTGCACCCATTGCAATTTATACCTGGGTAAAAAGATGGCTTGGGTAAAGAACAGTTTACTTGGAAGCATGCTTGAGTAAAAAATAGCTTAGCAAAGTAAAAGATAATTTAATCCCTTTCATTTACCTGGGCCTGCACTAACTCTTTTGGATGTCTTGGAATCTCAGTTAATGAAGCCCCTTGCGAAAGTCCATTAAATACTTTGTGGGTGGGATTCGATTCTTGTAGGACACCAAACAGCAGGGAAGGATGATTTCTGAGTGCAGTGTGATTCAGATAATGCCATACTTCCTCATCCTGGAGAAAATGCTTCATGTGCACATCTCTTCCCCACTTTCCTTAGTCAGCCTTGTGCACCTCTGTAATTTCTCTAAATGCAAATCCCATGTATTCCATAAGTAATGAGAACAGCTGATTATGTTGCCTTTGGCTTCCAATGATTTTACTTTTCAGGCTTTTCTATCCAAAGGTAATGGCGCTGATGCAATTGTCACTCTATATGAAGATTCATCTGTGAAAGAGGCCAGAGAAGATAGGGAGTTTATAACATTGGTATCCTGGGCAGCTAACTGTCAGCTGGGGATATGGCAATTGCCTATCACTCTGCATTACACAATGAAGGGGACAGAAAAAGATCCTCAAACAATTAAAATTGTGAGTGATTAAAATGAGCATTTTGTTTCCTCTTTAAATTTAATTCTCTTCCTCTCAATTTGTGAGGGCAGCATGCACTATCTGGCTCTGGCAGAGTTATACGCTGGAGCTGCCATGCCATATTTTTAAACCTTTGAACCATATTATATTGTTTAAAATGTTTCAGAAGCCATAATATGCTGCTTAAAAGGTTGTAGCATGTGCAACGCATTGAAAACCCTCTGATCTGTAGAATTACCTTTTCTGCTTGTCTTTCCAGGCTCCTTCACTTTTACTTGCTCTCCATGCTTTACTTGTTCTGCTTCTGTACCTCTTCCACTAGCATGATTAGTTTTGGCACCAGCAGCCATCCAAATGCATGACAGACTTTTAAAATAAATACCTGAAGTGTCCTGTTTCCTCCTTCCTTCATGCCTGCACTAAGCAGTGAGCCTTCCACAGCTGGAAGGCTTCTTTGTACCAGCTCTGTGAACAGACCCCTTGCAGGAAAAAAAAAAGAAAAAAAGGTGGGAAAATTTTAGTACCTGTGTCCTGACACTCAGAGGCAATTTGTGTTTTGCTTGAGCACTTGGTCTTGCCTTGAGAGCTGACTGTGAACATCCTCAGTGAAGCTCCGTGGCACTGATGTGGGCTGCTGAAGCATGGGTAGTGTTTATCATTGTGTGCATGCTTGCATAATTTCTTTCTTTTTCACTTGTTGTCCATCTTCTCTATTCTTCTCCCTTGGTTCAGTCTCCTTTTGTCCCTTTGTTCCTTCCTTGTTTAGGAAAAGAAAGCAATGGACCTTTTCCCTTACTTGCTTATGAATTCATTCTCATATCACCCAGTTAAACATCTTATTAAACAAGGCACTCTCAGGAAGGGGTTACTGACAGTAACATCTCCATGTTAGACTTCTGATTCATGTTTGAAATTAGTTCCAGAACTATCCGAGAGAAGCTTCTGGCCTTGAACTGTGATGTCCTTTGTGCTGAAAGCGGGTTTTTATTTGCACAGTCCTTTTAACCTTGTGCTAGCTCATAGCCCAATTCCCCAGTCCTCCATGGCTGATGCAATCACTTAAACAGCGCTAGGAAGATGCTGGAGTAATATCCAGGCTGTGCTTCCTTACACTGGGGAAAAGGCCTGGGACTTTTTTTTTTTTTCCTTTTGAACCTACCAATAGCTCCATCTGTGGCTGTGAGCCCCACTTCTGTAACAGACTTCACCTTGAGCTCATGCATTTCCTGGTAAATACAATGACCTCCTTATCTCTACAAACCCTAACTCAAGAACTTCAACAAGGAGCAGAAAAAGGGCCTTCAGCTGCTGTTGGTGTGTCTTTTTCACATCCTGAGGGCTTTCGCTGGGAGCAGAAGCCTCAGGCACCCTCCAAGCAGGTGAATATTTGCAGAGTTACCTTGACAAGCACAAATGGGGCCCCTGCCTAATGAATGGTGTGTGTGCTTTGCTGCCTTTTTCTATTTTTGACAATCCTCACTGGTTCAAGGAGCTTGAGGTTTTGGTGTTTCCAGCAAGGGATGAGGTGGTGGCAAGGCATAGCCACCACAGTTCCCTTCAGCTTGACTGCAGGGACTTACCACTCTCAAGGAGCTGCTCTTTTGAGTTCTCTCCATGGTTCAATCCTGTGGGTAACAACCACAACCTGAACCTAATCGTTACTCTTCCTCCAGAGAGAGAGGTCACTAGTTGTTGAGACTGATTACATTTATACAGAGCCACTGGAGTAAAATCCCAACAGCTTTTGGGCTGGGGGCTGGAGCGGGGAGGGGGGGATGGTGAAATAGTCACACACAAAATCTGTAGCCAACTGAGAAAAGCCATTGTTTAAATTTCAGGTGGTCTCCCTGCTAGATATAGCAACAGTTGGTCACCTGAGGTGGATCAATGTGGGTTTTGCAAACCCACATGGCCACCTGCAGCCCTAATTTAGGATTCAGGTTTGTCTGTGCTTAGGAGAATATGTCCCAATGTTCAAGTGAGATGCAAATCCATGTGGCTTCTCTGGCCAGCACTGCGCTAAGTTTCATCTGAAGAAGTCTGAACCTGGAACACCTCTGTCAGCCACCCAAATCTGGGATTTACCTGATGTATTTATCTATTATTTGTATGAAAGCTGGTTGAAATGCTAATTGAGATCCCCATTCTACTAAAACCAATGTTGCAGGCGCTGTACAAACAGAGTAATAAATGCTCTGTCTTGAAGAACTTATGACCTTAAAGCAGGGGGAAGAGACTGGGTGGGAAAGGGGAAAAAAAAGCAAAATTACTTGGAAGTTGCCAGTGGAAAGAGCTACAGAGTTAAGTGTTGTCATACAAATTTATTTCAGTGGGATGGAAACTCTGCCCTGTCTGGTTATGTGTGATCTGTCCAGAGAAGTGAGGTTTCTTCTGCACATCTCCTGTAGCCCAGCCTTTGACAATATCACTTCATTCTTTCAGCAGGTGCTGGAGGAATGCAACTCATGCTAAATGTGCAAATAAAGTGGGGAAGGAGAAATTACCTTCTGCTGTGGAATGTTGTCTGGCATGCTGACTCCTGTGCACATGCGCACACGCACACACACATACACACATGCACACACGCATTAATTTATGGACGCACAAAGAGACCCAGAAGGAGGTGAGAAGGGAAAGTTTTTCAGCATCACACTAAGCCTCACAAAGGGAGCAAGTGAATTCTTTGAGCGAGCAGCAAAGGTTTGGAGGAGAATCCAACTGCAGCTTGTGTTTCATATTTGCGTTGGATGCTCAGGTTTCCAAATTAAATCTGCAAGTTAGACAGGAGTCCTTGTTGTCTGCTGATCATCTGTTTAGGGGAGAAGGAGAAGAGAAATAACAGAAGAAAAATACTTGCAAACAACAACAGTAATTAAAATCAAGTGTTTGAGCACTGCCACTCCTCCCCCAGCCAGATTTGTTTGGGAAGAAGATAAATAACTTCAACTGCAGGCTCCATGTTTGCTCAAGATTTGAAATATTTAAACCACGTCCCAAAAGCCCATACACATTTTTAACCAAAACCTGCTCTTTTTGGTTCTTTTTTCTGCATAAATATCCTGACTTGATAGAATACTAAAAGCTCATTAAGTTATGATTAGTACAATACAAAAGTTGAAAATGATCAATGCCATTTAAACTGCTGCAACTGTACACATACTGTGTTAGACATTTCTCAGGTTCAAGGTTGCACATGGCATCATAAGTTTACCTCCTCCCCCACTTCCAGTGCTAAACAGGGTTGGATTCTTGCCAGAACAAAAGAATCTGCAGTCAGTTCCTTCAAGATTGAAAAATAAAGTTGGGGATTTTTTCCCCACGGCAGGGGAAAAAAAAAAACACAAAAAAACATGCCAAACAAAAAAAACACACACAAAAAAACCCTGAAGAAAAGCAGACAGCTGCTAACTAGTTGCCTAGCTGTCTATTTGCGGACATTTTCTTTCATCTTGCCATACCTTTTGTGCTGTTTGAAATGTTTGGAGCTTAGACTTGAAGAACACTCAGTGGATTCCAGACTTGTATTAAAAGAAAGGATAAGAAAGGCAGAAGAGTTCTGACAACAGATACGTGTGTTTATGTGTTTGGGCCACATCATTACAAGCATCAGCTAGAGCATTGATTTTATTTTCATCTGACTGAAGGAAATTTTACAGACAAGAAAATATACATTAACAATACAATTTGTGGAAAAACACATACATCTAGAATGCAAGTAGAAGACTATGTTGTAAGACCTCTGCAGAACAAGCAGAGACCATCTGGCCAATCGTATCTGCTGTTTTTGCTTTTTTGCTGATCTGTTTCCATAGAATGGGTAAAATAATCTATTTCTAGACAATTTTCCTCTGTTTTGCCATCTTATCTGCTGAAAGGAAACAAGGCAGAAGCATAATTAATGTCAGTGATCTTCAATGAGCCTTAGAACAGACTGTGGTGTATTTAACTCTGCTGATTTTTGTTGCCTTCTGCGATGCAGACAGTGAGAGCAGAAGGGGATTGGCTCCTACTCTGGCCTCCAGATAGTTCTCTGGAATTTCTAATTTCCCCAAACTCATACCTTCCTCCAGCATAATGAAGAAAGCAAAACCAGCTGGCAAGTGAGCAGAAGCAAAAAAGGAAGAGAGGAAACCACTGAAATGGTTCCCTGTGGTGAGGAACCCTTCCCAACCCATCCCACCCCACCCCACCCCACCCCACCCCACCCCACCCCATCCCATCCCATCCCATCCCACCCCACCCCACCCCACCCCACCCCCTCCCCCCCCCCCCCCACCCCACCCCACCCCATCCCACCCCACCCCATCCCATCCCATCCCATCCCATCCCATCCCATCCCATCCCATCCCATCCCATCCCATCCCATCCCATCCCATCCCATCCCATCCCATCCCATCCCATCCCATCCCATCCCTTTGCAACTGTTTTTCCTGGCACCCTGGTGGTGAGGAGCTGCTTCCACACCTCCTCTCTCCTCAGGAGGAGCAGGACTTTGTGGCCATCAGGAAGTTCAAGGCAGAAGTCTCTCAGAAGGAGAGCTTACTTGGAGGGACTAGAGAATCCCTAATCCATTCCCATCATTGTCTGTGAGATTAGTGTTAGGCAGGGAATGGCATCCCCTCCCCTCTCTGGGCCAAGAGGCAGCTGAAGCAGAAAATTCCAGGTGCTTCGTGGCTGCCTGCACATTCTGTGACCCATCTGCCCATATTTCTTAACTGGGGAGGGAGGGGGGAGGGGAGGGTTTTGAGGCAGCATCATCACCATTAACTGAGACTTTGCTGTTTTTCTGGTGCTAATGGTGGTTTTTGGAGGCAGGGTGACCCTGGTGGTTCATCACTGCTTGGAGAAGTCCAAGAGGAAGTTCTCATGGGCTCCTTCACCAGCAGCCTTTTGTGTTTCTTCTTGCATTAACCAAAACACCAAAGTTGTGAGGACAGAAAAATGAATTATGCTAGTTTCCAGCACCCAAGAAGTCTGTCTGCTTACATCTCAGGTAATTCTTCTTGGTCATGCAATACAGATGGCTTCTGCTGAAGCAGAACCTTCATTTAAAATGGCTTCTGCCGCAGACTTCTCTCTCTTTAAGCAGAAGAAAATGTCCAAAACTCAAAAACTTCCTAAAGAAGTTTCTATGAGTTCTCTGGTGCTCTTCTGCTTCAGCTCATGAGCCACTGTGCCTGGCATGACCATGAAGTGATGGGCAGAGATACGCTTATCTAGGCTGTGCCACAATCACTTGTATCAGAGGATGCCCACAAGCTTCTGACGCTAAAGTGACATGAGAGCACTCACAGCTTGAAACCTTAGGTGAGAAAGAAGAGCTCTAAACAAGGGGATGTTTTTTTCTCCAGACAGCAGATGTCTTTTAAGGAACTCCTTGATTAGACCCTGGATGATCAAGAGGTAGAAGGAGATGGAATATTTACATACAAAAAGGAACTCCACTTTTGGGATCACTTAGACTATTCGTGGTTCACACAATATCCCCTATTTTCCCAGACTTTATATAGCCCTAGCTAGGATTAAGCCTCCATCGAGTAGATTATCTTTACATAGTGGCTAGATCTAGTGTTGTAGGCTCTTTATTATCTCTTCTTTGAGACTTTGCAGGCTATCCCCTTGAAGTTCTTAACCCTTAAAGCACTTTATCTAGTATTTATTGTTTCTTCTCCACAGGCATCTGAGATGACAGCATTGGTATACAGCGCCCACCTGTCCTCATTCTACATAAGAGTATCATCTCTCCTCCCCCAGCTTTTTCTGTACACAGAGGGCTCACACCAGCATCAGGTCCTGTTTCCTAATCCTTTTCATCCCCAAGATGTGTGCACCGTTCTGGCTTGAGTCGGGTGGGCTGCAGAATTCCTGCCAAATTCAAACGTGTTCCAGCTGCTGGGGTTTTGATGCATTTGTTTTGAGGTATATAAGAAAGGATGTCAGTGCCTTGGGTGATGAAAAGGTCAGGACTGACCATCTGAGGAAAGTGGAGATAAGAGGAGCATGGGGTAAAGGGTTACAAAGTAGTGACTGGCTTAAAGTTTTCTGCAGCAATACTGCATCTACTGAGAGTTACAGGGTATTTGAAAGAATGTTTGGAAGTTCCTGGGTGTGATCTTATTTTTTCTCCTAGAATGACAAGTTCTGGAGAAAGCAAGAGCGCACATGGAATCCCGGTTTCTCTGTGCATGGGCTCCAAGAGGCAGCTGGCACTGTGTGCTGCGCCTCTGAGACATCCCTTATTAGCCAGAGTGGCTGATTAAAGTCGTACCATTCCTCCTGTGCTGCCTTCCCTATCCTAATGAAACCACTGCTGCTGTCAGGACCCACATGTGAAAAGAAGATGGGATTTACTGAGCAACAGTATCTAGATATTGGTGACATTTCCTTCTCACTGTTTCCATAATGGAGCACAGAAATATTTCTCCTTGCCAGGCTCCTGCTCAGCAAAATGTCAAACTTTTCTGAGTTGCTTTATTCATTATTTTTTAATAGCTTCTGGCTGTGGACATTGGAATCTCCTCCAGTGTTATCGTACTGACTTCCATCTATTTCAGCAGAAGAAAGTGATCAAAAAAAACATCTTACAATGTGATTTCCACATTGTCTTGCACCCTCAACTTGTAAGTGTCCCAGGCAGCATTTCCCTGGTCTCATCACTAGATGAGATCCCCAGCTGATGTTAGCTAATGCATGCTCACTATTCCAGACTATTTGGGCCACTCTCTTGCCATGTCTTTGCTCCCTAACTGGGCATGACAAAGCTGAAATAAATGCAACTGCATTGATTTTAATGGTTCACCCTGATCTGAGAAGAATGGGGTGGCCTTCTTAGCTTTCAGCTCCTCAGATGTCTGCTGGCCAGCAATTGAAGCATATACTCTCTTTCTCCCCACACTAGACATGCTTCTCCTGCAGTCATGCTACCCCAGTCTGAATAGGAATAATCACAGCTCCTCCTGCACTGACAATGGCCACTTATGTGAAAAATGCAAAACTGAACAGGCTACGGCTAAATGTGCTAGAAATATGAAGAGGAGAATGATCTTTGGCTGTGCATCAAAGAGCATTAAGGCATTGTGAAGAAGATTCCTCTTGCTTTCTGGGTTTAATTCAGAAGGGATTTTCTAGCCACAGAATCAAGCTCTTCACTGCATGATTCTTTCCTGTAGGAGCTGTGAAATTGTGGGTTCTGTGCGGGACACAAAAAAGCCATAAAGGGGTCTAGGGGTGTGCAGGAGTTTCTGCGAAGATGACAGAAAACCTTCCTGCTGTTCCAAATGTGCAATACTGTTGGACCTGAGAGGCATTATTCCTTGTGAATTCCAACAGGGGAGACTTGAGTTCCATATCTAGATATTCACATTGCCTGTTCTTAGTCAGCTCATACTTTTCTAAATATTTTTGCTCTTGATCTCTTAAAATAGTTTCCCAGGCTGTCTCTATTGCTGACATTAACATGCTCCAGTCTGTATTCCTTTTTTATTATGACTCTTTGTCTCCTCCTTTTTTTTTTTTTTTTTTTTTTTTTTTTACAGAAAACACATAACTGCCTTGTATAATGCACTTTTGAGTTCATAAGCCACTTCTCCTAAACACAGCCTTCATGTGGAAACATGCAAGGATGCTTCTTTGGCTTTCAAAATTTTTTGTTTGTTTGCTTGGTAGTTTTTCTGTTTTGTTTTTGTTTGTGTGGTGTGGGGTTTGTTTGTTTTCATTTGTTTTGTTTTTGTTTGTTGTTTCATTGTTTTAAAATTGTGCGTATTATGTTATCTAAACCTGTGACTTTAATTCACTGCTTACAATTCGGTATTCCTTCTGCTTGCTTCCTTGTATCTTGCCTCCCTTTTCCAAAATTACAATTTCAGCTGAAATGTAGAATGGCATGCTTGGTATGAGATAGAGAAACTATACTTAGTCTCAAAATAATCAGCACTTACGAATAATTACACAATCAATTACGGATTGTTTTGTTTTTATACACTCATTCTGCAGGAATTATCAAAGTATGTAATGTGGTCATTCCCTTCTTATGCATGCTTATTTGTTGTTCAAATTTTATTTGCCTGCTAAGACCTGCAATTGCTGGTTTTGATGTTACAAGTTGTTGGGTATTTCTTGCTTTCAAATCTCAGTGTTTGCCCCACATCATGGAGTGCTTATTATATCTAACACTTCCTTTTCTAGATCTGTTTACACCTATAAATATGCCTAGCTTATCATTTGATATTGTCCCCCATTCCTTTGCCGAAGCTTGTCTGGCTTTTATCTCGCATTTTAAACTTGTAAATATGAGTGTTCATGAAAGATGAGGAACATAACAAACTTGTCTCTTGTTGTGCAATCAAGTGTAAGTGTGGCTGCCTTTAAACAGAATGTATCAATTCTGTGATCTCTGCGATTTCCTTTAATAGGCCTGGTGTAAGTTGTCTCCTGTTACAGTGCAATACACATTAGGTGTATTCTTAGTAATAAAAGCACTGTTCATGAACATACACGAGTAGTTATTTAGCACAGGTGAGAAATGACAGCTTTGGCTGGGTCCTAGGCAGGATTAAACTGATAGACTTTCCCTGGACGACCTGGTTTAGCTGCAGTGGGAAGCACCCACCCAAATGTAGCAACAACATAATGGTTGGTGTCACCCCCTTGCACTGACCAGACTCAATGACTCATGGGTATAAAGTAGCATGTGCACTTGAGGCAATGCTCTTTCTTGCACTCTGATTTGTCCCGTCTGTCCTACAGCGTTCCTTGGATTTACTGGATCCTGACATCCCCCTCTGGTTCAGTTTCATCGGTAATCCCTCCCTGCATGTCTCCAAATGCAGGGCTCTGTTTAATTGACGTGCTTGGTGCCAGTGCTGTCACACACTGGAAGTGGCAGTGCTGGATTTCCTCATGTGTGACAATTTTGAGGAGTGATGGCAGCACTCAGCTTGTTGGCAGCCTGATGAGCACTGAACCACACCTTCCTGCAGATGCAGAGACAGTGCTTCTGTGTCATCCCATGGAAATTCATGCCCACTGGATAATGCTTTTAGAGCTGGGTGGAAAAATGTGACATTACTGCTGTTTTCACCTGTTCGACTTCTCTTTTTGAGTATGCAAGTGAACACGTAAAGGATGGTATCATGTTGATTACTTGCACACATGGGCCTAAATTGAATTCATGGAAATGAGTGAATGGAATTCTGCTGGCTTTCACAGGGGGTTAGGTCAGGCTGGAAGGGTACCTGGAACACCGACACTGGAAAACATCTTTGAAGTGTTTGCTAAAGCAATAAAATGTTGTCATCTTATGGAAAGTATAATTTTTTTTTTTTTCATTTTGTCTCGTAATCATCTCTTCTGGGCTAATAGATAGAAAAACTAGCAGCATGCAGTCACAGCAGGTATTCTCTGAAACACAAACACACACACATCTCAGAGTGTATTTGTAGCTGTTTGTGTTTTGTTGACAGAGCCTGCTCACTCTATGCCTCACGTTAGTCATATTCTGTCATGTGCCTGAGCTGAAATCCCTCACTCAATGAATTGGACTGAGACAGCATCACCTGGAAATGCTAGGTCCCTGGCAAAGCCAGAAGGTGAAGGATATACCCCTGCTCCACATGTACATTGCAGTATTGAAACATGCCAAGCAGAAAATGGGTGATCAGGTGGGGAATGAGCAGAGGGGGTACAGCAGATTGACTTGCATGAAACTAGGAGAAAAACTACTCTTCATCAAAGGGATGGTTTGGGATCTCTTTGTTTTGCTCCTGCCTGAGGATGAAGGATATAAAACTCATCTGAAGCAGCTCCCTCTAACCATGAAAATCAGATGAAGTGATTTCTCTCTCTTCTTTCCTTCCAGGAGGAGCCAGAAAGACCCTTGGGAGAAGCTTGGCTCCACTGAGGCTTTCCAGCAGAGGCCACCAAAAGTGATGATGGGTTATAGAGGAAATGGTTGGATGAATTTCTTCCTCCTTGCTCTCTTCCATTTTGCAAGTTTTAATATTAGAGTCTGGAAAAATGCTCTTATAATAAATAACAGTGAGGGACGACAATATTTAAATTATATCAGGACACCCTGGTCAGGTGTCATCAACAGGTCATCAGGTCATCAACATAACTGTTTGAAAGCTGGTTTTCATCTGCTCTTCTGTGATGAATTTAAAAAGGTATCTGTTAAGTGCATATCTGGACAGAGGAAATCCCACCCTAAAATTCACTGGATTACTATCAGATCCAGAGCCCACTGGAAAGAGTGGGAGGTCTCCTGGTGAGTTGGTGGACCTTCAGTTCAAGGTCTAAATGTCCAATTCTCTGAATAATGCCTTTGATTATTAGTGTACCTCTCTTCACTGATCATAATTCCTGCCTCTTGCTGTTGAGTCAGGAGGAGTCGTGCAGCAATTTGAAGGACTTACCTGGCAAGAGAGTAGCCTTGCTGTAAAAGCTGTATGTCTTGCTGTGTGCAGTGCTCAAAACAGTCCCAAGTGACCACATGGAGTAAACGTACTAACAGTCTCATCAGACTTCAAATTTCTGTTCAGTGTTTACTATAGACCTTTAAACAATTTTTATTCTTTTCCGTAATCCTCTTGTTTTGCTGCAATGTGAAAGAACTGGAGGCCTTTCTCCCTTGTCTGCAATTATTTGTAATATCTTGCATCTTAATTTGCAACAAGGGAAAGCAGACAAAGAGCCAACTTTGCTCCATCTGACTAGAGGTTTGACCTGTTCTTCTTGGGTGCCAACAGCTGTAGCACACTCAAAGAAAAGGGCAGTCAGACCCCATGGCAGATTATTCCTAAATTCACCATTGGATGCTCTTTTAGAAAAATCCATTTCACACTGCTTGCATCTAGTTTTGAATGCTTACACAGTACTGTGTATAATTTGAAAACTGTTTTCAGTGGTCATGAATTTTTCCCTGGAGTGTCTTCCCAGGTAATCAAATGTTAGTGTTTTTTGTATTTCAGAAATGCTAGCCTTTACTTTATTAAGTGTTTTGCATTCCCAACATGATGCTCATCTTCACTGCTTCAGTACTTAGAATCATAGAATAAAATGATAGAACAATTGAGGTGGAATTCAGTAATTTAAGATCATTGAGTCCAACCATTAACCCAGCACTGCCAAGCCCACCACTATGTCCCTTAGTGCCAGTTCTTTAAATACCTCAAGGGACAGTGATTCAAATACTTCCCTGGGCAGGGTGTTCCAGTGCTTGACAACCTTTCAGTGAATTAATTTTTCCTGGTATTCAAACTAAAACTCCTCTGGTACAGCTTGAGCCTGTTTCTTCTCATCCTGCCCCTTATTACTTGGAAGCAGAGCCTGACAGACCCCCCAACCCCCCAGCTGTCCCTTCCTGTCAGGGAGTTGTGCAGAGCCACAAGGACCCCCCTGATCCTTCTTTTCTCTAGGCTGAGCCCCTTTCCCAGCTCCCTCAGCCCCTGCTGGGGCTCCAAACCCTTCCCCAGCTCCGTTCCCTTCTCTGGACGTGCTCAAGCCCCAGAAGTGGACACAGCACTTGAGGTGTGGCCTCAGCAGTGCCAGCACAGGGACAGTCCCTGTCCTGCTCCTGCTGCCACCCCACGGCTGGGACAGCCCAGGGGCCATTGGCCTCTTGGCCACCTTGGCACCCCTGGGCTCGTGTCCAGCTGCTGTCACAGCACCTCCAGGGCCTGTCCTGGCTTTCCAGCCACTTTTCCCCAAGCTTGGAGCTGCAGGGGGTTGCTGTGACCCGAGGACAGGACCCAGCACTTCCCCTGGTTGTCCCTCACTCTGTTGGGCTCACCCCATGGATCCAGCCTGTCCAGACTGTCTGCAGAGCCCTCCTGCCCTCCAGCAGATCCACACTCCCACCCAGCTGGTGCTGTCAACTGACTGAGGGCCCTTGATCCCCTCACCCAGACCTTTGATGGAGATGTTGAACAGGCCTGGCCCCAGTGCTGATCCCATGGGAACCCCACTGTGCCCAGCCCAGCTGGATGTGCCTCCATTCCCCAGCACTCCCCAGCCCTGCCCTCAACCAGTTCTTCACCCAGAGCACAGGGCCCTGTCCATGAGCAGCCAGTTTCTCCAGGAGATGCTGTGGGAGAAGGTGTCCCAGGCTGTGTAAAGCCCAGGCAGAGACACCCACAGCCTTTCCCTCACCCCTGAGCAGGTCACTTTGTCACAGGAGGAGATCAGGTTGGTCAGGCAGGTTGCCTGTCCCAAACCCAGGCTGGCTGTGCTTGATGCCCAGGTTGTCCTGTTCCTGCTGCCCTGGCACTGAGGGCAGCTGACAGGCCTGTAGGAATGGATGGAGGTTCTCCTTAGCTCTCCTTCAGTTGCTGATGATTTTATAAAAATAATTACACAGCAGCCAGATAAAGTTCCAGTTGTGCTTTGGACCTTCTAATTTTCTTCCTGTGTAACCTCACAGAATTCTTGTTGTCCTCCTCAATCTGGCCCGATCCTTCATCCAATGGTCGTAAACTCTCTTTTTTTTCCCTGAATTCCAGACACAGGTCTCTGTTCAACCAAGCCAGTCTTCCACACTGCCTCATCTTTTGGCACGTGGAGTCAATCTGTTCTTGCACCTTTACGCTTTTCTACTTGGAGAATATCCAGTGCTCCTCTATTCCTTTGTCCTTCAGGATGCCCCTCCAGGGAACTTTCTCAGCCCTAATCATATCAAAGTCTACCCTCTGGAAGTCCAAGGTGGCAGTTCTGCTTCACCCTTCCTTACTTCTCTGGGAATCAAAAATCATCTTTTCATGATAACCAAGCCCAAGATAGCCTCCAGCTGTCCCATCACCCATCAGCCCTTTCTTCCTGAACAACAGGTACAGTGGCTGTTTCCTTTCATTGCCTCACTCCCCAGCTGTCAGGAGCTTCTCTGCCACATACTTCAGGAACCTCCTAGACTGTTTCCTCTGTGCTCTTCTGTATTTCCAGCAGTCATATGGACAATTGATATTCTCCATGAGAACAAGAGACTCTCAGACTTCTCCCAGCTGCCTCTCCCTCCTGTTGGGTGGTCTATCTCACTATGATATCTACCTTGATGGCCCTCCCCCTGCTTTCTGTGCATGAACCATCAACCCTTTTGTCAGCATCATCAAATTCAACACAATCAAAACACTCCCTGACATGCAGGCCTTGCATCCCACAGAGAGACCTGTGGCTGAGAGCTGGGAAGTGTTTGGTTGAAACAGTAACTGTTGTAATTTTTCCTCTTATCTGGACCCTCATATGTTCCTGTCTCTCCTGCTTGGAGCATTGCATTGACTGTGGAAAGGGGAAAGTTTTATAAAATCATTGCAATTTAAGGAGCAATTACTGCATGCTGCTTGAAATTTTTCATCTGAGTCTCTTTGGTCTGAATCCAATACCCAGTGAATCTAGTAGAGTTTTTGCCTGGTCTGTAAAGATAATTGATCAGGGTAACCACATAATCTCTGTTTCAGGGAGGAACAGAGACATTTCCCAGTGTATCCAGGAGTGGAGTATGACTGTGTGTGCTTATATTAATCCCAAGACATTTAAGGTTTCATGCATTGTATCTCTTTCTGTAAGGATACAGAAATCAGATGTCATTTATGGTGAAAATGCAGAAAAATGCTACCAGAGCCCCAATCAAAAAGCCTGAAGTCACCTGCTTCTCCCTTAATGAAACAGAACTGGGAGTGAGTGTGTTGGAGGACAAATTCATTTCCTGTGGCCTCTCTTTGAAGGAAGTCAAATAATTTCAGGGTTGTCAGAACTCACTTTTAAGAACTTCTATGGTCTTTTAATACCTGTAAATGTAAAAGTACCAGGCTCTCCCTCCTTGCTTAAACAGCTGGCAACCATAGACTTCCCCCTCCTCCACCAGCAGTTTTTGTCATGACACTAAGGAAGGAATAACAACAACAAAAAGGGATGATGGCAGATTGTTTCTTATCAGAGGAAGTCTACTTCATGACTGACTCACAGGAATAATTATCTGTCAAATTGTCTCTGTTTGTAGGAAGAGTGTGCTCTTTCCTTTCCTCAGCCTGGATTCATTATGGTTCTTACCAAACTGGACATTCCTTCAAGAGGATTTCTTTGCTATTTGGTGGGTTCTTAATGTTTAGGAAGGGAACTGATTCTTGGAGGGAGCTTTAAAATCTCAATACCCTGCAAGGCCCAGCAGCTTACCAAAACCTGCAGGAATAGTGTGGCCATCTGGATTAGGCCACTGGTTATTTTCTGATGATTTTGATGGAGTCCAAGTGCAAATAAATAAATGAAGGGCAAAATCTCCAAAATGCAGCTAGGCAGTTTGATCAAACTGTGACATGAGAGAGAACATTTTCTTTCTAATCCATGTGAGCTGTCCACACACCCAGTAAATAATGAGGTATGTGTCTACCAGTTTTCTAAAGCTATTTTGGGAACTGGATGAATAAACAGGAAGGAAAAAACTGCTGAGGTTTTTTTTTTTTCCTCCTCTCCCATTCTTGAAGAGTATTAGACAAAATTTTCCTTAAAATGTGAAGTTTTAAACAAAATTCACTCTACTCTTAGTTGTTAGTGTAACCAGGA
>JAREIS010000436.1:510000-618843 GCA_030060385.1 Muscicapa striata striata
GCCTTAGGGTTAGAACTTTTCCTTTGGTTGTCTTTAGCTTGCTGCATCAAAGTAGGCAGTAAGAAATTAAAACCACCAGGATAACATAATTAAAAAGAACAAGCCATTTAGGGAAAAAAAAAAAAAAAAAAAAAAAAAAAAAAAAAATCAATATTTTGTCTTTTAGGTCCCCAGTGAGAAATACTTCTGTAGAGAACACAGAGGGGAAAACTTGAATAATGGCCTTCTCCTACTCTAATAGCAAGTACAGCTGGCATGTCAAGTGTGAATTTGAGAGACAGAAGTGAGGACTGTTTTGTAAACAGGGACTGAGCTGCTGAAACAGAGGGACAATGGCTAAGGATCAACCTGTAGCTGAATCTACCTCCAAGAAACCTTGTTTGAGGAAGTAGGTATAATTCTAGATCAATGTATCTTTGTTTTATCTCCTGCTGGATGCCCTTGCTGCATTTTATATGAAGCTTGATTGTATAAATGGGTGTCATGTTTA
Organism: Muscicapa striata striata; assembly: GCA_030060385.1. Classification (NCBI taxonomy): domain Eukaryota; kingdom Metazoa; phylum Chordata; class Aves; order Passeriformes; family Muscicapidae; genus Muscicapa; species Muscicapa striata. Next base: position 510,491 of record JAREIS010000436.1, read on the forward strand.
GTAAATACTTCAGGGTTTGGGAAAAATAGGTGGGGGAATGGCTGATGTCACTTGTATGCTGTAAAAAAGCAGCTGCTGTTTTTCTGAGTGGCTGCAACTGGACCTGCGCTGGACCTGACCAGAGCAAGGGTCTTTGGGGCCATGAGAGAGTGTTAAAATCTCACTGGGCTTCCCTGTCCACAGATTGTTTAGTCTCCAGAGGCAGAGCAGCAGTCACATGTGTTTGGGTTTAGAGAAGGTCTTTCCTACCCATGTAGTGAATATTGCTATTCTTCTTTATTGACATTATGGAGTGAAAAGTGACTGCTCCACCAACCAAAATAAATTAAACCTACTTTGTTAGAATCGCTGCCTCTGAGCATTAAAAGCTTGAAGCACACTGTGGGCAGCAAGTCGTTAAATATACAGGGAAAAGGTACAGAGGTTAAAGAATATTCAGATAAGTTAGTTACATGCAAGTCAGCAGGGCCTCGTGAAATTCACCCTGGAATACTGCAGGTACTAGCTAAGGTGATCTCTGAACTACTAGCAATTATCTCTGAGAGCTTGTAGAGGATGAGTGAGGTCCTGGCGGATGGGAGAAAGGCAAACACAGAACCTATCTTTGAAAAGGGGAAATAGGAAGACCCAGGGAATCACAGGCCAGTCAGCCTCACTTTGATACTGAGAAAAATGCAGGAGCAAATCACTGAACAATCAATTTGTAAACACCTAGAGGAAAATAAGGTGATAAGAAACAGCCTGCACAGGTTTATCAAGAACAAATCACATCAAAGCAATCTCATTTTCTTCTTTGACAGAGTAACTGGCCCAGTGGATAAGGAGGAAGAAGTAGATGTGATAGATCTTGACTTTTGTGAGGCTTTTGACACACATCCACATGACATTTTCATAAGTAAACAGGAGAATATGGCTTAGATTAAATTATTATGTGATGGGTGCAAAACTGAAAAATTGGCTTATCAGTAAAGCAGTTATCAATGGTTTGTTGTCAGACTGGGAAAACATATCAAATAGGATACCAGAGAGGACTTTCTTAGGTCTGGTATTATTCAGTATTTTCAGCTTTGATGATGGAATATGTAGAAAACTTCAAAAATTGCATATGATTCTGAACCAGGAGGGGTTGCAAACACTTTGCAGAACAGGATTTGAATACAAAATGGGCTTGATAAATTGAAGAAAGTGTCTGAAATCAATAGGATAAAATTCAATAAAGAAAAACAAGTGCAATATATTACTTTTGGGGAAGGAAAGATCAAATGCACAAGTATTAAATGGGAATTAACTTGTTTGAGAGCAGCTTTCGTAAAAGAGGCTTAGCACAGAGCACAAGCAAAATGAAATCCAGAAATGTGAGGGTGAGAAAAGAGTAAATTCCATGATTGTATGAATTAATAGCAATATTGTGAATAACTGGGAAATAATTATCTGCCCTGAGTGGTGGAGCCTGACCCAGGAATATTACATCTGTGTCCAATAGTAATGGCACATTTTGAAAATCATTCTCCTTTAGGATGGAGAAAGAGCAAAGCCTAGAAAATAACCTCTGCGAGGAAAAGCTGAATTAAGTGAGTGAGTATAGGCTTTTTCTTAGGAAAAGATATCATACACCTAAAGTATGCAAAATAGTATTAAAAATGTTGTAAAGAAAAGGACACTTGCCTGCTTTCTCTGTTTAAAATGGTGTAAAAAAAGGAAAAACGGATAGAATAAGCTAAGTAAGCTAAAGCAGGTAGAACTGAGAGAGATGTTCTGGCTATGGGGATGATACTGCCCTGGAACAGGGTTTCTGAGGATATTCTGGAATCCTTATTTCAAGTCCTAAAAATGGGTGAGACAGACATCTGTCTGTGATGTGAAACAGATGTCCTCTGGAGGATACGCCTACTGTAATTCATACTTCTCAGTCAAGAGAAAAAACTCACATGAACAAGGTAAGCCAGAATTACATACATAGATATAAATTCCCTCCCAGACTCCCACTTTTCCCCTGCAAACTTCTTTTTGATCTATGTACACTTATCACACAATCCTCTATTCTCCTTTTCACCTGTCTTTGCTTTGAAACAGAAGGATGAGTTGCTAGTCATTCCATAATTCTATGAAAGATTATGAAGCTAGACAGGGCTGCCTTCTATCCAAACATGCAATCATGCATGTTAGTTTTTCTGGGCAGGTTGCTGGTGCAAAATCAAGTCCAAAAGACTTTAAAAAACCCAACCCCGCTCCGCTAAACCTTTTTGATATTATCTGCTGTAAGCTGCCCTAAGAAGTGCTTTGTTCTTTTCCTCTTATTGTTTTTGAGTCTGAGAATGAAGCTTTATAAGCATGCCTTCTCCCTTTTAATGATAGACATGGGACAAACGGGATGGTATTCTTATAATGTTTTATTGGCATGATTTTGAACTGGGGTATTATTTATGGGACCATCCTAGACAGAATGCAGCAAACCCTCTGCATCTTGTTTCTGTGTGAGCCACATGCATCCCGAAACATAATCTTGAAATAGATAGTGAAAAGTAGGATCTTCATTTAGGGCTGTTAGGCCAGAAATCTTAGTCATTGAGTGTTGTGTGAGGACTATGCGAAGAAAAATCCACTTTTAAATGACTGTTCTAAACTAACATACTAAACTGCAGGATTTGCACTCTGCATTTTGGGGGATGCTACACTCAAAGAGCAGAATGTCTCTTCTCCTTGATGTGCTTGGCTTTGCAATGATACCTGCACAAAATAATTTGTGAAACCCTTTCCTAAAGGCTACAAGGCTGTGCTCACAGTAAAGAAGTGCTTGCCTGGCTGTGGAACTTGGATTCTTTCCTTTGCATCTCTGTGAAACCTCTCTGGGTGCAGGAACGAGGGATGTTACATTTTATGTACATGTTGGTGGGATGATTGTTCTTGGTCCCAAATTTGGGACCTCCCAAATGTGGAGGTTTAGGAACAGAAATGTATGTATTTGGGGAGGGGCATTCATTTGCCAGGTGAGCTGGCCTGTAGGTAACCACATTTGAGTGGGATCAGCTCTCAGGGAGGGGTTTGTCCAGGCTTTGTGGGGAGTGTTCTCGTGCATCCAGAGGGAGCCAGTCAGCTGGAGCCAGGATCATGCTAAGGCTTCATTTGTGTGATACTGTGCTTCATGGGTATAGACATCCCTGCCAAAGTTTACAGTGTCATCAACCTTCCTTTCCTCTGTATTGCTCTGGCTCTGTTTGACTCATGGCGGTTAACTGCCATGCTTTAGTTTTATCTGCTTTTAAAGTCTTATATTGCCCTTTGCAACTGTGTGTTTGTCAAAACTGAGCCCCCCAGGATCTACTAAAGTTCCAGCAATATTTTATACACCAGTAGAGTCTTGCTAAAAGACTATTTTGAGACTTTACTGATACTGTGAAGAAAAATAAACTCATAATTAGTGACTTTTACATGAAGTATGGTTGAAATTATAGGAAGATGTACCACTACTCTCATTTATGGTGAGGTCTACAGTACATAACTTTTAAGAGGGAATTTTGGAGCAGAAGGTTTTGGCAGGTCACTGGTAATACTGTCATTAACTTGACAGTGAGAAGATAGAACCGTATTTAGAGCCACTTTTACCCCTGTTTTCTGTAATATAATAGTTTTTGAGCTTTCATTAGCTACCAGAAATTAAAATTTGTGGTAGTATGGAACCAAGTGGGTTCTTCTTATCACTTGCAAAAGATCTTATTAAGCATAAAGTAAAATAAAGCTTCCTGGGTCTAAATATAAGCAGGACTAAATTGGCAGATTTCAGTCAGCATGACTGCTTGGTAATGGAGATAATGGTGAGTGAACTTTATAGAAGGGGAAAAAATCTAAATTAAAAAAAAAATCTTATCTGAAATGCTGCCAAAAATTAATGCTTCTTTTCCCCTCTATGAAACAAGGTTGTCTTTGTTTTCCATCTCAACCAGCTAGAGACATCTCATTGAAAGACATTTTCCCTGGTCTGAAACATAGCCACAGCCTGTTCCATGCTAAAATTATCAACTATACAAGTTGTGTAATGACAGACAGGAAAAAACCCCACCAAACCCCAGTCTAAGACAAGATCAATTCCTGACCATATTTCTATTTTTTCATTTATTTTTTTTTAAAGAATTGATGCTGGATTCACAGAATAACTCATCTAGAAAGGAGTAACCTCTAGGTAATCAGCTGGTCAAGTAGCATAGAAGACACCCATCAGAGACATCGTGCATCTTTAATTATAGGGGTGATGGCGGTTGAGAGGAAAGATCTGTTCTTATCTACAGCATGGGCCAGGAGAGTTTAAGTCCATTTTTGAAGCCTCTGAAATGATCTTGCTGAGACTGAGTCTTTGCTTGAATTTCTCACCCATGTCCCCTCAACTCAGGCCTTTAGGCTGAGCTCTATGTTGTGCCAGAGGGGAGCACCTTGGAGGGGCTGAGTGAGCACAGCTCCCCTTCAGCTGGGACTCAGTGTGGCTGTTCCCATTTCCAGTGACCCTCTGATCTCATTCCCAAAGCCCTGAGTGGAGAGATCATGTCTTCTGCAGATTCCTGGCTCTGCCAAATTACTGCAACGCAAAAAAAACAAGAGGGGACACTCATGCAGATGTTGCAAGGTCGTGCATGGAAAAAAGACACCAATGGGCAGAAACTCAGATTGTTGCTTGCTTACAGCATTACTTAATTAAATTACATCCACTGAACTGACTTTATCTGTAACAGCAGACTTTGTGGAGAGGTATGGCTCACCTGTGATACATATATAAATATATACATGCATATATTTATACGCTATCATGATGATAAATTTTAATGAGAGCTTCATCGTGACAAGCTGGTGTTGTTTGAAACAAATTACATTAATAATGCGTCTGAGTTTTCAGCATAAGACCAAATTATGAGAATTGTAAAGATGCAGCAGAATGTGGAATCAACAGTTTAGTGGACTGGCACTGCTGCCTTAGGCAAGGCTCTGAATCTGCCTCCTTCTGTAGGATGAGGTTAAACCCTCCCTCCTCCACACCCCACTGGGTTGTCACAGGGGTGCAGTCTCCTGGCACTGAGGACAAATGTTGAGGTATCTGACAGCGAGGCCTGTATTAGCACTTCAGGTAGCATGTTTATTTTGGGGCCAGCAGCTGACAGCTCCCTGCTATATGATACTTCTGTTCTCTATCTCCCTGCTTTGGTGTGCTCTGGGTCCTGCTTGTGCCACCCTGTGCTGTGTGGGAGAGGTGGTGGAATTCACAGCACTCCTCTCCTTCTGCTGGCTTGCAGTGACAGAGGGGGAAAGGCAGGATGTGTTTTTGATGTGGTGCCTCAATCAGGGTCCAGAGGTCCACTTGGACAGATATCTACATCATGCTAGCAGTGTTGATTCTATGGTGGAAAAAGCTCCATTCCTGGTGATGTGGAGCACAGGGACCTTAATGTGGGACTGGAATGCAATAGCACCTCTGTACTTCACACTTCTCACCCAATGTTGGAGCAAACCTCCACCAGGATGAAAGGATTTCACCACTCTTCTTGTTAAATATTCTCAGTACATGTGTTTAAGGTGTGCTAGAATGTCTTCCTTGCTTCTCTATGACTTCTGACTGAAGGTCAGCGTGAACTCTTTGGTGCTCCCTTTCTCTTTCTTGTTTTGAGGGTAGGCAGCTCTCCTTACAAGCTCCACTTTCTGCCTGGCTACCCAGATCTCACCAGGAAGACATGATTAAAGGCAAATGTGTGTCTCAGTATGTGCACAGACACAGAGGTACCCATGTCTGGGACTCGAAGTGTAGAGTTTCTCTATACATATTCTATTCTCTATAACCTCTCTTTCATTCAGTCACTCTTGTCTGTCTTGACACTTAACTCTGTGAATGTTTTCTTTGCTTTCTAAGTCATGATACATTAAAGGATTTCTTTGTTTCCCGCAACAGCTTCTTCCCATTTGTTGTTGTTGTTGTTGTTGTAGCTGTCGTTTTTGTTTATTTTTTGTTTCTGAGACTAATCTTCAATTAATAAGGAACTGTGAACATATAAATAAAAAATGTCTGTTGTATGTTTTTCTTGGAATAAATCTGATCATTCCTCATACTCTTGTTCAGTATATCTCCCCTAAGGTATGCTGAATTGGATCAAATCACTACATCACTGGAATGTTGAGTGCTACTCATTTGTGTGCTAATTACTCATAATCTGGGCCCTTTTAAAAAGGTCGTCAATTAGACTTTATTGAATTGTCAGCCTTCCTAGCAGCATCGAAAGGAATCTGGTAGCTGGTGTAATGATGTCACAGATGGCTAAATACTTTGTAGTCTGAAGGGAAAAATGAATTAAATATAAGTTCAAGTTACACAATGTGGTGTGAAAATGTGGGAGCCAGGCTTTTTGTGGAGGAAACTACTGTTCACAGCTGATTGAAGCTGACTCTAAAGACCTCTTTTATTGCACCCTCTGGAAAGAGCTATGAATAAATGACCCTTTCTCATCTTATTTCCAAGATTCACCTTTAATAGGTCTCTTCTACATGGAGCAGGTCTTCTGCCTTTTAAAGAGTCTCTCAAGGCCACCTTGCTGCTTTTTGTTTTCCTTTGCTGGAGGTTGGGCCAAGAAGATGAAAACCTCTAGTATGAATTTGTCAATACCCACCAGTTCTAAACTTTAACCTTACCTCAGCCAGGAATTTTTGCAGGTATGTTGAGGACCTGGAGCAAATTCATCCATATTTTATAAGTTAGTCTTTTCATGGATTTGCTGTATGTTACTCCTGTCAGTGTGTCTCCAGAAAGAATAGGTGAGCAATTTTGTGTTTTCAGAGATTTTTTTTTTTGTAAGCAATTTGGTCTGAGGAAAATTTTGAATGAAAAACATTGCAACCAGAAGATAAATGAAAATCAGTACTTGCTTCAACATAAGGTATGCCTGAAATTGTGCTTACCTATGCATAAGCCAAATAATGGGTAGAATTCTGAAATAAAAAAGCATCTTTTAAACTTGTAATAGTGAGTTTCTTTTGTTATTTGACCTCATTTATTATTGGATATGCAATTTCCACTGCCCATTTAGCTCACATGCTTATTAGTCTAATCCAATTAAGTAACAGAAATTCATACCCCTTTTATTTGTGATATTACTAATTTGGAAAGTATTGAGAAAAGCCATAGAAAGGAGATCAGAAAACAGGGCAAAAGGACCAGTCAATTATATGCGTACCTTACAGATCTCATTAATACAATTTAGTTAGTCCTGAGGTAAAGATTTTAAATTTTAATAATTTTAAAAGTTACCACCTTTTCTAAAGTGTACTTGAAACTTCAAGAACTGAGAAATTTGAATGAAGGGCAGGGATGGTTACTGTGTTTTTTTTCTTTATTTTTTCTCCTCATTCAAATAAATTCTGTCTGGGATTGGAGAGAAAGAGCCAGAAGCTATCTTCAGAAGGGACAGAAAATATCCAAACAAGGCAACTGAGCTAGCAGAGAACAGTACACTGTACTTGTAAAAACTTTCTGTGGCTGTGTGAGCGGGGAAGAAGAAGCAGCAGTGGTGTTGGTAACCTGTTCAAATGAAACTTCAGGATTCTCTCCTGTGCACACTTTTGGCTGCCTATGCTGTGGATGATAAAGTCCTTGGAGGATCCAATTATTACATTCATGCCTCAGGAGCCCCTGATCTCACCCATATGTCATCCACCAATATCTCCCAGCGGAGATTTTTTGTTAACAATTGTATGGGATACTGGAGGCTGGTGTGTGGGGATGGCTGGAATATCTTTGTGTAGGAAGCACTGGGGAGTTCTGACTCTTTTTTCATACTGAGTACTGTGAAATCTGGAATTTCGTGTTTTCTTTTGACTTTGGGATGGATTCTGATTCCTTTCACTTTACTCCTGAGCTGAATAGTACCTTGTTCCGAAAGTAGTCCTTTGGTTCAAAGGGATCATTCATTGGTGGGAAGATACCATTCAACACAACTAAAAACCTTGGAATCTAATCCTTAAATCAAATTTGCTAGCTGAGATTTATATGTGTGTTTGTGCACATGCCTGTTTTTCAGCTGTTTTTTCACAAGAGGCTGTAGTTTGCCATTTTAGACTTCACTGAAACCTTTCATTTCCAGTGTTACTGTTAGATCACAAAGCTTCATAATGTTCTTCATTGTTGTTGTTTGTTTCATGCACTGAATTAGAAATTAATTCTCTCTCAGTTTCTCTTGCATGTGCTTCTATAATTATATTCTCCATTTAATGTATTCCTTGGTATGTGTGTCTCATCAAATGTTACAGATTGGGGTGTGTCACAGTGTGACTGGTGTTTGCCCATTTTAATAGATTTTATTTCTCTTGGGGATCGAATTTAGGAGTAAAGACAAAGCAGGCTTGAAACTTAACAGGGGTACAAGCAGAAATTTATTAACCACACAAAACAATTCAGAACGAGACTTCTAGACTACTCCCTCCTCCCCCTTTTATCATACCAGCAACATACAGAGAACACTTCAGTCAATCATCTAAATAATCATTTCAGTTCACTCTAGAGAGAAAAGTCTCTTCTTTTGGTTTAGGCTTAGAGGGCGTCTCACTCTCATAACTTGCATCCGCCCGGAAACTACAAATTATGATTTTTCTTCCTCCCATTCTTCACAGTCCTTCCAGAGCTGTATATGGGTTGCTGAATCACATGGGTTGTCATTTTAAAGGCAGGCTGCTGAAAACACAAAAAGTCTTTTTATCTCACTCTTCACCAAATGTCTCTGTCCAATTCCAGTCCCAAAGACAGAGAGCTCTATTTCTTGAGGCAAAAAAAAAGTCTTCATCTCAGGCACTTAACCTCCCCAAGTATATTCCACAGTTTAAAGGAATTTAAGTAAAGTCACAATCCCCTAAAGCCCACAAAAAAAGGTTTTAAGCTACTTATCAGTGGCGACTTTTCTGATCTCTCTTCTATAAAAACTTCTATAAAAAACTTCATTCTGCTGACTTCTGTAATTCTTCTTGCTCCATGCCTTTCATTCTGGGGAGCTCAGGAAATCTGAAGTCTCATTCAGGCACTAAAAGTTAAACTTGTATCCAAAACGGTAAGGAGCCAGGCTGAAGCCATGCTGGGAAAAACGCAGCCACCACGTGGAGATGAGATGGCTGGACTTCCTTCTGCTGCTGCGCGGGGCCGAGAAGCCAAGCCGAGCCGAGCCCTGCTGCACGGGGCCAGGGGGGGAGTGGGGACCGAGCCGAGCCCCACCGGGGCCGCGCTGGGCTCCCCCTGGGGCGGGGCCGGGCCAGGCCGGGTCCCCCGCAGGGCCATCCCGGGACTGGGGCCCGCCAAGGCTAGGCTGGGTCCACCCCAGGGGCCTTCCCGGGGCTGGGCCCTTCCCCCTGCCAGGGTTCGGGCTGCGCTCAGGCCAGGCCAGGCCCCACGCTGGGGACCCGGAGCCCGGCGAGCTCCTGCTCACCTTCCCGACCAGAAAGCAAAAAGCCCCAAACCAACCCTTCTTCCCTGTGATTTGTGAAAATGAAACAGCCTTCCAATTGGTTTCTTGTGCTGTCAATCACCAACCCAGGTCTCTGATTGGTCCCCGCAGCCTCAGGGGAGGCTCCCAGAGAGGGGCTGCTCTCTTTGTCTCAAGCCATGTGCCTCTTAAGTGGCTTCCTTGAGGGATGGGCCACCATCCAGCTCTCTGCTCCATGTGGCCCCAGCACAGGGTGATTCTGTCAATAATTCATATTTGATATCAAATAGAACAAAGTTAAGAGGGAATTGCAAGGTAATCTAATCCCTGTCCTTTTTAAACAGATGAAGGTGGACTAAAATTCATGCCTTGGACCAGGACACTTAACATTCAAAAGCCAAACCTGCCAGCACAGGGAGTGATAGTGGCTTGTTTGGAAGTAATATGGGAAGCCATGATAGAGGATAACAATTGACATCTTCAAAGGAAGTCCTATGAGCCTCGCTCTTCAGAGGTGAGGAAGCAACCACAGATCTGATAAAATTCTACTGGTGTCCCAGGTGCTCAATACCTCTGAATTTCAAGCAGTTAAGTAGGGCATGCAAACTGGGATGCTGCAAGCTGACAGCAGTTAAGGCTGATCCACTTGAAGGTGCTGCTAAAGCAGTTGCTGATAAACTAAAGGTCAAAAATGAAAACACCGTAATTAGTTTTGTGCATGCCAAAGACCCTTCAAGAATCTTTGGCTTCTTCGATAGAATCCAAGATGATTTGATTAGTATAGAGAAATAGCAATCAAGGAGGGTTGTTTTTTTGTTTGTTTGTTTTTTAAAGCAGCTCTAAATGGTTGGAAGATGTCAGGACAAGAGTCTGTTTCTGCTGTGTTTGGGAGAGAAAGTCTCCCCGCTCTATGCCAAGAGTTTGCTCCATGATGCCTGATGGAAAGCAGGGACTCCTGATGGGCTGTGCAGGCTTTTGGTGAGGCAACTGTTCTTCAGAAAGGGGACATCTCTAATTTCACATGGGTATTGTGTTGCCCTGGAGACCTGGAAAAACATAATTTTGCTGCAGTAGAAGAAGTAGCAAAAGTCTCTGTGAAATCCCATGCAGCCAGTGTCTGCCCACGAGGAACTGTCTGATACTTCAAGTTTCTCCCTAATCTCCTGTGGGATCCTTCTGCTGTGTCTGCAATGTTCTGCATTTCATGATGCCCGTCTTTTGTAAATGAAAATATTCTGCAATTTCCTGTGGAACTGTCTGTTGAGGAAGTTATGCTATCAGAAGAAGCACCTTGAGATTTGCAAAACTGCAAAGTTCTGGGCTCATGGACTTTTCCCAGCTCCCTGTTTTCCTCAGCAAGGCTTACAATAGTTGTCCTTCCTCTCCAACTTTCTAGTCCTCTGGACTAGAACTTCTTTACCAAGGCCCCTTAGGGGCTGGTTTTTGTGCTGACAAAAGCAACCATGTGTAAGGAAGCAGTCTGTCTCCCAAGCCTTTCTGTGGGCTGAAGACTCCTGCCACACAGGTGCTGCTCCAAGAAGATGTTGTGTAATTCAATTGCAGGAGTCTCAGAGGGCTAGGAAAGCAAAAATCTGGCTGTGACAGTTGAATGTGATGCTGTGTGGCCACAGAGATGAAGCTCTAAGATTTCATGCCTCTGAGTCTTGTTGATAAGATAGGGCAGTACAGGGAAAATATGGTAAGAATAGGGTGGCTGCCTCCTTTTTCAATTAGGATAGGTCTGACCCAAAATGAAGCACCTGTTACAGATAAATTTACCCTGCTGTTCATGCAATATTCCTCTTGCTAAATGTGTTGCAGAGGTGGTGAAGCCACATGCTGCAGCAAGGCTGGTGTTGATTGAAGGTTTTTCTCTTTAAGGGTGCAGAATGTGCAAAGGGAAGATGAAAACAAGGAGTGGTGGTAACCAATGTTCAGGTTGTCCTGGAGAATGTCAGGGTGTCTTGCTCATATGGGAAAATCAGAAACACACCCACCAAACCCCTCAAATGTAGTCTCGTCCCAAAGACACCAGCCTATTTTACAAAACAGACACTCGACTCAGAATTGCAACTAGGTGCTCAGTCTGTTACTCTCATGGTGGATTTACTTAACAACTCACAGTTAATTTGGCCTAATTCTTCTTTCTTTTGCAGTTTTAGGTCAGCAGTTCCTCGTACAAACTTTATAGGATTATCCTTATAAAAAACTCTATTTGTTCTTGTTTCAGTGAGGGTAAACTGTGTATCTGCAGTAAAACAAGCATTGGGATTTTGGTTCTTGTTTTGAAGTTGATTCTGATGGAAGAAACTACTTGCTGCTATTCACAATGCTTTCACTTAGGACAAAAAATTTGAGTGAAATTGTGGAGAGAAAAGGATTATAATCTGACTGTAGTGAGTGACCTGAAATGGGGCTAAAAAAAAAAAGGAAAATTCTGGGTAAGGATTCTAGTCACCAGGTAACAGAAATGCCTGAAACCAGGCATTTACAGGCTTTTATGTAAGCATTTTCTTTGTGTTCCAGCATAGAAGAATAATGATTTGAAACACAGGAAGTTGCCATGGAGCAGAATCATCACCCACTGATGAGCTTTGTTGTCTCATAATGTGTCAACCTACAAAGAGTCACAGCAAATGGTCAAGATACTCTCTGTGGTGACGGGCCAAGACCACGGCACTGTCTTGTGACTTACTCAAAAGGTGCAATAATAGACATCTCTTCTGTCTGTCATTTTCTGTTTCTCTGTGTTTACCCCAAAAAGAGGATAACTTTTAAGAAAAGAGCAAAAAGTTGCAAACAAGAACAAAAAATATTTTCCCAGGGTAGAATATTCTGTTATATAACACGCCAAAAGGATTACTGTGTGCTGGAAGGGAAAAACACACTTGAAGAGCAAGATGAAAACAAAACTCTAAAAAAGGGAGTTTTGAATGTATCCTTATTGCAAACTGAGAAAACTGAAGTTAGAGAATGTAGATGACACACCAGTCAAGGCACTCTGCTTGCAGTTTTAAATGTCATGTGCTGTAGGCAGTTTTTTGCTACCCCAGTCCACATGAGAAACTCAATTCCTTTCTTTCCCCGACCATCACCCTGCAGCCTATGGTCAAAACACATTGTTCTGCTTTCCATTCTCACAGTTTTACTTCTTCTGTGGTTCCAGACCAACTAAATAGACTCTTTTTCTTTGCAATCTGGAAATCCAAAAATCTCAGCCTAATCTTTCTTATGATGCCTTCCAAGTTTTGATGACGTTGTTTTATCTCTTACTGTTATTAAAGAGCAGGTCCACTTATTCTGTAGATTTTTACCACTCTGTGGATGTCAAGAATATTCTTTTTATCTTCTCTTTTGAATCCTCTGTTAATCATATCATGATGCACCTTTTTCAAATCTATAGCTTTATTGAATGATGTTTTTAATCTTTGCAGAACTCCTAACTAGTCACGTCCATAAAGAAATGAAAAAAACCCCAGTATTCACATCACCTGATGTGCTTGGTTTTCTGGACTCTGCAAAGATTAAAAACACAGTAAGACTTGAGAGTATCCTAGAGGGAATATAGAGGTTGCTGTTATTATGTTCTTCTTTTGAGTAGAATTGATCTGAGGGTTTGGAAATAGAGGGAAAAATGACTGTTTAAAGGAATAGACAAGGTTGAGATTTTAGATGTGTGTGTTACGGTGAGAAGAAATTAAGAGGGCCAATGCTGAAGGTGCTTGTGGGTTCATCCTCATTTCCATATGCTCTGATGGGCCACTCCATGTGGCAGATTGCAGCAAAATGTTTGGGGTGGTGTCATTGGTGGGATGGCTCCTCGTGTGGTCATGGGGAGTGCTTTGTGGGAGCCAGGCAGGTCGCTAAGGAGGTTTTACAGGCTTGTTCATGACCAGGACAGTTCTTTTTGCCCCTCCTCTGGAGTGGCAGCTCCATGCTGCTGTTGCCATTGCTGATGCTGGTGGGGAGGAGGGACTGAAACCCTCCCACTCTTTGACACTTGGCCACCATCTATGATATTCAGACCAGTAATAACCTTCCTATTTTCTCATATGCCCTTTCCCTGATCTCTATCAGCAGTGGGTATCTCCCAGAATATATGTCCAAGACCTTGGGTGTGCACCAGCCCAGTCCTTCTGCAGGATATGTCAGTGCAGACTTCCAAAGGCTCCACTGAAAAATGGGAAAAGAGGGAGAAGGGACAGAGAAGATACCAGGCAGGAAGAGATGTGGTGACAAGCACAGAGGAAAGGAGGAAGGGAGAGGGACAGGAAAGGAGATAAGCTCTTTAAAAAAAAGAAAGAGCGGGATGGAAAAACATGGCAAGGACAAAGATCATTCCTGTCTCTCTTCAGGTCTGGGCACAGATTTGTCATGCAGCCTTTGGAAAGTCATGTCACGTTCCTGCCTGCAATGTGTCCTCAGGACCCTGGAATGTGAGCTTAGCTGCTTATTATTGGACTCCTTATTTACAAAGCTAGGAAGATCTGTTTTGATCTTTTATTCCAACTCTTTTTGCAGAGTATGTGGTTGAAATTGCTAAAATTAATTTCTGCTTAACCTGCAGCCTATCTTATAAGAAAAAAAAAAACCAACTCCAGAGTTTATGGGGAAAATTCAGTGCAAATCTTTAAATCTCAGGTTGGTGTGTTTGCCTAGCAGTTAATCACCCTGGTTTTTGTTGTTTGGTGGTTTTTTTGGTTTTTTGTTTTGTTGGTTTTTTTTTTTTCCCTGCTCTAAATTGCTTTACCTTCAACTTGAGTAGATGTTAAACCTCGATGTCTCTTTGTCTTTAGACTGAAACCTCCCTCGATTACCAAATTTTCATCCCCCATAATTGGTTGTAATCTCTAATTAATTCATTCTCTCTTCGCGCGTTTCTCCACAGAGAAAGACTTGATTTATTTAAGCCACCAGGCCCCTTTCCCGGGTGTTTAATTGTCCTCGCAGCTCCTTTCTGGGTCACCACCAGCTCCCTGGATCGCGGGGCGCTGGAGGAGGAGCCGCTTCCAGTGGGAGCGGAGCGAGATCAGAGCGCCTCGCAAAGAGCAGAAAGCCCTGCTTGGGGGCAGGAGATCCTTTATGATCGCCTCCCGTCCTCCTCCTTCGCCAGGGAGTGACCACGGCTGCAAGGCAGCGGGAATTGCTTCTCCTTTCCTTCCACGCCGCTGGAGCGTGTGCCTGCATCTCCCCGGGCAGGTCGGAGCGGCTGCGAGCATCCTCCGGATGCTCCTTTGTCCCAAATGGTTCCAGGCAGCGCTTCTCCGTCCTGAGGATGGAAGCTCGCTCTTCACAGCAGCGCTAGCTGCCTTTGTTTGGTCCTGTGTGTTTAAACACTACTTTGTAGTTGTTTCCCACACGCTTTTTTTTTTTTTTTTTTTTCTCCCCCAGATATGTTCCTGAAGTCTGAAATTACATACACACACAAAAATAAAAATAAAAAATTAGTAGATATTGGTAGCTATTAAATAGCCCAAATTACAAGAAGTCTGGAACCAAACCGTGGAATCAGAACAATACAAGACTCTGTGGGAGCTGAGGCTGGACCTGAGTCCAAATCCACATGCTGTGGTTTGCTCTCAATTACATGATGGTCCAAGCCAGAAGTCTCATCCAGGGCAGAATGGAGCTCGGGCTGAATTTGGATCTGGGTCTGAATTTTGCAGTGCAGACCCATTGACAACTGGTAGTGACAAAATGCACTTGTAAAGGAGCAAATGATGCGGGTGAATATATTGCCAATGAAAAAGAAAAAAACCCCAACAATACAAAGGAGGAAAATGCAATTCCAGCCTAATTGTCAGGGCTGATCTGGAGTTGTTGACTGGCAGGAGTGATTTTACTCAAGTGCCTCAGATGTTTCAAATACCGTGCATCTTGCTTTCCTTCTGCTGTTTGTACATCTCTGTGACTGTTGATTTCAGCAACTATTTCCAATTTACACAACTTTAAATGGCAAGAGAATTGGTCTTCTGACATTACCAGTGTCTGATCTGTGCCTAATAATGCAGATGTAGTAAAAAAATAAAAAACTGATTTGCAAACGGGGATATACATAAATATATACCTCACAGTCCAAGTAATCATGAAAAGACTGCCAAGTCTGCCCATATAAATCTCATTATTTTCAACATTTAATTAAAAAAGAAAGTGTTCACACACCTTATTAGGAAGGATGGGAAATGTTAGATGATTTTAGCATTTTCAGAACAACCAATGATATAGAAATATCTGTTCTAAAACAAAAATATTAACATCTGTGACCCATTTAGGAGAAATGTAATTGATTTTTAGTTTAATTGCCATTCCAGATCAGAACAATGAGGTGTTTAGTTTTTTTTTTTACCACTGCTATAGATAAAAATTTTGGTTTCACTGGCTTTTTGTTTTAAAGAAGAAACACAAAACAATAAAAACAATGTTCATTATTCTCTTAATGGGCAAATAATATAGTTTGTAAAAATGTAGACATCAGAAATAAATAATAAAATTCATTGCAAATAACAGGTTTTGTTGGTTTTCTATTCACAACTGACAAGCTGATCAATGTTTCTGAGAACATATTTCACCCTCAAGTTTGCCAGTATGCATGGTGAGAAAAATTTTCTAAGATTTTTCTCTCTGTGTATCTTTTGTAAATCTCTACAAGCTTGATCTGTCCAGGAGATTCTGGGGTTTTTTATTCCACAATTTGAATCTGGATCATTTCTGCCATAAAGTTAATTAAAAGTTCATTCAGTCAGTTACTTCAGTGATGGGATGCAATTTCCATCTGAACTTCTGTGAAGTTCTGACAATTTTGCCAGTTAAATCCTTTTGAATGTGCCTTTTCACAGCATTTCATAACACACTTTCCATGCCAGATGCTCTGTTTTAATTATTAGCTCATACTCCAGATAGTTCTGTTTTCCTACTTGATAATTTTTAAGACTTCTTTTCTGAGGAATCTTGGATTCCTTGTAATATCAATTATTTTTCTTGCAATATGCTTTTGAAGGTGTTTAGACACTTGTCTATACTTTTGATTGATTTCCAGATTTCGCATCCATATGCTAAGGTAGAAATAACATCCAAAGTTTAAAAAAAAAAAAAAAAAAAGAAAAAGAAGTTTTTTAAACGTGAAGTCATAGGCTATTCATGATCAAATTTTGAATAAGTAACAAGTTGCAGTTTTCTCCATGCTAATTCATGATACTGCTTTCCTTTTGGAGATCCTTGCTAGCCTCCTCATCGCTGTCAAACACAGGAAACAAATGAATTGCTCTTTTAAACAGACATATCTGGGAGCAGCCAAGGTTCAAATTAGATAAATGGTTTTTCCTGCCTGATTATTTAACCTATAAGTTTTTGTCATCCCTTATTTTCAGGTTCACTGAGTTATCACTTTGGGCAGCTTTTTCCTAACTGAGTAGCATGAAGCTGAACAAAGTTTTGCTGATATTTCATCTGTTTATGCTTTTTTTTTTTTTTTTTTTTTTTAAATCCTGGTGAAACCCCTTGAATTTAATGTTTCAGTCTGTAATCAGAAAGATGACAACCAATGACTGACTAATAAGACAAGTTTACTGCCTACTTTAAACACCCACAAAATTAAGAAAAAACAGGGTATGTTAATTTCTGCATGAGGCAGATTTGTGTTGAGAGATAACTCGGCTGCATTCAGGTGTTTGTATGGATGAAAAGGAGCACAGTTAACACTGATGAAATGATGTAAAGGACTCAGTCATGGAAAGGTGTTGCTATTTAGTTTCTGTCCATCCCACTGGGGAGTGTATGAACCTGGAGCAGAAACCAGAATTGCTCTGTGCCAGGTGTGCAAGGTGTTGGAAACTTTGGCTTTGCACGGAAGCTGGGCCCTGTAGGGTACCTTGTACTCTTCAGCGCACGTATTCTTTGTGCATCCTCTGCTGTTCATTAGACAATACTGCAAACAAAACATCCAATCAAATAAGAGTTTTCTAAAAGCATAAAATAATTACAGGAATGAGGAGGTGTTTGTTAGTGGAGCAGCTGGAGTATTTGACCAGCCCAACATGCCTATTTCTGTCAAGGCTGCACAAGAATTTCTGTGGATGAATGGACTCTCAGACCACTGCAGTAGCAACTATGATGTAAAACAAGGTGGGTGTTCTGATAATTAGCTGAGCACCTCAGTTTGGTAGGAATGGGCAGATTCATTGCAGGGTAATTTAGCAGAGTCATGCTGGAATCAATGAACATGCAGCAAATTTCAGTGGCCAGAGGTCTGAAGTTATAGCCCTTGCTAAGGGACAATTTTCCTGTCTCTGGATACTTTAATCATACAGAGTTAACGTGACTAAAATTTCAGCTTTCGGTACAACTTACATGGTAAGTTCTAATGCTGCTTTTTAGCATGATGCCTGGAGATTTGCTCAGATGTGGTGCCCTTCAATGAATTACAGCTGAGTTGAGGTATGTGCAATCTCCATGTGCCTAAGGAAACCATCTCTCAGTGTTGTAACACCACGATTGTTTGCCAGGCAGAAATTCTTCACACAAGCATAACATTTTTATTCCTTGTTTAAATAACAAAGCAAATAATTGTATCTTCTTATGGTGAAAGCATTTTAGCTCACTTAATTCTTCATATCTAAATCTGAGCTAATCATCTGGGTTGTTTTTTATAGTCAGTGGAAAGGAATAAATCTTTCTAGGGCACAAGCCAGTGACCTACTTGAGATGTCTATCTGAGGATGAGGTGTTCTGTGGGTTAAAAATGCCTTTTAAGGGAGGCCATGTTATTTCCTCTGGTAGTGATGTCTTTAGTTTTATTTTTCCAACATCAAGATTATTTTCTCTTTTCTCAAAATTTCTGAGGACCAGGCTCACATTCACCTCCTCCTTCTCAGCCTTTGTGATTGTATAGATCTACAGCTGCTACAGCTTGATGCAGTTGTGAATCAGTAGCAGACACATAAACCCACAGTGATGTGATCAGCACAGGCACAGAACCTGGACACAGTTTTGGGCACTGCTGACACAACCTTTCCTTTCCTTCCCATTGTCTTTGGCAGTTGACCCATCAAGTTAGGTTTGCATCTCAAAACACCTCTGTATGATTCCCCTTAATTAAGACTGGAATGTCTTAAGAGTGAGGAAAAAAAAAGTGTATATTTATACATATATATATATATATTTTTTTTTTTTTTTTTTTAAAGTCCAAAGCCAGAATTTTGCCTTTGTGATGCAGAAGGCTGATAAGTGCAGAACTAAGTTTCTGTTGTTACACTTCAGGGAAATCTAGATGGCATGCTAACTTCTGCATCTTTTGAAGGATCTGAGAGAAAGCTTCAGTGTTTGTCCAAATTAAATATATATATATAAATAATGCTAGTGAAAATTTTAAAGTCCTTTGCTCTCCTGACATGGTATAAAAGCATGGCACTTCAAAAAAAACCCACGGAGACTTGTGTATGCAACAAGTCCAGGGGAGAGTGCTGTTAAAGTTAGTCAATCTTATGAGTCTGATGCAGGAGTTCCATCTTTCCTTGTTGAAGCCTGCTGGGCTGATTAGTATCTTTTATTTCAAGCACAGAGTGCAGGAGATTATTTTAAACATTTTATATCTTCATCAAGGTCTTTGGTGAGCTTAAAGGTGAGCAGCTCACACAGGATGTGCAAAGAACACTGTAACACTGTTTAGTCTTTCAATAGCCCATTTGTTGCATTCTTTGAGGAAATAGGAATTTGATTTCTTCCTGTAGATGTGCAAAATTTTTGTCATTTATCAGACTCTGTAACCTGGATCTCTGTCCTGGGCACTAAAGCTTGTGTCTTCTTCATTGATCACTTGAGCACCTTTACGGAAATTGCTACTGCATCAGTGTGTTGGGTTGCAATAGAGGATGTGACCAGAAATGTGTATTCTATCACCATCTGTTGAAGCCGAGTGGGGCAGTGACCCTTATCTCTGTGGCACATACCATCTGCTAATGGGCCATCTTTAAAACCAGGTGGGGCAATCACCTTTATCTTTTCCACAACCCATCCTTCCTCCAGGAAGATATCATCTGCTGCTGGGCCATTAAGTCCCACTGTATGACGGATAAAATTACATCATCCCATTGGGAGATGCTCCAGCCAGGGGGAGGAACCAAGTCTTTCTGTTGGGGGTTGGGGTTTTGTTCCTTTAATGCGTGAGTTTGGAGAATTTTTCCCATTGTGATGCTAACAAAACCCGCCGGCTGTGCCCAGGGTTTTGTGATGGCCCTGGACGGGCGGGTAGGTGGGACCGGAGCTACTCGGAGGACCGCGAGGGCTTCCGGGCGGGGCTACCCAGAGGAGCATGCGGGCTTCTGGAGTGACACTTCTGTTTCCGGCGACGGAGCGGAGAGGAGGCACCCCCTCGCCCGCACCACATGTGCCAGGAGGCAGACAGCCAGACCCCGCTGCAATCAGCTGTCCTACTACCTCAGAGGCACTGCTGACCACCAAAGACCAAACACCCCCTACCTTTTGGGAATACAACTGGTCATCTGAACACAACAGTGAGTGAGGAGCCGGCTCCCACCTGGGCCAGCCCGGCCACGGCTGCTCCCCTCCACCTCCCTCGCTCCTGCCTGCTCTGCTGCACGTGTTACATCCCTGAGAACGAACACAGACGGAGTGTGTCCGCGGCTAAAGAAAGGACTGGAACTGGGTAATTTTCTTCTGGTTTTTTGTCGGTAATTTTAATAACTGCTGTTGTTTTCTACCTGTGCAGTTAGATATAGTAGTAAAGAGCTGTTACTTCTATCCCCTTATCTCTGCCTTGAGTCCTTGATTTGAAACAATTATAACACTTAGAGGGGGTGAAATTAATTTCTCTATTTCAAAGGGGAACTTCTGCTTTTATTGGCAGAACCCTGTCCTAGAAACCAGGACACTTTCCTGCCTAGATAATAACTGAGATTCTGAATACCAAAGGAGCCTTCTTTCCACTGGATTCCAGAGGAAAGCCGGGCCTTTGCACATCATCCCTGGACCTTCAGAAGAAAACTGCACCCTTCTACAGGAGCACTGCTTCAGCTAAATCACATTTGCCACTGCCGGAGGATGCAGCCACCATTTAATGGGACTGCTACCAACACTCTGACTGACAGGGTGTCAGGTTGTATTCTGACTCTGTCAGTGTTTTGGGGTTGCTCTTTGTAATATTGTACTTCTATTTTACTTTTCTTAGTAAAGAACTGTTATTTCTAATTCCCATATCTTTGCCTGAGAGCCCCTTAATTTCAAAATTATATAAATTTGGAAGGAGGAGGTTTAGATTCTCCATTTCAAAGAGAAGCTTTTGCCTTTATTGGCAGACACCTGTCCTTAAAACCAGGACATTCAGTTTTGTGAAATTCAGTTTTGTGATGATTCTCATGATCATCAGATTTTGCAGGGCCTGCAAATGCCTGAGCTGAGCCCGGGAGGAGGAAGGGCCCAGCCCGGGATTACTCCCGGCGGGAAGCCCCGGGGTGGACTCGCTCTGGCTCTGACCCTGGCCCGGCCCGGCGCGGCGGGACAGCCTGGACTCGGGAATGCGGGCGGCGGACCGGACTGTTCGTGGGGCTCGGCCAGCCCGGCCGGCCCGGCTCGCTCGGCTCGGCTCGGCCCCCAGCCCCGCACAGCCCGGCGGGGCTCGGCTCGGCTCGGCCCGGCCCGGCCCGTGCGCGGCACGGCTCGGCTCGGTTTTCCTGCTCCATCTGGCATGGCCAAGCGTTCTGAGAAGTGGCCCCCAGATGGCCACGTAGCTTCTTCACTGTCTGGATACAGACCCCAGCTGAGCACAGCAGAGGGAGGTCCAGCCATCTCCACCTGGTCCCCTGGGTACGTTTTTTTCAGCGTGGCTTCAGCATGGCTACTTCACTTTCTGGATACAAGTTTAACTTTAAGTGCCTGGATAAGACTCTAGATCTCCTGAGCTCCCCAGAATGAAAGGAATAAAAGCAAGAAAAATTACAGAAGTCAGTGAAATGAAGATAAAGTTCCTGATGGAAGAGATTGAAAGATGCCACTGATAAGTAGCTGAAAACCTTTTTTGTGGGCTTAAGGGGACTATGACTTTACTAAAATTCCTTTAAACTGTGAAATATACTTGGGGAGGCTAGGTGCTTGAGATGAAGACTTTATTTTTTTGCTTCAAATGAAGCTCTCTCTCTGTTGGGACTGAAATATGAACAGAGACATTTGATGAAAAGAAAAGAGACTTTTGTGTTTTTGCAGCCTGCCTTTAAAATGACACCCCATGTGTTTTTCAACCCATATACATACTCTGGAAGGACTGTAAAAATGGGAGGAAAAAAAAATCATAATTTGTAGTTTCCGGGTGGGTGCAAGTTATGAGTGAGACACCCTCAGCCTAAATAAAAAGAAGGAGCTTCTCTCTCATGATTGAGCTAAAATAGTTACAGTTCTGGTTCAGAGAAAGATGTGAGGTCAGTGCGGGGCACTCAGTGCTGAGGCTGGTATATTTTGACTATAGCAAGTGCAGGTGTGAGTCTGTTACCTGAGTTTGTTATTTGACTGCCGAGGAGATTGTGTCTCATTGCCTGTGGAACAGCCCAGGGCTGCCTCTGCATCTTTGGCTGTCCTCAGGGGCACTGGCTCTGCCTTCTGTTAAGCTCCTCTCTCAGCTGTACCGTGAGCCACAATTTGCATCCACACAACAGAACATAAGGATGGCAGAATGCACCACAGGCAAACCCAATCCCTTATCCCGACTTTTGTCAGTTACCAGATTCCTGAGGAAAGAGGCGGGACACGGGTTTTGTCCAGGTATTTTACCCCATGTGTTCATCTGGCTTCTAACAAATCCTGAACTTCCTAAATTTATCTATTTAAGGGTGTTAAGGGTAGGTTTGGACTAAATACAGCACTATAGACACTCTGCCAAAAAAACCAAGTGCAAAAATGCCTCCTTGTTTCAGACAGAATTAATGGTTCCTGGGGCATCTTTCTCCAAGTTTTCCTCTTGTGCAGGGATATTAAACCAGAAGTTTTCTTCAGACATAAAATTTATATTCAGACTCAGGTATGCATTTGATATCTAAAGCACAGTTTGCAACTAATTTATGGCAGGTTAGTGGTGGAAGCAAACAAAAAAGCTGCAGCTGTACATGCTCTTCAGTTTGGAAAAAAATCAAAGCAAAAATTTTTGCTGTTAGCTTCACCAACTCAATGTTTGTTAGGTTGGAACTATCTGGTTGCCTCCAAGTTTCTGCAAAGGTTATTCTGCTTTTTTGTGCATATAACTGGACTGGTCTCACTAGATTATGCTTGTGTGAGTGGATCTGTTCATGGAAGATTAGGTGGCAAATCCTACTGTGTCAGTATAAAACAGGTTCGATACAATCATCACTGTGGAGGTATCTTTTGGCTGGCTGTAGTGGAGATGACCAGAGTGCTGTTCCCTCTGAAGAGATGTGTGGCAAGCCCAGGAAGACCCAATTATTTTAAATTCTATTTCATCACTAGAAAACAACTTAACTGATCCAACTCATATATCTTTGGCATTGCTGCTCTCTCCCTACTCATGTTTTTGGAACATTCCCTCCTGTTTTTAATCAGTCTGGGGAAGGATACTGATTAAACTATAAAAATATCTAAAGAGATCAAGGTCCTCAGTTCAATATAAACATTTGTTGAGTCTAATTTCAAAATGCTGCTCTGACGTGTTTGGTTCTGAATTTTCAAGTTTTTTACTCCTAAACCGGTCACTGACTAAAGACGTGGCTACCCCAAGTTTTTAATCTTGTTCAGTTTGCTATGTGGAAGCTGAGATTTTCAGAAACCACCAAATAGCTTCTTGTTACCCATCAGGTCTGTTTAAAATACCTCAGATTTGATACTAAAACCCTGTTGCTCAAACCTAAATCTCTTCCCTGGCAATTCATGGCTCCTGCCTTTGCCTCTTTCCTTGACAAACTTTGGCACGTCCTCTGAAGAAATTGTCCATGAAAGCAGGTGAGAAGGCCTGCCCCTCTTCTCCTTGTCTAGTGGTGTTATAAAATACTTATTGTAGTTTCTAAATAAATGTAGTCCCACTCTCCTTGTAGGTGCTGACCTAAATCCCTGGAGTTCCTGTTTGTCTACAAGGGATACCTTGTGTAAACATGATTCTTCTGAGGTGAGTATAGAGGCACTCACCAACTCTGTTCACATGAACTGTGACTCAGAACAACTCTCAGAGCAGCCACTGATAAGGACAAAAATTAAACCATGGACCAAAAGCTGTCTGTTCTCTCTTGATCTCTTATCTAGTACTCTGAGCTTGTGGTGGTAATCTGCAATCACTTTCAACTCCACCTGCAAATGTCTTCTCACCTCATGAAACAAAGAAAAGAAAGGAGTGAAGCTATAGCTTTGACATTTTCCTTTTTTTTTGTTTTCTGAGATAAAATACATTTCACAATTTTATGAGATTAATGCCCCTTGTTTCTGATTACAAGAATCTGATCAGCATATTAATAAGTTAAAAATTAAAAAAAACTCAAACTATGCAACAGCTGTTATTTTGATGCTGAATATATTCAGGGTATGTAATTTTTTATGAGATTTTTATTTTAATAGAGAAAGATTTGTCTGAAGTGTGTCTATGCATGTGTATGTGACTTTGAAGCTAACATTAATAAACCAGTTATGTTTCTTCTACATAACACACGAGGCCAGGCAAAGGAGGATGTCCAAAGCATCCTTAAGAAAGGTGTCCAGTGTTTTAAATGTGAGCTGTAGGTTGCAGTACTGTTTTGAACTTCTTCTTAGAGGTTTTGATCCTGGAGTGGAGGAAGGGTGTGGAAAATACTGGATTTCCCTTTGAAGTCAACAGGACTCTGAAACACTCAGCATCTGCCAAGTTTATTGTACAGCAGGAAATTCATCTTTAGAGAGTAACAGCTGTGCAGGAAAGTGGTCAGTTCATAGGTGTGTGCACTTTAGCAGCCATATTGTCAAAGCTGAATGGATGGTGGATGGTGCCTCCTTCATTCTCTTTTTCTCCCCTGAAAAGTGTCAAGGAGAGTGAGCAAGCTGGAGATAGGAAGACATGTGAATTGAATTCCTACATAGTCAAAACAGAAGTTTATTCCATCATGACTGAAAGTTAATTCACTGTGTTGCTGTAGAAACCCTGGCAAATGTGTTAACCTGAATGTCTAACCATTGCATTCTTATAGCAGCTTTTTTTTTTTTTTACACTTGTTTACTTAAGAACATATTTCAGTTGTGTTACCATGTACATTTTGTACTTCTGAACAAAGAAAGGTATTATTTCTTCCCAGGTAGGTTGTGCAAATAGCTTAACTTACTGCTTCCTGCAACTTCTTTACTTCCTAAGTGGTATATTCCCTGGATGTGCCTGCTGACTGTGCTGTGTGATATAATGACCCATTCCTGCACAACTAGGGCAAACACTCTTTCCTCCAGCATTCAGAACAACCTAGTCAGGGATCTGCAAGAATCCATCCTTGCTGGGGTTTCCACTTTCCTTTGAGAAGAACAGTAAATTGTGGAGACTGGGGAAAAGCCAGGAAGTTCTGTTGTTTTGTTTTGACAAGATACTTGTACCTCCACTTGTCTTTCTCCTCTCACCATCCATCCCCACCCGGGAGTGTTGATGCTGGTTTGGTGCCCAGAATACATGATCCCTCCATAGGCTGTTAAGAGACAATCTGGAACAAGACTTTATGTCAGCTGTTGTTTAAAGGAATGAAAAACAAGAGTTGGATCTTGAATTCTGTGTTGTTCCTCATACAAATGGATTGTGACCCAGGTGTGCTTGGCGGGTTGTAAATTAGAGCAGGGTTAATTGTTGATGATAAACAAGACTAAGTACATCCTTGGGAGGCTGCACCCTCCTCTCACTCTTCAGATTGTTCACAACCCTTGCGGGCTTTAGCTACTTGTTTTGTGCTGCCTGGTGGGTTGAATTTGTGTGTCTGGCATCCAGCTCATCCAACTCCTGAATTCCTGTAAGGGCTCAGTGAGGGGAAATGGCCCCAGGCAGCACAGAGGTCTCAGACCCTGCTGACACTAATTCTCAACACCTTTCTGCTTTCCTGTGTCACTACCCTGGACAGAAGAGGCATGATCAAATCGTTTAACCTGAGATTCTCTGGGCGGTAGCAGGTGATGGAATTAGGAGGAAGACAGACAAGACTGGGGAATTAGTGGGACATCTTAGCTCTTTCTAGTGTCTGCCTGAAGAATTGTCACTGAAATTAGAGCTTTATGATGTTGGCTATACTTGAGCTCCTTAATATATTCTTTTCCCATCATTGCATGTGTGTCATGGAACGATGAGCAGTGTCTGTGGCCCCAAATGTGAAGGATGTGCCTTTTTCTGTCTGATTTATTTAATTACTTTTCTGTCAGGGCTCCAGTGAGGGGCTTTGCAGGATCCAAGCTCCAAACAGTGCAGCCATGATCCTCTGTCAGTCATGCTTCAACTCCATTGTCAGAGGTCTCATATAGAGCTGAGGACCCTAATCCCAATGGTCATTTCTTAATTGTTGTGCTTTGCCCATATGCTTGACAATTGTACAAACCAGTCCTCTGTTAGTTTGCTGCTTTCTGTCACCTTTCACCTTGGTCATGGTGAAAAACAAGGCAGTAATTTTGATAACCCGAGCTCTAATTGTAAAGCATGTGATTGGATTTCTGTAATAACCTCGATGTCAGGGCTGCTGGAAAAGTGCCAGAAGGTCTGCTCCTCTACTGGGTCGGTCAAGAATCTGTTGTTTTGGGCTTTTTTACCCCCTACATTTTCTGGTCACCAGTTCAATGCATAAGGGAGAACGGCAGCATAAGGAGAAGGAAGCTTTTTTCTGAAAGATACAAATTTCCACCTGAGTCTTGGGATTGTGTCCAGTGATTCAAACAGCAACAGGTTATGTATCCCAACAGAATACCTCAGTTAGCCAAAGCCTGTGATCTGTAATGTAGCAAAACAATGTTAAGAATTTTCTTGATAAGCTTCTTGATAAGAGGAGGAAAATTCTTCTCCTTTAAAAAAAAAAAAAAATCTACAACAAAATAAATTTCAGATGCAGGTCTGAATATGCTTTTTCTGGTGCAACCAAACTTTTCCTGTTTTTCAGCTCTAGTGTATATCTCTGAATGAAAGCTGAAGTGAAGTTCATGTATCATGGATGTTGAAGCCAACAAATTGGGAGTGACTGGAGAAAAAAAATTGGAAGTGGAAGAGAAATAAATAGTTTTATAATGTATTATGCTCCTGTCTTCCAAAAAGTTTGAATAGATACATGATATTGTAAAAATTATATTGTTAAATATGTAACACAGGGAGGAAATGCTGTGCAGTTTCACAATGTTATATCTGCTGATCATCTGCTCCCTGGAGACCTTATCAAAGGCCCATGGAAGTTGCTGGGAATTTCTTCTCTCAGATAATTTTAGTCCATATCTGCAGCTTCTTTACTTTTGCATCCCTCTCATGTCTTCAGCAGTCTGAGACAGGCACTGGGAAGAACTTCTACTTATGCTTTGCTTTTTTTGGAATCTGTGGAGTATCCTTAGGAATGAGACACTGTGCACTGGATCTAGCTGTATATCCCTTACTGTTGGCTTAGGCAGGGTCCCCAGTTTCCACACAAACATACACAAACATGCACTTGGATGCATCTGTCAATAAAATTGCTGTGCTGGTTGAAGCAGTAAGTGATGGGTTGCCACTTTCTTCAATGTATTCAGAGCAGTCATCTCTTCTTCCATATCTGCCAAAGTCTTGCCCAGATCCTTCATGGGGGGAACTCACTCTTCACTAGTGTAGACATCGTATTTTGAAAATAGAAGCTCATTTGCCAAGTTCTAAAAATAAATGGCTTGTTTTGTTTTGTTTTTTTGTTTTGTTTGTTTTTTATTTTATTTTTTTGTTTATTTTTCGTTAGGGGGAGATTATTATGACTAGTTAAAGGACGAGAGCAATGGTTTCAGTTCATAGTTTATATATGTTGTAAAGACAGAACTGAGACACCACACAGTGGGAAGACAATTTTCAATGGGAAAAATTTATAGATGCGGCCTACAGTGATGAACAAGAGAGTCTCTTTATGACAAGGAAAATATATGAACTCTTTTTCATCATGACTGAAGTTATTGTCACTTGTATTTAATTAACAAAATGTAAAGACTCTCAAAGAAAAGATATGGAAGAAAGAATAGCCTTACCACTTAGGTGTAGGACTGAGAAACACTGGTGTGTACTTCAGGCTTTGTGGATGGTGAGTAATTTCTTCATGCCTCAGTTGCCTGACTGTAAAATAAGAATACATGTTTCTTCTATTTATTTTTCTGAAAACATCTAAGGAAGGAACTAATGTGATTTCTAACCTGTGGGACTGTTCAGTTTCTGGCACCACAGGGATCTGTCCTCACCTGGGGCACTCAGGTGTCCTTAATACAAATACTAATACCACATTAGCATGGAAATACGAAATAAATTAATTGGTCTCTAGATGCTGCAAAATCACTATTTAAAAAAAGCCCTAGAAACATCTAGATATTAAGAAGGCCATGAAAGTGTAGAAGAGAGAGTCAGATACTGGGCTTCTTGTCAGTTGCAAGAAATATCTAAGTGCTCATGCATGGCAAAGGAGCACCATCCCCAAAATATCTGAAACCTGCAGAAATGCTGTGCCCTGGCTGTGGTGGCAAGTCCCTCTGTCTCACTGCCTACTCTGTTTACTGCTTCCATCTCTCTTAGGGAGTGCTGAATCATGATAATCAATGCTGCTGTTTGCATTGTAAATAAAATAAAAACAACTCAATAATGGAAAATCTTGAGCTAAGGGTGCTGTTTTTGGGACTGCGCTCATTTTCCACCAAATAAACAAGTTGTGCATTAGAAACTATACCCTCTGGCAACCCATTAAACAGAAACTTCTTCATTCTTTCCACCCCAGGAAACATTCTATCAGCAATTCCCTTGCAGTGTTCATCTATGGATATGAAGATGGAGGGGTTTTTTTGTGTCTCATTCCTAATATATTAACACAAGGTTCTCTGGGTATGTACAGTATACTACAAACTGAGTGAATAATTACAACTTTAACAGCAGTAAGCCCAATCAGGGCAGAAGGCTGGAATGGAATTATCAAACCACAACAGGGCCTGTGTCAATATGAATTTACTCTTCTTCTGTTCTACCCGTCAGAAAACCTATTAATTTTCAGGCCCTATGTATTTCAGGATTTCTGCATCCTCTTCAAGCAGGTGGTGCTCCAGGCTCTGGTGAGGATGCAGAGAGGTCCAGGAACACATCAGCTGTGGTGATGGAAATACATCTGAACATATCAGCCAGGAGTGGAAACAACTTCTGTGCTTGCAACAACTGCAGCACCCCAAATTTCGCTGCTGAAGTGTGTGACCACTGCAGGGATTCATGGCACGTTTTCACCTGCCAGTTAAGCCAGCTAAAATTTATGTTTCATTGCAGCTTCCAATTGGAACAGTATGAGAACCAGTGGTGTTTCATATGTTGTTAACTTCTTAAGTTGCAGTAACTTGGATGTAACTTTTCCATCAATACGGAAGTATAAAGCAGGGGAGGATGAGTCATGAGACAGCAGAATTCAAGGTGAGACAGCAGAATTCAAAGTATCAGTGAACCCTTACAAGAGGCGTGGCACAGCATGAACAGCTTGGACAGGGGTTTGTGTTCTCCAGGGTGAGCTTTAATTAGGCATTTGAGAAGGTGTGATATATTGCCTCTGTGGACTTCCACAACTGGCTTCAAATTGTAAACTGGATTTCAAAAATCACACTGTCATGCTAAATATTAACTTATTTTTGTTGGTGTTTTTTTTTTTTTTTTTTTTTAAATAATGGAAGAGCATTATTTTCATTTGCTTTCTTATTTCTCAAATCTCTCAGAGTACATTCTGGTTTTATCTTATCTTATTTTATTTTATTTTATTTATTTATTTATTTATTTATTTATTTGTCATGATCAAACTCTAGAAAGATTTTTGAATTAAAAATGAAAACTGTTTCATTCCTTCTTGAGCTAGGGCTTCAAGAAAACATCAAGTGTCCTGAGGTTCATGACAAAAAGGGTAGTTTTGGTAAAAAAATTAGCTGGGGGTGGGGTTTGCTTTTTTTTTCCTGTTTGTTTGGGGCTTTTTTTGTTTCAGTTTTTGTGGGATTTTTTTTGCTTATAGATTTTTGTGGATGTGCGTTTGTTTTTTTAGTGGTTGTTTTGTTTATTGTTTGAGGTTTTTGTTTTGGTTTGGTTTTTGTTTGTTGTTTGGTTTTTGTTTTCTTTTGTTTTCTTTTGTTTTTTTCATTTGATTTGGTTTGGTTTGTCTTTTTGTGTTGAGCCAAATAGTTTTGCTTAATTTCCAGGTCTTATTTCCAGGGAAATGATATTGGAAAACGGTTTGGTATCTGGGCTGTTGTCCTTCTAATGGAAGGATATGTTATTTTCAGCAGCCTTCAGCTGGAGCAGGCTGCTTATTGCAACACAGATGTGGCTGCTCTCACATTTTCTCCTCTTGCCCACTGCAACCCACCCAGGAAGAAAAGACCAACTCTGCTCTGGAAGTGTATGATGCCACTGATGCACAGAGTTTAATCACAGATTGAGGGCTCTGTCTTGTGTGTTTCTGAAATCTTGCATCCTGGTGAGAAAATGAGCTTCAGCTTCTAGAGCTGTTTTAGGAAACAGCAAAATTCTCAGAAACAGAAGAGGAGGAGAAGAAATCAATGAGCAGAAGTGATTAGGAACAAGCATGTAATCCCAGGAAAAGGGTGCTTTATCCACCTGCATTCTTAACCATTATCCATCACTACTGGTTACTGCTCAGTACCTCCAACTATAAATAGTCTTTATTTCACCTTTTCCTGCATTTTTTGGGTACAGAATATGTAGATACACCTCTGAGTGCTCCAAGTGTGACAAAATACATACTTCCAGCAGACACCACAACAGCATCAGTCACTGTGGAGAGAGCCTCTTTAACTGCAGCCAGGCTAAAACACTGCCTCCTCCACCAACTCATGGGCAGGGCCCACAGGATGTGCAGCTCTGCTCAGCTGGGTGCAAACAAGGCCTTGGAGAAGCTGTGGGAGTGGACGTGAAAGCATTGGGATGGTTTTGTCTCTCCTCCCCTGTTTAGGTGCACGCTCCCTGCTCAAGGCTGTCAAGGCTCCTCACGGTCAGCACTGGCTCCCTGTCCCTGAATATCTTGCAGCTGCACCCATTCCTGCTGACAACACACATGGAGGAGCTCTTGGAACCCAGAAGTTTCGAGCTTTCTGTGCTTTCTGACACTGACTCCCAGGAGAACACTGCTTTTGACCTGAAGATTTGCAGAAGGCTTCAGATTTGAATGATGGAGTTAAGGTCACAGGTGTTAAACTAAAGTTAAGTTAAATAGAAGCGGGTAATTTCATGTGATGAAGGTTTTTGAATTAGAGGTTTTTATAATATGGTGCTAGGTATGGGACAAGATGGAGGATTTTGAGTGTTGTCTCCTTTCTGTCTTCTTGTTCCTTCCTCTTCCTAGTTTCATGTAGTTTTTTTTGGTTGGATAATTAGGGCTGCACAGTGAGTCATAGGAGTTTGGTTATTGGGTCAAAGGTATAAATAATATACGTGTTACCCTTTATTGGACTATTTAGCTTTAAAAGACCTTGTAACTAGCTAGATTAACCTCCATTTTGCTCACTTTTGGCTGGTAGCTAGATGTGTTGCAGAACTCTCTGTACTTTATATAAGATTTAATAAACAATTAAGTCCAGAACACGAGAAATTAGTCTCCTTCGTGCTTTTAATCCTGATTCTGAGTGAAGACAGAAGAAAATGAAGACAAGCCACTAATTAGGTGGTGCAGTTAACCCATTTATGAGGAGCCACAGGAGATCTGGTGTTTAGGGTTCCCAAGCATTTTCCATCCTGAATTCAGCCCTGTAGGGATAGTGCCACTCCAGCCAACTCATTTGTGTCCATATGACAATCATTAATACATGGGCAAGTTTGCAGTCCATTTCATCACATTTAGCCAGGATAAAATGACAAAGGATCTCACCTGTGATTAATTGATGGGGATTCCTACATGTGCTTCTGTGCATTTCCCTCCACACTCCTTTTCCTGGTAAGAAATAGTGTTTTAATGGTCTCACTTGGAAGGACTCCCAAAGTTGAAAAGTGACCAGTACAAAGTTATTTATCTAGGATAAAATGGAAAGAGTGAATGATTACTGTGCTGTTCCAACACCATGGTCAGTTTCTGCCTATGATGTCTTTGCCTCTAAATTTTTAAGCAAATGAAACAGAGAGCCAATTAGAATATGGTCCTTGCTGTAGACATCGCTGTTTGCATATTTCCTGGCTGTATTTTCTATCTCTGCTGCATTTTTACTTCCCAGATACCTCTACTGTCTAGCATGATGCAGATTTTGTCTGCAGCTTGTGTGAATAACTGCTCTAATAATACTTAGTGCAAGCATTTGCCATGACAAAAGTACCCTAAAGTTATTTTTATACTTCAGCATGTGAAAAGACATCTAACTGTTTGCACTTATGCTGCTGCAGTTCATATTCAAAAATATGTTTACAGTTATTTGTTGGTATTAAATTGCAACTTGCAATTTAGCTGGGACTGCACTTACACGTTCTTTGAAATGGATATCCATGTGTGTGTACACAATGCGTTTGTCTTGCATGTGAATGGCTAGGACCACTGTAGTGGTGCATTAAGCAGCAAAAAAAGGACCCCCAGATATATGTAGGTTTGGCCAGAGCCTGTGACTCAGAGCAACACTGGGTCACAGAACAATTGGTCAAACCTCAATGAAGTGTGTTAGAGATGCTGAGCTCAGGTGGAAGCTGGAGGTGAGTCATAGCAGAAGGAGTCTGACAGGTGTGGGATCAGGAACAGAGAAGGTCCTTGCCTGTTCTTTGCTGCGAGGGCTTCAGAGTGGTTTAGATGTAAATTTGAACATTGTTTTCATTCTGCAAGCTGTAATAGAAAACCAAAGAATTCCAGAGCTAATATGATTGCTTGACTACCTTAGCAACCACATACATTTTATTAAAGCACCCTCCTGCTTCCTCTACCATAGCCTGTTTCAGTTTTTGGGGGGGAAGTATTTGCTTCAAGTGTTCTTTTAACTGTAAGGAGACAGTTCTGCATTCCTGTTCAGTCTGGGGCCTCTTGGCTGAGCCCGCAGATGGTGTGATATGGTGGCTCACATGACATTGATATATATCCAACGTGAGTGGAAGGGGGACCACACTCTCCACTTGCATGGGCCACAAAGCAGCCAGTGATTTCATGTGGTTGTTGTCATTACTTATTGACATGTCTGCTTTGCCAGGTTCTGCATGAATTTCACCGTTCTAACAAAAGTCCTTATTCATCTTCCTCTTCATGGAGTAATTAGTCTTTTTAAAAGAGCATTCCTACTGTTTACTTGTTTTACTATTATTTTTATTTGCTTGATAATTTTTATACTAATGCCATTTCTGTGTTTTTTTGGGTCACCTCAGCTTCTTATTATCCTATACAGGCTTCCCTGTATTGTGTTTTGCCAGGGCCCTCCTACCATTCCATGTCAGAATATTCCCCAAGAATGACTCCCTGAGCAGCAGAGATTGATTTCTCCTCTGAGTAGCCATATTCTCCACAGAAGTATCCTTTTCAGTTATGTTTTGAAAGTCATCAGAACATGCTGTTATAAATGATCACTGAAGATTACTGGAGAAGCTGCAAAATAATAGTGAACCAAGTAGCATCTGTCATTTCCACCGCTGGTTTGCAATCATTACTCAAAATGAATCCTGTCTCAGTTGTAGGGCTTTTTTTTCCCCTTCCTCTTCATTGCTGCATAAGACAGTTGAAATAGATACTGTCTCATGAATTTTTATGCAAAAAGCTGAGCTCCAATCCTCTGTACCAACAGCTAGCATTCTTTGTGAATATCAAGACTAGCTTAGAAAATGCTGGAGAAAAGTCAGCATTTCCAGTTACTGTTACAGCTCCATTGGCTCTGAGATGGATATCTCTGATGCTCTTTCTTCTTAATTTG
This sequence comes from Muscicapa striata striata, assembly GCA_030060385.1. NCBI lineage: Eukaryota > Metazoa > Chordata > Aves > Passeriformes > Muscicapidae > Muscicapa > Muscicapa striata. The sequence continues at coordinate 543,961 of JAREIS010000436.1, forward strand.
CCCCAGTATAAATCCAATACCTCTTGCACAGCATGTTTATCACCATTCCTGTTTGTTAGTAGAGGTTTTCATGTTTTATGAGCATAGTCACCCAACCCTTGTTTTCCTGTGAGTCACTGGTGCCATAAAGGCCCTCACTGCAAAAGGACAGACATGAATCAATTTTAATGGAAAATGAACTGTGATACCTGTGTTTTTCCGTATCTTCTGTGCAAGGAATTGCCTCCACAACAATGCCTGAGGTCTTGCTCTGGTAACATGCACAGGTAGGTGTGTAACTTCAGACACAGGGGAAAGCCCAGTGGCTATTAAGCTACTGGCTACTAAGCTTAAATGTTTCATTTGAGGGCGTGATAAACCTTCCATCTGACTTGGAGGCACCTGAGCTCTTCTGGTGGGTTTTTTTCTCCACCTTGTGACCTGGGGTTGCTACAGAGTTTTTGAGAGGAAACCCAACCACACCTGACTGTCAAGAAGGGGGGGGGCTGGGTGGCAAAGCTCAAAAATCTGCTCCTATACTGCCACATTGGAAACTCTGGTGCTGCCAGTTAAAAGGAGAATCAGGGAAGAATGTCAGTGCTAGGAGGCTGTCTTTTGATTTTGTATTTCACCCACAGAAAAGGCTTTCTGTGCTCTTCCCTCGTCTTCCCTTGACTGAAATTTCTGTGGTGTCTGTTCTCTTTCAAGACCTTGTGCATTCCATGTAAAATTTAAGGCCCACTGGGAAGAGAATAAGACTGTACCAAACCATACTCATGGCATGGAGCTATCTGAAGCCCATGTTGTACTAATAAATTTCTTTTAAAAATGTTGGAGGACCTCATCACTACCTAAACTAGCAACCTCACCACCTGAAGTGGGACAGAAGCTCCACCTCCTTTTGGAACAGATAAAGCAGCCAGGGTTGAAGTAAAAAGGGAGGGATGGATTTTAGTCCTGACTTTGGTGAAGAGGGAAAATAAAAAAGCATAGGAATGGAAGAAAGGAATGGAAGCAATCTTCAGAGTTTATCAGATATTTCATGTACAAAACAAATTTGTCCTAACACTCCTCTCCACAGCAACTTTTACATCTCCTTCGCCTGGTATTTGTTGATGAGAGGATCTCATAATGATGAGAGGGAACTCAGTACTGCTGAGCTGCATCTCCCTTCTTTCAAGAGCTAAATGCTCTTCCGTCAGTGTGCTACGTGTTCTTAGGGTTGGGCTTACTTTCATATACATGATAGGTACTTTGGAGAGTTTTTGAAACCCTCCAGCTCTTTGAGTCCTTTGAATTAGGTGCTCTAATACACTTGAAAGGATATCTGGGTTTACAGTTTTTATTCTTAGACTTCTTCATTCTTTTCAGAGCTCTGATTACTAATGTTGGTTACTTAATTTCCTCATTTAGCCCAGAGCTTTGATATAAAAACCCTTACCTTGTTCACAAGGATTCAGAAAGTATTGTATTGAAAAATAATTTTTAAAAAGTTTTGCTTTTTCATTGTCCAGTTTGGTTTTAGTCACTATTACCACTTTCACATGGATCAAATTTAATGGTACCTCCTTCACAGCTTAGCTGCAGCAGCATCTGGAACAGAGAAGACTCTATTCCAATCAGCCATCCCATCTCCATAGTTTCCACCAACGTGTAGGTTTTGTCAAGCTAAAAAGCTTGCAACATTTCCTACAAAAATGAAAACAAGAATTTCTGTCTGCTACTGACAAATAACACATGGTACCAAAAGCAAAATGATTTATACCATCTCATCTCAAAAATTATTTTATTATTTTTTTCTTTTTTTTTATGTTCCATGAGAACATTTTTTCTGAATTCCAATCCACAGATTCTTTAAATGGGCTTGCAATGAGATTGCTATTTTACATGAGTTTGAGAACATCACTGTCAATTCAGATCAATAATTCCTGAACCAATTGAGTTTTTTAATACAACTTACTGAAGAAGAAGAAATTACTATGGATTTGATTACTTCCTCCAACTTTTCAAATGTAAAGAACAAACATGGTATTTGAATAAATTTATTCTCTCTCTCTCTCTCCAGGTTAGCTTGTGCAGTGTGTATTTAGTCATTCTGGCTGATTCATGGCCAGCGGTTTGCATCTCAAAGAGCAAGCACAGAATGTTCCTTGTGAGATACAATGATCAGTTCTGCAAACACTGCTAAAACGATATCTCTCTGTATTACAGCAGCTCCTGCCAGGAACCTCTGTAAGTCAGGGGTTGTATCAGCATTTCCATTATAAATATAACATTTATATTACTACCACCTCCCTTGATTTATCTCATGCTCCTGTGCTATAACACAGAATCACATTTGCTTTGTTCACTGCAGCTGTACATGGCTGTAGAAGGGGCTGGGGGCTCGGGGGATTTTTCTTCAAGTGCTCCCAAATCTGTCTCCCACTCTAAAGAGCATAACATTGCCTTTTCAGCAAATATTGGTGCTTTCTATTCTTTGCTTCAAGACATTATTCTGTTTATATGTTGTGTGCCTGGGCTAAGGTGCATTTACAATTTACTGATGCAGGTACCGCAGGTACTTTAAATCCTTCTGTTTATTATCTACATGGTCTGCCAGCAGCAACAGACATCTTTGTGCACCAAACACCTCATTCTGAATTATCCATGCCCCTGGTTTTGCCACTGAGTCAGGACTCAGGTCTCAAAACAAGTGACAGAAGAGGGAACCAAGTCTAGGAATGCAGGTTTATTAAATCCATATGTAATAAGCACATACTGTATTCATGGTCTATTTATATATAGGTCATTACAGACAGTTAATAAATCATTAATACATGATGTTACAGATGCAAATAACAAGTCATTATAAATGGTATCATTATTCTATCAGCAAGAAGTGTTGGGAATTGCATTTAGAAGCACACAGTTGGGCCCACTAGCTTTCTGTGACACTGACTTTCCAGTCCTTTCCTATTTAAAGTCATTAAAATGTCTTATTGATCTAAGCTATTTAGAACTCTAATATTTGATGCACCCCTTTATGGGATTTACTGAAATTTTTCTGTGGTCTATTTTTTTTTCTTTTTGCTCCATGTGATTTTGTACCTTCAACATTTCTTCTGGAGAACAGCATCTGTGAATTGCTTGTTTGCAAGTGGTCAAAATGTTATTGTTTAGCTTTTTTTAAAATTCAGATTGCAAATCAGTTGGGAAAAACTATTTATTTGACCATAATTTTTTTAAAAAAATGCATTTGTTTGGGAAACCTGGACTTAATGCCCTTGCCTCAGGCAGTGCACAGGGCAGGGAGGGCAGGGGCAGAGTGGGCAAACAGAATCAGCCAGGCTGCTCCACCCTCCTTCCCTCACTGCAGAACAGTGCATGGAGGTAAACCCAAATTTGCAGGAATGTGGGTATCACCATCCCCCTGGACTAAAATAATAGTTCTGCAGAATTCAAGCTATGAATCCAGTCCCTCATAAAGAATTACTTAAACTAAGAGGAAGAAGAAGTGAAGGGGAAAAAACCCCAAACCCCTGAAGTCTATTATTGCAAAAATCACCCAGGAAGATCCCTACATTTTTTCACCTGCTAACTCACCAGCAACTTTCTTCCCACCTCACAAATTATATTTACAGTTTCCTTGTGGTTTTTGCCCTGAAGTCAATTTTCACTCCAGCAACTTTTCTTCTGTACTGTGCCTTGGTTCCTTAGGTCATTAACCTCAAGCAAGGAACTTTGTCGAATACTTTGATAAACGAAGTCCACTCTATTTCCCTTGTCTGTCCTGGTGGCAATACAGCACTTTCAAAGAATCCCAGCAATTTTCTGAGGCGTGACCTGCCTCTCCTGAAACATGCTGGTATCTTTGCAATCCTTCAGCAAGCTGTGCTGTACCAAATGTTCCTCTATTTGATCTTAAATATTTACTCAACTGTTTCCTGTGACTCTCATTCAGTTAACTGGTCTCCAGTAACTTGACAAACTCAGTCAACTTGATGGATTGCTTGTTTGTTTTCCATTAAAAAACTCAAAGTAAACAGTAAGATATATTTTATTCTCACCACTTACAATCTCTCCTGATGTAAAAAATTGCTAATCATTTGGTGGCTTTGGGGAAATATGCTTGGTTGCATGGTAGAAACAGTTGGATCTCTTTAAGTACTATCTGAGAGCTAACTTGTTAAATAGCCACTGCCCATGTTTACTGTTATGTGCAATGAAAATACCATTTTACTCACAAATGCAGTAGAATTCATGTTACCTGTGGAAATATGGCGATCATTATGAAATAATAACGTAATTGCTTTCTTAGCAGTAAAATGCTTCAAGGAATGGAAGCTCAGGAGGAAGTGAAATGGCTTCTGCGAAATTTAAAATAGTAAGAGGGTCTATAATGTTAATCCACTGGATTAACTGCTGATCTGAATGGGCATGGTGGGCAAGGGAGCAACGGAATACTTTTGGCCTTTATTTCAGGTGACCAAAGCATCAAATAAATTAGTGTCAGTGCTGCAATGCCCAGGAATTTTCCTCCAGAACCCACAAACAAGGTTTTTGAATATAATTCTAGGCCAGGTCCTCTGCTGTTTTCTTGAGGTGTCAATCACATCCTTGCCTCCAGTGCAGACTCCTTCCCTCTCTCCTGCAGGGGCTGGCCCCTGCCTCACCAGCACAGAAGATCATTTTAAGTTGTGAGTATAGGAAATTTTTAGATAGCTCTGTTCCTCCCCATGTTCCCATCTCTTCAAAGCTCACAGACATTGAAGGCTCTCCTTTTACTTGAGCACAGAGGAGTTTGAGTGTTCAGATCAGAAAATCCAAGCTTGCTCTCTGCTACACTGAGAAGCTTTGAATGGCTGCATTGTGAGGTGCTAACCATAATGTCCTAGCTGGTCACTGATCTTTTCAGACACATTCTTCTAACTGGGGCATCCTTGTGGCATGATGAACAGAATAATAATTTAGGAAGAGAGCACACTAAATCACCCAAAGGCAGCTCCTTTGGTCTCCAAGATGGTTAGAGCAGGGCAGAATCCTTCTGAGAGGAATAGGTGAGTGAAGGATGCAGCAGCAAAACATTGTGGAAGAAGAGGAAACTCGATCTGAAAATTCATGCAAGGAGGGGGAACAGCAATACTTGGCATTTCTATTGGTGTTTTCTTGGACAGCAGAAAGAGACTGGTGAGGAAGTGTATTCCCCCCTGGTGCTCAGCTTTTCAACATTTTCTTTCCCCCTTCTCTTCCCTGCTGCCCGCCCCCCTTATGCCAAAACCCTCACTGGCTTGCAAACTGAGCAGCATTTTTCTCTCAAAGATAAAAAAGATTGAGGTTCATCTCCTTTGTGTCCACCCCAGGGGCAAATCTTTTCCTACTGTGTTGCAGTGGGTATAATTTCACACCTCAAAGCATTACTCTTGCTGTTTGCTGATAACTTCTCTGAAGCTTACTTTATTTTACTCCTGAATAAGTACCAATCATTATTTTTGTTTGGCTACACTGGTTATCCAAGAGTCACCCCAGTAAAACAGATGCCTCATTCACACTCAAGCATGTATAGATTAAGCAGAATGTAAAAATTTGTTGATCAAAATGTTTTCTATTGAAACTTTTTTGGGGTCAGAGACTAGCGTTTCAATCAGACTAATTTTCTTCTCTAAAATGTCACCTCTCCTCTATTTAATTTTTCAGAAGCTGGGAAAGGGAAAGGGTTTTTTTTTCTTTCAGCCACTGGGAATTTAAAGTTTTCATGGATTTTTGAAAGAAAAATTTAAAGGGAAATACTGATATGAATGGAAAGAAATTTACTTTTTGAAATACTTTTAGGGAACCAAACTTCTCTTAATAATCTTTTAACATGCTGCAGCTAAAAAGAGAATTTGAGATCTCTCATTTTGCAAACAGTATAGAAATTCTCCTTACACAAACTGGTTTTACTTAGACTGCCTGTTTTCATATTGATTTTTTTATTTCTTGAAGAATTTAACACTGTCAATTCACTTCAGATAATATGTGTATGGATACAGTAATATTGCTGATCAGTTTTCTGATGCAAGGCTTTGCTAATGACTGTGGACGAGATCTCTGCAAGGCAAGCACTGCTCCTGGGAGCCTGGGGAAAGGGGAGAAATTGGAGTAAGTATTGTTGTGTGAACACTATAAGTGCACACTCTAGGTCTGCGTTGGAGGTTATTGGTATTTTATCTGTGGTTGTCCCATTCTTGTATTTCTGTTACACGTGCTCCATCCATTTACATACTTGAACCCTTTCAGTGCACTCAACACACACCTTTAACAGCCCACCCTGCATTGTAATGATCAAAATAATCTTGTAGTATGGCCATCAGCCTTCCAATCAAAGGCTTCAAGTGGTGGAGGATCTAAGACTGCCCAGTGATACTGGAAAATGTTGGCTTTATTCACTGGTTGCTAAATCTGACACAAATCTGTCCCTTCTTCTTGGCAAAGGTGGTGGCACACATTTGTTTTCAGCTGTCTTTAAGCATTCTGGGTAGTTTTGGTTTTTTTGTCCTCCACTGATTAGAATTTCCCCATATTCTTCCTCTGCTGAGTTATGATTATGACTCCTGTAAAGTCACAGCTGTGCACAGTGGCTTTGCAGCAGGAGTGAAGGTAGGATTCAGAGGTGATATAACTGCTCTGTATTTCACTCCGTCAAAAGTTATGGATGCATATCAACACTGGGAAAGGCACAGTAAGAGAACTGCTTGCACCTGAAATGCTTTGCTGTTTATTGTCTCCTTTCCCATTTCTATGTCCTACATACCATTTCTTAGGAAGCTCCTCTTCATAATTCCTTCAAGATTTAATTTTGTTTGAGGCAAAGAGTTGTTAAGATGCTTTCCAATCCTGCAGACTCATTTTTGTTCACGATCCATGAAACTTGCATTTGCTTGTCTCTAATAATTCAGCAATTCTTTTGTTCATCCCAATACTTTTTATTAGTGTCTGATACTTCCCTGTATCTCTCCCTACATAAATTGTCATTTTCACCTCCTGACATTGAGAAAACTTTCCTGGTGCAGGTAGAAATAGTCAGGAGAGGATGCAAAGTGAGAGGAAGGTTTCAGTTTTCCAGCCCTCTCCTTGCCCAGTGTGTGCAGACCTGATGCACTTTGTTCTCCACAGTGTGTTAGGGTGTCCATTATCAGCAATGGAAGCTTGTTAACACAGTAGCACGGAGATGGTCCATTGTTCCTCCTGCTCCTTTATAAAGAGGCCATTAAAATAGAGCCAAGCTCTTTTCCCTACAGGTTGAATTTTGAACGAATTTAATTTCTATTTGTTAGGAAAACTTGTGCTGCTGGGAAAAAAAAAAAAAAAAAAAAAAAAAAGGCAGATTGACAGTTCTGGTGTATATTGGTTTATTCATCCACAGTGCAGGTAGAGGAAGTGGCTGTTTCACTTGTCTTGCCAATTTTTGTTCATCTCTGACCTAGAGGTATCACCTCAAGCTTGGAGTTCACTCTCCACGTCTTTCTAATCATTGGGCTCTCTGCTGAGGTAGGTGCCAATTAGCACAGGTTATTTTAGTCATGTGGACAGCTGACCATTACAAGAGGACAGAAACCATGAATTTCATTTTGTGCAACGACAGTTCATCATCATGACTATATTGGACAAACTCATGCTGCTGTCCTGAAAGAGTTTGTCTGGGCTTAAGTCACACGGCCAAGACATTCCAGGCATCTCAGCCCCACCAGCTGTGCTGGTTTTCACATGGGAGATGTCTGTGTGTAGTCTGCTGACAGTGAACCAGCTATCACAACCCTGAGCTTCACTCCTGTTCTCTTTATATTTGAAGGTCTAAGTCACTTTAGCCAAGCCAGACAGTGAAATATCACTGTCTGCCTGGAGTCTTCTAGGAAGAAAGATAACCAAAAATACCCAGGAGTAGCAAAAACACATCAAAAACCTCATTTCAAGTTCATGAGAGAGCCAGCTTTTAAAGATCATCCTGGTGTTTCATACTGGGGGATGGTGATGGTGGGGTTTTTTTTACCATCAGGCTGGGAGTTGCTGACTGCAGAACTGGGTGCTGTTAGTCCCCAGAAACCCAATTGAAAGGGAAGAATATCAGGGTCTTTAGCACAAATGAGTGAACTTGAGGTGATCCCTGGCTTGGACATATTAATTATTTTTAAGTCTGGGCTCAAGTTAATGAATACAGAAGAATCTACTGTGATTACAGATGTGTCCTGCATTGCTTGTTTGAACAACAAGAGGCCAAGCAGACCAAGGAGGCTTTGAAATGTGCTTCTAAGCAAGGGAAGAAGGGGGTGGAGGATGCTGGCAGTCTTGGGCAGTGTTACTGACATGCACATAGAGTTGCTCAGTCAAAGGAGTTTGCAGCCAAAGGCTCCTCATTGAGCCTGGTGGGCAGTGGAAGCCCCACCTTCTTGAAAACTTGAAAACATCCCAGGCTATAAATCTCATTCATTTGCATTTCTTTTCAGACGATGAGGTGGCGCATGGAGGATAGCAGTATTGATGAGGATTAAATTACCAAATGGGATGTGCTTGTGGAATACCTAGTGCTAAGCCGAAGTGCTCTGCTTCTGATACATGTACCAAGTGAGACAAGGAGGCTGCATGTGGCATGGTTCAGTTCATGCTGGATTGTTCAATTGTTTTCATAAAGATGTACAGAAATCAAATCACCATCCAGAATATGAAGTATTTTCCTTTTTTTTTAATGAAATTTACATAGGTTGAGGTAGCATTTTATGTTTCTATTCTTTTAATTTTCTTTATTCTTTTAGTTGAAGAGGTGTTGTACCTTGGTTTTGTAGACTTTTTTTTTTTGCTTTTTCTTTTCATTAAAGTTTAAAAACCCTGCCTCTTGAATTTGGAAATTTTCCAACCTCTTATCTGTTTTTATCAGTCACATCCATGATATAACAATGGTGATGTAAAGTGGACTCATGGTACTGGGTGAGACCCACCATGTGGAAGTGATGTGTCAACCTGACAAGTGTAAGGGACATTGTTTTCTATAAGCTGATTTATTTAGTTTCGAGGGTTTTTTAAACTGCTTTTCAAAAACAACACCAAAAATATCAGACCAACCTTAAAGGAGAGAATTAAAAAGGAGTTGTTTGCCTGAGTGAAAACAAGCAGGAAAATGTCCTTGAGAACAAGATGCATTGTTCTCCTGCCTTGAGAAGCACTGGGGAGGGAAACAGATGTGGAAGAGCACACATCTTGATAGCTCCACCCTCTTCCTTCCCCATCATTCCCCCCAAAACTGAACAAAATTGCCTCCCACTCTGTCTGGTGTAAGAACAATACGTGTGATGATAGAACACAAGTCAGGCGAGGTCTCCCTGAGTCAGGGGAGAGATTCCCCACCAAATTGCCAACATATATTCCAGGGCTTTGAGTGAACCTTCAGAATACAACTGCAGCCATCATGGAAATCTGGTAGGTCTCCAAGACACATAGATATAGATATAGATATAGATAGAGATAGAGATAGAGATATAGATAGAGATAGATATAGATATAGAGATAGAGATAGAGATAGAGATAGAGATAGAGATATAGAGAAACAGAGATATATGGATATACACAGAGAGAGAGAGGGAGGGAGATACGCTGCATAGCAAGACCCTGACCTTTATGCCCTTGCAAGGTATCAGGAAGAGAAGCTTCTCAGAATATTAAAAACAAGTCATGTAGAGATCTCCCTGTCTTCCATTCTTCACTCAAACTTGATGTGCAACCTTTCCAACACCAGCCTTAAGGTAGTAGATTTTATGCTTACAGATTACATCCAAAGCAAGGAGTTTTGAAACCACATGTTCATGAACAGAATTCTCTCTTCTACTCATTCTGGGTTTTTGTTTGGTTTTTTTTGGTTTTTTTTTTTCCCCTGCTAAAATGTGTTCCTGTATAAAGACTTTCTTTTTGGCTGCCACTAAGATCACTTTGTTATGAAGCATCCAGATTTTATCAGACAATTAGCAAGCCAGCTCAGCGTTTGTGTGTGTGCATGTGCACGTCTGTTTGCATGTGTCCGTGTGGTAATTGATATTCATGATGTATGGCTGGCTGGCTGGAATATCTCACTACCACACAGAATGATTGCTGGTGAGAAGGCCTTTTCCAGCTCCATATTAGTATGCTTCATCTGAAATTTGTTTTGCTGACAGGTCTTTTTCTCCTGATTGTGAGACTCATCATCTTGCCTAATTTCAAGCATAACAGTCCGTTAATAATCTCCTGAGGAGATATTAAATTATATCTATTTGTGCTGTCTTGGGTGATCATGCAAGTTATTGTGTGACAGCAAGACCTGGACACAGAACAAGCAATGGAAAGGCCTGCCAAAGCCACAGACATGTGGTGGCAATATATGAGGTATGTAAGATGTCTTTTTAGGAATGCTGGGCTCCTGGCCTCTGCAAGTTAAATAGTCCCCTCTGCCTCACGTGAGCTGACTTGATGGTTTTGCCACCCAGCAGCCCCAGGAAGATAATAACTGTCAGTCACCAGCAATCTGCACTGCATTTACAATAACAAATAGGATTCCAGTTTGGGGAGAAGATGATATTTGTACAAATATGTGGTAAGTGACCACATATTGTTGCAACAGTTGTTGCCCCTTTATACACCTATGTATGGCCAGACATGTGGGGCAAGTGACTGTTAAACATACACCATTCAGAGCTGGATCTGGACTGTAATTAAGGCATTGTAACAAAGTAATTTCTATATCTTTGTGATATATATATATATATATATATATCTACCATATTGTAATTCGTGTTTTGTATAAAATAAGTCTGCAAAATAAAAATAAATGAGCCACAGGTAAAGGCAGTGATTGCCTCAGAGCTAGGTAAATTAACATATCTACAGGCCGGACTGCTACCAATAAGCACCTATCTCCTGGGGAAGCCTGGAAACTCACAGGGGAGCAGCATTTCCCGAAAATCCCATCACCTCCCCCAGGACTGCATTCCCCAACTCTGGTTCCCGTAAAGATGAAATCAACCACCTAAAAGCAATACACAACCAACACAGAATCTCATCAAGGAGCAGGAAGGACTTTGTCTTGTGTGGACACCAGAGCTGAATTTGAAAGAAACAAAGGACTGTCCCGCTCCAGGCTATGAAAAACAGTATAAAAAGGGGGCCAACCAAGACGGCGGCGTGAACACCAGGGGAGACCCAGTGCGACAGAGGCTGGGTAACATCATGTGTTCAACCAACTCCGAACCCGGGCTCGGTGTTGTTTTTTTCCAGTTGTGGCTTTCCAGGACCGTATTTTCGGTCACAAAAATAAAATTTGCCAATTTAACCTTTTAATTAGGTTTGATTCATTTATTACCTATAACATCTTGGTGAAGATATGCAACATGAAGAATGCAGGGATGTGGAATCCCTGCAAAGAAATGCATTATGAGATTTCTTTTTTGCTGGTTCAGCCCTATTAATCTGTTCAGCATGAGCTCAAGTATTTTAATAACAGGCATGTAATATATGCCTACTCTGAAATGGCTTGTTTTTATGCACAACTTGGGCTGTGTTTGTGTTAACCTAGTTGGGGGAAAAAAACAGGTTTTAATCTTATCTTCCTTTTCTTTCCCTAATCATAGTTACAGGGTAAAACATACCAAGGCTCTAATAGGGGAAGTAGCATTATCATATGCTAATTTACAGTAATGTTAAGAATAGCACAAAGAACAAGCCATTGACTGTATGTACATGTTGAAATTCATACTTGTGAATAGACCTGTGGCATGGCTGGTTGTCCTTCTGGGGACAGAATTTGTGTTCCTGAGTAGACCATATTTCTGGAATTCGTGCTGATATAAGAGTTCTTTTATCTGATATAAAATTTTTTGTTTGTTTGTTTTTGTTTTACCTGTATTTATTTCCTGCTGAATACTACTGCAGGAAAAAATACTGTCCTCAGCCAAAGACTATTTTCTCTCTATGATCAAGTTCAACCTCTTCATCTCTTACAGGAATAGACACCGACAACTACCAAAAGAGTATCTGTCTGTTCCTCTTCCTCTGGAAACTGCAGGCTGCACTAGACAAGTTCAAGGGTGAGAGAAACTGCAAATGGAAAAGAGAAAGGACATCTGAGAGTCTTCACTAAATAATCAGAAGACTGATTGATTTCAGACAAAGACAGGAGTTACATAATGCATTCCTCCTATGTGAGTAATCATATGCAAAGATTGACATGTTTGTGAGTGTTCCCAAAACTGATTCTGGACTTACTGTGGCCGTTCCTGCATGAAAAAAACATCAGTCAGAGGGAAAGAGGAAAAAAAGAGAGAGAGAGGGGGAAAAAAGGAAAGAAGTGTGATTGTACTCCTAGGACAACATCCTGAATTTTTCCCTGGTGGACTCTTGCCATTATCATGGCAAAATGCCTGGAAACTGCTGTTCTTTTCCACAAAAAAAAAAAAAAGTTTTGAAGGAAGAACAAAAGAAGTTTGAACTTTTGGCAGATCATTGAAGATCACTGTGTTCAGATCCTCAGCTGGTGTAAATCAAGATAACTGCAGCATTGCTACTGTAGTTTAAAGCTGACTGACTCTCCGATCCATCATGGCTTGCTGCTATAGGGGAATATTTCTTTACAGCTTAGATGGAGGAAGGAATTGCTTTTACTGCATGGTGCATGTTTTCCTGTTAAGAAAGCATTTCTTATCCTTAATTGCTTAAGCTCCCTTGTATATATAAGGTGGTGGAGCCTTCTGTCATGGAGACATCTGTTGTGTGACACCTTGCTTTATTTCTTGGTTTGCTAGTTGAATGACATGTTAATCTGCTCTGAAGGTGCATAATAGGATCAATTGGAATCGGGATGTATGTTTTAAATTAAAAAGAGGTCCTATCTTTGTCTGATTCACGTCTCTGTATTATATCACAGCGTGTGTGGCCAAAGAATAGTCCCACTAGGCCAGGATAACCTGACGCAGGTCAATAATTAAATAATAATCTGTAAAATTGAAAGGCTTTATGTTTCAGAGTGAAAGGGTAGTTTTGTGTTTGATGGTGGTCAACAGGTAAGCATCCTGAGACGTGCATACATGCAAATACCTCATGATCATTCAGATATACGGGCTTGCTGTGCTGGGTTGATGTGGCCAGAAATGTGTATTCTATCACCATCTGTTAACACCGGGTGGGGCAGTGACCCTTATCTCTGTGGCACACAGTATCTGCTAATGGGCCATCACCTTTTCACCTTTATCTTTTTCACAACCCACCCTCCCTCCAGGAAGATACCATCTGCTGATGGCCCATTAAGTCCCATTGTATGACTGATAAAATTACATCATCCCATTGAGAGATGCTCCAGCCAGAGGGAGGAACCAAGCCTCTCCTACCTAGATAAAAATGGAACTGTTAGACAGCAAGATACTTCTTCCTTCCACTGGATTCCAGAGGAGAAGCCGGACTTTTCTACATCATCCCTGGACTTTTAGAGGAAGGGTGCACCCTTCTACAGGAGCATTGCTTCAGCTCAATCACATCTGCCACTGCAGGGGACTGTAGCCACCATTTTGATCAGACTGCTACCAACACCCTGACTGACAGGGTGTCAGGTTGTATTCTGACTGTCAGGGTTGGGATTGTTTTTGTAATACTGTATTTCTATTTTAATCTTCCCAGTAAAGAATTGTTATTCCTAGTTACCATATCTTTGTCTGAAAGCCCCTTAATTTCAAATTTATAATAATTTGGAGGGAAGGGGTTTAGATTCTCACTTTCAAAAAAAGCTTCTGCCTTCATTGGCAGATAACTGTCCTAACCAAGACACTTGCAAATCCATTTTTAGAGTTGCAGAAGGATGAAATCTATAAACCCTCCTTTGCCTGTGAACCAAGGTGCAGTGAATCTGAGTAGCGTGCAGCAGTTGTGTTTTTTTGGGTTTTTTTTTGCCTTTCTACATAGAGAGAAACATCTTGGGGAAATTAAACTCATCTGAGCTATGTCAGGAATTGCATGGGCCCACAAGATTTAGATAAGCCTAGAAAATTCCATTATCTGTTCATGCCACTCATTATTTGACAGCCCAATCTGGATTTGTGATGTTGGTCATAGAAGCAGGAGAGGCAGGTACAGAGCTCCATGTGCCTGTGGGATGGGTGGTGAGTGGCCAAACTAGCAGCAGTGTCCCACATTCAGGTGATCAGGAAGCAGATACAAGAGCGTAGAGGCAATCCCAGAGACAGACCCCACATTCCCTTATATCCCAAATTCACCCAGCTCTGTCCACCCTTTACAGTGCAAGGGCTCAAGGCTTCCCACAGCATGGAATACTGCACCAAAACCTATCTTTGAAGGCGTTCTGGAAGACAGATTTTCATTTATGTTGAGGAGCATTACTCCTGACCTGCAGCCCTAGTGCAGTATCCTGTTTATACATGTATTCACTTTTTTGTCTTCTGTTGGTAAAGGATATTATTTCAGGATCACCTAGCAGCTGAGTTGATTAGCTGTGCTATCTTCCAGAGAGCTCTAATGCTGCTTCATCCCCAGACCAAGGGAATGTGAGGTTACCAGGGTAAGAACCATGGTTAGCAAATAAAATACCATTAAAACTGGAAGAGTTGGACTCAGGTAAGGAATAGCAGCCCTCTCTGAACTTCCACTTTTCCCCAGTTATGTCCCAGATGGCACTATTTTGATGAAAGGAGATAATCCAGGAGTGAGATCTTCTCCCTGAGGAAGCCACAGCTCTGCCTTCAGCTGATGCCATGCCTATGCAGCAATGTCTGACTTGTCCTGTGCTCACCCAAAGGTCACCTCTGTGATGAGCATTGCTGTAAGGAACACTGTGTGGACTATCCCAAACCTCTTGTGCTTATAGAAAATGTCAAGGTTGGGAGAAATCTCCCCCGCCTTGTGGTTTTAATACATTTGGAATTTTAAAAAAATTATTTTGTTGCTTACTCTTGTTTATTGTAGGTATCAAAATAGCATTGTTCCTGAACACTTTCTTTTATCCTTGTGCTTGGTCTCAGAAACATTGCAAAAATAAGTAGAACATGGGGCTATTTATGGGGAGATTTGAATTTTTGTATCTAGCTATTTGCTGCTCTGTTACCCGAGGAATATCACACTATTTCTTTCTGCCTTGATTGGCTTTTCAAAACAATAGTTACTTCTTTCTGTAAAATGTTACAGCCTTTCTGTGTGGCTGCTCCATTAATGCTCCCAGTTGCCTTTGGACCTCCAGAGAAAGTGGAGAAAACTCAATGAATGAGAGATTTCTGGTCATATTATTCAGGAAATTGTGAATTCACTGAGGCAAAACATGGCTCTGGTAAGCAATACAATACTAACAGGGTTGAAATCCTTCTGAGTGTGTGGTTGGGAGAACCTTGCACAACATCCACCTGGCTGAACTCCTTCATGATTGGAATCATTGAGAGATGAATAGTAATGGATTTGCACAATGTTATGGATTGCTATACCTCTGCTGGGGTACCAAGCCTATTATTGCTATTTCCCACTGTTCTCTTTTTGGCTCTGAGCCTGCCCTTCAAACACCCAGAACCTGCCTATGGATGAGGCCTCCTTTCTTACTGAATCCACCCATAACCGTCTCATGAGGTTGTTCCTTCTAAGGTTCTGCCCACCAGCATTTTGTACCCATTTTTCTTCCATGCTTTCCACAACTTTCTCTCCTTAGTGTTCTCAAGTCAGCCCCAAAGAGGAAGAAGCTTCCATATAATTTGTGTCTGTCTTACTTTAAAAACTTGCTTTCCTTTCCTGGTGCTTAATCACAGAATGGGTGGGACCTCTGGAGATTACCCACTCCCACCCCTTTGCCAGAGCAGGGTCACTAGGAGCAGGTGACATGGGGCCACACCCGGGTGGGTTTTGGTGCTTCCAGAGGGGAAGACTCTGGGCAGCTGTCCCAGTGCTTTACCACCCTCAATGGGAAAAAGTTCATCCTCATGCTGAGGTGGAACTTCTTGTGTTTTAGTTTATCGCTACTGCTCCTTGCCCTCTTTCTGGGCACCACTGGAAAGAGTCTGGAACCATTCTCTTGGCACCTGCAAGATTTTTATATACATTAATGAGATTTCCTCTCATTCTCCAGAATAACCATGCCTAGGTCTTGTACTCTCTCCTCACAAGATAATGCTCCAGACCTCTCCTAGTCTTTATGACCCTTGATGACAGCACTAAGCTTTTCCAGCACACCAACCTGCATAGTTTGGTCTGCATATTTACAGCTGGTGTGTGCCACACACCCTTCTCTCCCCATGGACTGGGTTCTCCTGCCAATTCTGATCTGCCTGCTGCATCCAGTGCTTCTGAGCTGTGCTGTTGGTCCTTCACTGAGGCTTCCTGTAGTCTGATCCTGTCCAGATCCTGCTTGTTCTCAGAACGGAGAGTCTTTGGGGATGGATGTCGCTGATACCAGAGTGGATCTGGTATATGTTCACTTCTGAGGACCCTGGAGAAGAAAATTAACTTGGGAACGTGATGCAGTCAGACTAAGTTATCTTTGCAGAGCATCTGCTCTACTGACAAATGAACTTCTCTGCTGTCTCCAGAACACTGGGGATTTCTGAGGGCCAAGCTGCTCTGTGAGAGCCCTCATTAATAACAAATGCCTGTCACCTCCAGTGTGGAGTAACTGCACTTCTGTCTACACTAGCACCTTC
This sequence comes from Muscicapa striata striata, assembly GCA_030060385.1. Lineage (NCBI taxonomy): Eukaryota > Metazoa > Chordata > Aves > Passeriformes > Muscicapidae > Muscicapa > Muscicapa striata. The sequence goes on from JAREIS010000436.1 coordinate 560,598, forward strand.
CAGCATCATTCCACTCCTGTTGAAGCCAAGAACAACGCCTTCCTCAGACCAGGAGCACAAGCTGTAGCCTTCTCTGGGGATTTCCCCATGGCTTGAATGCTGTACTCATTTTAAGCGGATTCTTGATCTTCCAAGGAGAGAGCTGCAATGAGCTGTGAGAGCTGAGGAGACGAATAGTGGTGCAGAACGAGTGTGCTAGAGGGGTTTTTGGTGTTTCTTTCAGGTTAATGCAATCACTAAAGATAAAACCTCTCCAGCAGAAAGATAATACAGCTTCCCTTTCTTTAACTCCACATTAAGAGTGCTTCTTACACACACATAATAGATACTAGAAAAATATAGGAGATGAGACTGCACAAGCTTTCAATAATGGCTGCAGAAAACAGTGAGTTATTGTCACAATCAAGAGGTCTTGAAAATCTAATAGGGCAGCTAGCATTTCAAGAGGACAGTTATGTTTGTCCTTACCAATCATTTCATTCCTCCTTTCTGAATGCAGGGTCCCCACAAAGCCTCTGAACATGGTTCATTGTCTTCTGTCTGCTCAAATAATTTGAGAAGAGTGATTACATTGTGGTAAGAGTTGCAGTCGGGTTTGAGGGATCTGGCATAATTTTCAGATCCACAATATTCTTATTCCCAATCTGTGTCTCCCTGTCAAAGACAGTGGTGGGTGGCAGAAGGTACATTACCTTTCCTTCCAGAAGACAGTAATCATTTTAAGATGCATACCACCTAGCTGATTTTCTGGATATGAGGAGTTATTAACACATTTGCTTTGAGTGAGCACACATTCACATGGCCACATTTCCCCACCTTTCTGAGATGGATTGTTCAAAGCTATCTGTGTGCATGAGGTACTGCCACAAGTTTACACCCTTCCTGTCTGAAAGCATCTTCTCCCCACCCAGATACAATAGCAGTGGCATGATTGTTTTCCCAACTTCTGTCTCTTTTACTTATTTTCATTAGAAGCCTTTTTTTTTTTTTTTTTTTTTTTTTTTCAGTGACTGTCTCATCTGCTGTCTTTTTTTCAGCCCATCTCTCAGAAATGTCTTGCATGAGGAGTGGAGGATGAATAAGATGGCTGTGACTTAAGGAAAAAAAAAAGGCAGCATAACTGTATTTTTTTTCTGCCAGCTGATGCAGCTATTACTTTGAAAGCTGGTTGTGAGGAGAAAAAAGGTCTGTGATACAAAGTCAGCAAGCAATGCACACCAAAGAGGTGACATTCTCTTTTGGAGGGGTGGACACTGGAATGCGTAAACAACCAACAGTTAGACTGTGATAGTGTACTTTTAGAAAGGGAGTTGAGCTTTTTAACCCCTGCTAGCTCAAAGGAGGTCTATGTAACCATGGCAGACAAGACATTTCAGCCTCCCACAAATGGGTCAAGGGAGCTCTTTGAATGCTCCCTTTCTCTTGGCATATCTGTAAGAGGGTGGTATCTTTTCCCTCTGACGCTGAATCAATTCATCTTTACTGTGACTGAATTCAAAAGAATACGAGCAATTCTTCTCTCCCAATATCTTTTCTGTGACTCTTAGATAGTGGGAAACAGCAGCCATCATTTACCTATGCATCCCCTCACTATCTTATTGCTGCCCCATAAAACAAAGCCTCAGAAAGGATGAACAGCTGTCAGTTTGTTGCCTGCACTGTTACTTTGCAAACTCTAAATAATAGTGAGATTATGGCATGCTATAAAACTACCTTGAGATAAACCTGTCTGAGTGCAAGGCTGATATTTGCTTTTGGATTAGATTTCAGTATGATCTTTTTTCTTTTTCCTTTTTTCTTTTTTCTTCTTTTTCTTTTTTCTTTTTTTTTTTCTTTTTTCTTTTTTCTTTTTTCTTTTTTCTTTTTTCTTTTTTCTTTTTTCTTTTTTCTTTTTTCTTTTTTCTTTTTCCTTGATAGCTGTTGTAATTCTCTTAGAAACTCAAAGAATGGCCTTGAGAGTGAGCCTGCAGAACATATTGTTAAGCAAGAAAGGAAGACTGAATTAGGTTTACTTTCAGCTGATTTGTTTGTGCTCTTAGCTGAGTTACTCAGCCTTTCATGTAGTTCTCCAAGGCAAGTACTAATCTGGCTCACTGGTTTTTGAGATCTTAAAGGATCCTAGCTCAAGCCCAAGGGTATCTAGACAGAGAGTTTAATTCGCATTCAGACTGCAAATAAATTCATATGTTATTTGCCTTTACATTAGAAAGGCTGAGCTTGCTTAAATCTTGACTGAGTTTAAGAGCTTGAGCTCTGGCTTTCAAGAATAAGAAGCAGTTCTTAAAACAGAAAGAAAAGGTATGACTTGAGCAAGAAATACATTGGTCACCATAAGCAGACCCTGGAAGGTAAATATAAATAAATGAACTATCAATTAAAGCTCTTCTCCTTGTTTTGTCTCTTGTTCAGTTTCACTTTCAGAGCTGTTCCAGAAGGAGCTGGTGGTTCTTGTTGTGCCTGTGCCTGGTTTTACAGCTGTCAGTGGCTGATTTATTTTTCATCTATTTTTTTCAAAGTGAAACCTAAAAAAAGGGAAAGACTATTCTCCACCAGGGACGCCACTTTCCTTCTGGACAGACTCAAAGGCTCCTCTGGCCCCAGAAAGATGCCTGCTGTTTGCCATCTTGGTCCAGTGAGTTAATCTCTGGGGAATGGCCAGGAATGGAGGATGGTTCACCAGGTAAGCTTGGTGAGCCTTTCTCATCAAGAATAGGAATTTTTGGAGGTATTTTCCAGAAGCTTAGCAAGCTGTCTTGAGGCTGTGATCTCAGACTACCTCACAAGCTCATTTGGGGAATTCCATGGTCAGTTCAGTGGTGAAATATCTTATTCACCAGGTCTTATTCTCAAGTATTGCTGACAGAGCCCTCCACATTCTCTAAGTCCCAGGAGTCCCATCAAAGAAACTATGACAGTTTTGTTGATAAAAAGTAAAAGAAAGCATGTTTTTGGTGAGCTTAGGCTGAGAGGTCAGTGTGGAATTAACACTGAAAACTGGAATGACCTTTCACCTTTCTTGCCCGAAGTTTGCAATTAACTTCACCAAATTTTGCTAAGATCTAAGTGCCCATGGGCAAGCACAGGTGGAGATGCCAGGCTGCCCTGGTGCTGAAGTCAGTGACTGCATCAGCTACTTTGATTTGTTTTGCTGAACCCCTCGACAAGTGGCCAACGTGCAAAAAACCCAAGCCATTTTGTGTCATCTAACAGGCAGCCATGCAGGGGTTGGGGCTCTCATGATTTTTTTACTTGGAGTGGCTGTGAATTGACCACACAGAGGCTCAAGGCTTTGTATCCTGCTGTCAATCCCTTGGGATGCAGAGAATACCTAAACATATTTTAGTGCTCAGAACAAAGCCCTTCACTGCTACCTATTGTTAATGCTCTACACTACCTCCACCGCATCATTAGCTGGAAAGTCTGTCTCTCATCAAATTGAGAGAAAAACAAATGAAACAGACGTGCAAAAACAAAATGTGGGTGAACCTGAAGATTTGTTCAATAATTATTGTCTCGGTTGAAGAATAGGAGCAGTACTTTGGAAATGAAACCACAACTTGCTTGACACTTTGAATACATTGTCCTAGGCGTCTTGGTTGAAGTTCTGACGGCATTGTCAGCACTCTTCTTAGTTCAAGCTCATTGAGTTTCCTGCTGTGGAAAGAAAAAAGTCTGGCTAAAAAAAGAAAAGTGCTAGAGCTTAAAAGCCCGCTGTTAGCAAAAGCCAGCACTGGAGGCCTTGGTTGATGAGTCACTTCACACAAAGAAGTGCCACTAATCAATGAGAAATGCTATAAGGGTCACTCATGGGCAGGAAAAAGCAAAATCAAAGATGTAGGAATGTTAAGGGTGGGTAAAATAGGGAAGGTTTATGCTGGCATGTGGGTTCTTCTGTATGAAATCAGAGAGCAGGTGGGAGCTGGGGAGTGGGGTATTTCACTGGAGAATGTTGTTCAGGAGGTAAGGACAGGTGTCCAACAACCCTCTGGCCCAGAACCTTTTTTGTGAGAATACCTTATCCAAGGGTTTCATAGTGAGGAAGGAAACCTGGCATTTTCATCACATATTTATGATCTGCTGTGGAGATTAATGTTTCATATGCATTTGGAAATGCAGTCACTTACACAACTGGCTTTGTTATGCTTAGCATGAATTCTGTCATTATATATCTGTTAAGTATGTATTGGTAATTTATTGACATTGCTATTCAAATTAAATTCTTGAGTACTTAGTCACCAGTGGATTTGCTTTCCCAAACTGCAGCAATATGTCTCAAAATTTTTTAAGCTTCTTCCAAGCTTCACTCATTGGCATTTTTCCAAGATGTTTCCTAAGAACAAGCACTGAAGCTGATATTTAGAACATATGGTGATGATATGTTTGTATGTTCATTAAATCAAGATACCAATAAAAAAAAAGTGTAAGGCTTTCTATCCTTTTAAATGAAATTGTCAACATAGATATCTATTGCCTTTGCTGAAGTCCAGCCTGAAATGACTAGTAAGCAATGCTCTGTTATGATGACAAATTAATTCACATCAGACTTTGATCACTGCTTGAAAAGATTTCAAGCATCGATTTCCAGCAGTTGCATTTAGAAAATGAGAATTCAGTTTGGAGCCTCAGATTCAAAACAACAGAAATAAAAGTGCCTTCATGTAGCTGGTATGCAAACCTCCAGAAAAGAAAAAGAAAAAAAAAAAAAAAAAAAAAAAAAAAAAAAAGGCAGGATAGTCAGTAGAAACTGCAGTGGCTGATATGTGCAATTAATGTTCTACATATGGCTCACTTTACACAAAGCCCCTCATGTTACTGTTGCTCATGTGCCCAAATTCATGTACTCACACAGAATATATCTGTCTGTCTGTCTGTCTCTCTGTCTTCTCCCATTGGTCTGTCTCCTTGCCATTAACATGTCAAAAGGAAATTAAAAAGGGAGGAGGGGGGGAGAGCAAATCTTTCTTAAAATAGAATAGAATCGTAATAGCCAGCCAAAGAGTAGAGGTGTATTTTGGAAATGTGGTTCTCTATATCTAATGTTTACCACTTGACTACTCATGCCTCAGGCTCAAAATGCATAATAAAGCAAATTAAAGCATGGCAAATGGAAGAGCCAGGATCTCAGCGATAACCACACCTAATGCAAAGTATGACAGAACATCTGCTCTTTAATTAATCTTACGTAAAGATTGAAGTTGTGCATTAAGATGCAGAATGTTTATGACAACAGTTTTTATTGTAGTTAACATGCTCTTGGCCTCCCCCATGAAATTGTTTCTGCTTTGTAACACACATAAAGCTCTGATAAACAACAACAGCCACCTAGAAATAAAAATGCTGGGAGAGGGATAGTTCAGAAACACAAAGTCAGGATGTTTCCAGGGGTGCATAGTAGTAGCATTTAAGTAAGTGGAAGTGGATTTTTATGATGATGATAAGAATCTAACATCTGGTTTTGAGAATACACTGATGACATCTGAAATCGTGTGATTAAGATTAAAAATAAAGAAAAGCAAGAAACCCCCTGAAGCCCTAAGTTTTTAGGTGGTCAATTTGAGCTCTGCTTTAGGAGTCATATTTTCAGAAACCATTCTGGCCTATTTTCCAGTGCTTTGCAGAAAAGGAGGGCTACTTATAAGAATTTGGATCCAGCTACCCCAAACCACTACTGATTTCTGAAACTCTCTTTTATTTATTCCATTTCCCCTTCTTTATGAAAGCAGGTGTTTGCATGGATGTAGTCGCTACAAAGAGCAAAAAGTATATCTGGAACCTGCTCATTCAAAACAGTTTCCTCATTCCAGAGTTATTTATTTTATTGAGAAAGTAATTTTCCAATTATCTACATGGACATGGCTCCACCGCGATGGACACACTGGATGAAGATTAATTTGGAGACAACCTGACAAACTGACTTGCTTTAATTAAGATAATTCTAAAAACAGTTAAAATCCCTTTTTTGGCTTCTGTCTGAGATATGAGTATGAATCTGTTCTTGGCCTCAATACAAAGGTGGGGAATATGGAAATATGGGAAGAGATATCAATAATCATCCTTCTCACTGGCTGCAGTGCAAAATGCCATCAGGGGCTTCAACAAGAACTCATGAGGGCTAGCAGGTTGGCTGTCAGTGTGGCTTACACCTCTGGAGAGAACAAAAATTTCCTTCATCTTTATCCCCTTTCACAGAGTGGTGCAGGCTTGGACACAATCTGACACTCAAGAGGCAGATACTTCCTGTGCATCCATCTGGAGAAAAGATGCTCTCATCCAGTTTGTTAATCCAAATTTCATCCTATACTAATTCAGTCCAAGCCTGAACGAGAAGTTCAACTTTGTATTATTGGGAGATGTTTATTTGCAAGACATATACCAGTTGTATCATCTGTGAGGGAAAAGGAAAGGAGGTAAAAAACTGTAGAAACATCTATTTTGTGACTTGGTTGTTTTCCTAAAATAGCATTTGGGACTCTATGAGGCACCTTGAAAACTTTTCACTTGGTGCAAATGGCTGGAGTCCTGAATAAAATGCACTTTAAATTGAATGAAAATAGGTTACCTGCAGAAAATGTGAAGCTGGCATGTGGGCTACATCTGTCAAGAATAATTTTTATTTGCCTAAATATGTATAAGGGAGGAAGACAGATAAACTGAAAGAAAAATGCCATCACAGTAGCGTTCACTCAGGAAAAAGGTTTGTAAACAACATAAAATAGCTGCCTCTCTGAAATGATAGCTTTACTCAAAGTATATCCAATATATATGTGTGTATATATGCACATATATATAATCCAAAGGTAGCCTTTTTGCCATTGGAATTGTCTGCAATTATTTCCCCCTTCCATGCTGTATTCCAATTGGCAATTTCTGTGTCATCATGGGATGATGCAATGTAAATGAAGGCTTTCTGCTCTTCTTCTTCTTCTCATGTGTAGTTTTATTCCTCCAGCTGAGCCTGTGCAGCAGATGCCAACATTCACTGTAATGAGGGACTGGAGAAGGACCTAAACTTTACCAGCATTTGAATTGCTCTGGACTGCTCATCACCACTCCTTTAATTAATACCCTTAGAGAGATGGCAATAGGGTCTATGTCTCCTATGCAAGTGATTTGAAATCTTGCCAAGAAATAGCCTCAGTCCCTTCCTCCTTATAGTCCTGGCATGTAAAACCACAAGAGAAAACAAAAAGTATTTGTGAGGAGTCATCCAGGAAGAAACATTAACAATATAAACAAAGGAGAAGAGAGAAACCACCCTTTCCTCATTGAAAGCGGGTCTATGCTTATTTTAATGGATCTTTTACAGTCCCTGAATGTCCTCTAATCTGAGCGTAATGCTCATTGCTGTTTCTGCTGCTTCTTTGTACAACATCCTGCCTATTCTGCTTGTGGTTGGGTGAGGGGAGGGGGAAGTGCAGTCACTGGCCAGCTTTATCTTTGTGTGAAGAACAATGTTGTTGTCATCCTCAAGGTTACAGAGCATGTCTGCTCTGCAAAACAAAGGAGTAGCCAGGGCCTTGTTTGTCCACCTAGTTCTCAGTGCACCCTGGACCTCTCAAGGAAAACCAGGAAGGTTTCTAATTTTTTTCTTCTCCTGAAACACATCAAAGACTGTGAGTAGAAGAGGGAGATGCTTCCCCCCCTTCCTATACTTGTCCCCGGCTTTCCTCCCTCCCCCGGCCATCTCTTTTGATTCTGAAAATTGTGTGGCTTTAACCTTGCTTGTCTAATAATGTGTGACCTTGACTAAAGGTGGGTTGGAAGGATTTCAGAGTTGGTTTTATCAGGATTAGCTTTTGATCTGCACAGAAGTATCCAACAAAGTAAGCCATCTCATCTTCTTTCACCTTAGACTCTGAGCTTTCTCCTTTAGTTCTTAGAACCGTGAGGAGAAAAATAGACTGAATTATTGTGATGGGTATGGTGATATCACATCCTGTGCAACACATGAAAGGTGAAGCCAGAGCTTGGTGCTGTGGGGGGCACGCAGCTGCCTCGTGCAGGGGTTCAGAGCTCTCCTCTTCCAGCACCATGTACTCCTTTTCATGTGCTCTCTGCCCAGGCAGCTCAGGGAAGAGTGGAGAAGGAGGGATGTGGAAACCTAGTACAGAGGATTTATGCCTCTTCCTGTCTTCTCTACTTCTTGGAATGCAAACTGGCTTTGAAAGATTGGATCAGAAAATGAATACCAAGGACACTGCTCTCTCTTACTTTGCTGTGAAATTACTTTCCTGAATGAAAATATTTAATTCCTTTGAAAGCAAGCACATAGCATCTCTGGAAGTGAAAATCCTGGGGAAATCACAAAGGAAAGACGAATGAGGGATAGAAAAGCTTTCTATCTCTGAATGTTAGTGAGGCTGAGCTTCCTTTACTTTCTTTTTTTTGTGTGTTTGTGTGATGACAATCACAAATGCTCTTTCTAATATTGATATGGACAGTGCTAGAATCTTTTCATTCCTTGCATTAGATTTAAGTTTTATCTACAATAAACAGCCAAGAATGTGATCTTTAATGCATTGGAGAGCTTATGAACACCCTGAGCTACCAGATTCCAGTTGTTTAGTAACCCTAATCTGCTGTCATCCTGCCTTGTGGAAATTACTGCCTTCCATGGAGGACTGCCTTGTCCAAGATGCCATAATATAAAATTCCTCTACAGTGGGCCAACTCTTCAAGCACTTAGCCTTGATCAGTAACACCTGATTCCTCACATGTTCTCCATGCAGCTTCCATCAGAGCAAGGTGCTATTGCACATGTGAGAGCTGGCAGGAGGCATAAACTTAGTGAAGACTGATAAAATGCATTGGACAGATTTTTGGATGCAGCTGGCACCTTTCTCCTTTATATGTTCTTACTGCATCCGTCCAGGCACTAAGGAATGAAGTTGTTCCCCATAAATAAAATTAAATAGGCAATCTTAGAAGCCAACAGTCAGTCTGAGCCTCTAAGGGGACACAGGATTGTGCACCTTGGTGGCTGTGGCCTCCAGTTTTCTCTTGTTCAACCCATCAGACTGAACAGAAAAAGTCTCTTCCTGGAGGCAGCCACAATCCTTTGTTGTTCACTGCAGCTCCCTGCCTAAAGTCTGGTACACGTAATATACAGAGAGCTCTGACATGTCCTAAATCAAAATGTCCAAACAGCTCCTGGGTATTCCTTTAATGGAGTCACAGAGATTTTGTTGTGTGGGAAAGGGAAGTGAAGGGATGCTGCAAGAGGAGTCACGCAAATTTTGATCTAATTTTCTTTAATAAAATACCTTGGGCTGCAGATAAGTGACAGAAATCTATGAAGGAAAAGGGGGTTGAACTGTGACTCCAAAACATCCTCTCCATAAATTTTCACAGGAAAGTAAGCAGGTTCCACAGTGCAGGGTATGGATTAATTAATTCTGTATTACATCCTTCTCTTACTCATTCACATAATCTTCTTGCCTTACTCATGATTTATATCAGTGAAACTAAACAGAACAAACCATTGAAACATCCTGCTACCAGTTTACATCCCCACAATTCTCTTTCACATCGAGTAAGATTGTTAAAATGTAGAATCTGCTGCAACTCTGCCCTTGCTAAAATCAGAAGACGACGATGGTGTAAAATTAAGTCAACATTAAGTACTTTGGAAGTTCTCCCTTTTGGACTTGCTATTCAATAAGTCTAGAATGAGAACCTATTTTAGGTCCAAATATATAGAAACAGGATAATAATGATCTGGCTTATACAGGTGTATAATGTTCTTATGTGAGCACATACACAAAGCTACATATGAAATAAAGAGCTGGTGTTTTCATTTTCCAAATTTCATTACTATTATATGCTGTTGACAAAGAGATCAACACTGCTACCCAGACTGTCTTTTTCTCTCTTGTCTAGAATCTAAGCCTGTTTCTGAAACGAGCGCCTAGTCACTGGACCAAGGTATGCACATCCAAAACAAAGTTCTTAGGTGTGCCATTTGCTGAGCTTCTTCATCAACCTGTTCAGATGGTCACAATGGAAAATCACCTGTCACACTGGGCAGTGTCTTGAGCTTTCTCCACAAGCTCAGATCCATGTTATAACGTAATCTTCACATTGTTTTCACAGCATATTTTACATGATTGTGTCTACCTCCATCACCTATGACTGGTCAGGGTCCTCATGTCTTGTGTTGTAGCTCAAATATTCTGGTCTTTGGCAGAGATTTTGGTTATCTCATCTCATTCTAACGAATCTCTCCAACCTGTTATTTTGACTGAAACTGCTTTCAGTTAGAATCTATCCACTTTTTTTTTTCTTTCTTTAGCATTTGGGATATAGCCTGCTTGCCTTCCTTCACAGGACCCTTCAGACCTTTCCTACCTATTACCTCTCATTCATTGAAAGATGCTTCATTAAGACAGCATCTCCCATGTCTGATCTCCCCCTTTGGTGTTTAATATCTCCAAAAGGGAACATTTGTGCCTTCCCCGTGCTGCTGCATTAATTTGATATGAAGTCTCTATTAGTCTCTGCCTCATCTTCACCACAAATTCTTCATCCAAACCCTTATTTAAGACAATGTGTATGGTTCCTGATATGAGGATTGACTGGTTGGTATGTGGGCATGGCTTCTCCTCACAGTCCCTAATAGGGCTCTGCTGTTTCTTTCGCCTCCCCCATCAAACATTTCCATCCTTTCTTTCTCTTTCCCTGCTGTAGCTGTTTTTATCTGTTGGCTTTCAAAGGATTTAATTTTTTTTATACTGAGTTTGGACAGAACCTACAACAATGAATTCTTAGCTAAGACTCTGAGAGCTCCTGTGACCTCTTGGAAAACAAATCAAGAGTATGCATTTAGAGAAAAAAACTGTGTTACTTTCAGGTCTTGCAATTAGAAAAGATAATATTGCTATAAATTCTTCGAGCAGGCGCTGAAGCTCTGTACTCAGTTTAAGCTGCCACAGTCCTCTTGTATGAGCATTAGAGAGTCATTTAATCTCAGTGTTTTTCAACACTCTCCTCAAGACTGATAAACATTCATTAATATTTTGTTATTGTTTGAAGTTATAAACTAGTGCACTGACAAGTCATAGCAGTATTTAGATAAAAATGCAGGGAAAATTCTTGATCATCTGGATATGCAGTGGGGAAAAAAAGTTTATTGCAAGTAATAGTATCTACAATAGTTAATGTCTGTGCAGAAGGATGATGATGGTAAGAAATATCTTTCCAGTGTCTTGGCAATATTTCCTTAGCAATCAAGAAATTAATTAAAGTTGAGCTACAAACAATTTTCTTACTTTGTGAATGACTATTTCCTCTAAGGATCTCCTGAAATCTGAGATGTGCAATAGCTCTAACATTTCTTTTCCCATACAGAACTAGTTTTGTAAACAAGAAATAAAATTAAACCCAGGCACAGCAGTATTTTGAATTATCCATGCTGATTTGACAAAGCCAGTGATGCTGCAGATATAATACATGGCACTGCTGTCACATCACCAAGTGACATCTTTTTATCCAAAGTGAAAATGAAATGTTGAAGTGAAGGAGTCCTGCAAGTCTTCTCATGCTGTTTGCAAAACATTTAAAACCCACTTTTGTGGAGTAAGGTGGGTGTTTACCAGAACTTTGCTTTAAATTACAGATAGTTAAGATAGCAAGGCTTAATTGATGTTTCCTAACATTTTTCTTACCCACGACCCTGTTGTATGTTACTTTTAATCTTGCCAGACATGAGCTGTGTGGCTTGAAATTATCAAAGCTTCATGTATTTGCATCTTGGGTTTGTTTTGGAGATGCTTTCACCATTTAAACATTTTTTTGAGAGTGTTAGCAGAAGGAATGTGATGGGGACAGATAGAGCAGAGAGGGGGATGGGAGCCCAGCCCCCAGGGGAGCCTCTTGAAAACCACGAGGTCTTGAAACAATAGAACAGTCCCCTCTCTGGGAGCCTCTCCTGAGGCTGTGGGGACCAATCAGAGAACTGGCTTGGTGATTGACAGCCCAGGAAACCAATTGGAAGGTTGTTTCGCTTTCACATATCACAGGGAAAAAGGGTTGGTTAGGTCTTTTGCCTTCCAGTTGGGCTGGTGAGCAGGCGCCTGCAGGGCTCCAGGCCCCTGGCGTGGGGCCTGGCCCGGCCCTAGCGCGGCCCGAGCCCCGGCAGGGGGGAGGGCCCGGCCCCGAGAAGGCCCTGGGGTGGACCCGGCCCTGCCCCAGCTCCGGTCCCGATCCTGGGTCACCCCAGGGCTGGACCCGGCTCGGCCCGGCCTGGCCCGGCCCCAGCCCCTGGCGGGAGGCAGCCCCACATGGCCTGGGGCCAGGCTCGGCGGGGGGGGGCAGCCCCACGTGGCCCAGCTCGGCCCTAGCAGGGCTTGGCGGGGGAAGGGGGGGGCCACAGCTCGGCTCCCCAGTTCCTCATGCAGCATGGCCGAGCAGGGGATGGGAGAGCTACCGAGGCTCTCCTTTCCTCCTGTTCTGAGAAGAGCGGCTCCAGCCAAGCATGCGGCCTGGTGGCCACGTGTTTTTCCCAGCGTGGCTTCAGCCTGGCTCCTTACTTTTTGGATACAATTTTAACTATTAGTGCCTGGATGAGACTCTAGATCTCCTGAGCTTCCCGGAATGAAAAGAATAAAGCAAGCAGAATTACAGAAGTCAGTGGAATGAAGACAAAGTTTCCTCATGGAAGGAGAGATTGAAAAGTCGCCACTGATAAGTAGCTGAAAACCTTTTTTTTGTGGGCTTTAGGGGATTGTGACTTCACTGAAATTCCTTTAAACTGTGGAATATACTTGGGGAGGTTAACTGCTTGAGATGAAGACTTTTTTTGCCTCGGGAAATTAAGCTCTCTGTTTTTAGGACTGGAATATTGAACAGAGACATTTGATGAAGAATGAAATAAAGAGACTTTTTGTGTTTCTCAGCAGCCTGCCTTTAAAATGACACCCCATGTGATTCAACAACCCATAATACAGTTCTGGAAGGACTGTGAGAATGGGAGGAAGAAAAATCATAATTTGTAGGTTTCCGAGCAGATGCAAGTTACGAGAGTAAGACACCCCTCTAAGCCTAAACTAAAAGAAGGGACTTTTCTCTCTGGAGTGAACTGAAATGATTATTTAAGTAGATAACTGACTGAAGTGTTCTCTGTATGTTGCTAGTATGACGAAAGGGGGAGGAGGGAATAATCTGGAAATCTCATTCTGAATTGTTTGGTGTTATTAATAAATTTCTTCTTATACCCTTTTAAGTTTTAAGCCTGCTTTGTCTTTACTCCTAAATCTTATCCCCAAGAGAAATTAAATCTATTAAAATTGGCAAACCCCAGTCACACCGTGACAGAATGCAACCATAATAAATTTTTTATCATTGGTCTCATGGTAGTCCTGCTCCTCTTTGTTTTGGAGATTCTCCTCTGATTTGCCAGGAATGCTTTCCTGTAGAAGGGTCCTGTTAATACCCATATGGAAACTTCCTCCAGAGGCCCTTTTCAGTTTCTTTGTGCTCAGCAACTTCCTGAATTATGACCTTTTGTGGAGATTTTGTCTGCACTGAGAGATGGCTGCCATTGACAACAATGTGTGCAAACCATTGCCAAGGAGAGGCTGATCAACATACAAGGAGCACTGTTGAGCTTTCTTGTCAATCACTACCATAGCCTGCTGAAACTGGAATTAAAAACAAACGAACAAACAAACAAACAAACAAACAGTCAAAAAAACCCCCAAACTCAAAACCACAACAACAAACAAACAAAAAAAACCCAGAAAAATGCCTACAAAACCAACCAAGTAAAAGATTAAAAATGTAAAATACCACTCCCACCAGAAAAAAAAAAAAAAAAAAAAGTATAGCTCTTAACTGAGCAAACTTGAGTTGTTGGCTGTCTGGTCAAGATAAATAAAGATGGGACATGTGAAAGAAGATAGGGTTTGATCTTTAAGCTAAAGTAGGCGTTATAATAGGTACTTAGTGGCTTCTCTGCTGAGATGTTGTTTGTAAGAGCCAGTCTTGTATTGTCTTCACCACTGTGTGTTTGACCTTCCAATCTTAAACGTTTTGTTAAACAGAGCTCTTGAAATGGGCACAGAAATCAGGATATGCAGTGTGCAAGTAAATTCAGGCCAGTGTTTGCCTTGTGGACCTTCTATAAACTTGTCATCTAGATGCAGACAAAAAGGAAGATTGGAAAATTTGCCCAGCATGTTCAGCATGAGAGGAAAGCACATTTGTGTACACACAAATGCGTATATGAACACAAAAAGGAATATATTGGGATGAATTTAGATCTACTCATAAAATTTTTTTCAACCAAATCACAGTCAGAACACAGTCAGAAGGAAAGACCAGTTATGAGTAGTACTTCGGTTTATGAGATTGACAGTGCTTGGTTGACACCACCACATAATTCCCTTTCCTACCTTGTTCTCTGGTAATTCCGAATCTGTTAATTTGTTGTCACCTGTTAACTCTTACACATGGAGGGCAGAAGTTGTAAGAGATTTTAGCTGGCATTCTTCATCTTGTAACAGACAGGTCTTGCAGCTAGGACATGATCATTCTGTCTGTGTTGCTCTGGGGTCTGTCCTGGGATTGCATTTGCTTTTGTGTAGGCCTGCCAGAGGTCCAAAGGTGCTGCAGGTCATATATGAAGAGAATATTTTCAAATGCAATCTATTGGTAAGGAACTGAGTCATGTGACTTAGTTTTGATAGGAATCCATTGAAAAAGCCATGAGATGAAACAATCCAGCGCCCTAATCATACAACCAGCCTTGTACTCCAGCTGACATTCAGCTGGAGTCATTGGAAGAGTCTTGAGGGCAGGAATACAGAAAAAAACTGAGATACAGTGTGTGTGAGACAAGACAACAGAACATAAGTGACCTAGGAGGGTCCTAGGATGTGCTGATGACAACTTCCTTCTCCAAGTGATAGGGAAAATGATGAGGAGAACTTCTGTCACCTTTGCATCACCAGCAGGGTGGGGGCAGTGGGGAATGTTAAGCTCAAGAGAAGCACTGGCTGCAGTGAACGTGAAATTCTGTGATTCTGTGAAAGGCTGGACTTCAAATTCCTTAGGGCAGTGGCGCAAGGTCTGCAGCAAACTCTGCCCTGGACCTCAGGAGAGCAGCTTTTGGCCTGTTCAGGGATCTGTTTCGAAGAGTCCCATGGGATAAAGCCCTGCAGGAAAGATCAGCCCAAGAAAACTGGTTGATATTCAAGGATCTACTCTGAGCTCAGGAGCAATCCAGCCTCATGAAGAGGAATGAAGGCAAAAATCCCAGGGCAGCTGTATGTATGAACAAGGAGCTCCTGGACACACTGAAGGACAAAAATGAAGTCTGTAGGGTGGGAAAACAAGGACAGGTAGCCTGGGAGGAGAAAAAAAATTGCCTGAGCAGCCAGGAATCAGATTAGGAAAGCTAAAGCCTGGGTAGAATTAAACCTGGACAGAGACATCAGGGACAAGAAGGAAACTTATATAGGTATGTGAGGGATAAAAGGAAGACTGGGAAAAATGTGGGCCCTCTCCAGAAGCAAATGAGAGACATGGTCACCTGGAACATGGAGAAAGCTGAAGTATTTAATGACTTTTTTGCCTTGGTCTGCACCAACAGCCACACTGCCCAAGTCACAGAAGGCAAAGACAGCAGGGACTGGCCAAATAAAGAACTATCTTCTGTAGGAGAAGATCAGTTTTGAGAACATTTAAGAAACCTGAAGGCTCACAAATCCATAGGACCTGAGGAGATCCTGATGAGATCCTGAGGGAGCTGGCAGATGAAGGATCTAAACACTGTCCATCATACATGAAAAGTCGTGGCAGACTAGTGAAGTTGGAAAAGGGGAAACTCCAGTTTTAGAAAAGGGTAAAAAGAAAGACTGAGGGAACTACAGGTCAGTCAATCTTACATTGGTGTCTGACAACATCATGGAATAGGTCCTCTTGGAAAATATGCTAAGACACATGGAATACAAAAACATAATTACTGACAACCAACGTGGCTTTGCTAAGTGCAAATCACACCTGACAAATCTGGTTGCTTTCCGTGGAGGGCTGACAGTGTTGGTGGGTGAGGGAAGGGCAGCTGACATAATCTACCTGGGTCTGTGCAAAACTTTTGACACTGTCCCTCACAATATCCTTGTCTCTGAACTGGATTTGATGGATGGAATAAATGGGTGGAACAAGAATTACTATATTATTTCTGCTGGAACAAAAATGATTAGAGGTATGGAACTCCTCTCCTATGGGAAAGTTGAAGTTGCTCAGGCTGGAGAAAACTAGGCTGTAGGGAGACCTTAAAACCCCTTCCACTGCCTAAAGGAGCTAAAAGAAAGCCAGAGAGCCTTTTCACAAGGACATGTAGGTACAGGACAAGGCGTTTAAACTGAAAGACAGCAAGTATGAATCAAACATTAGAAAGGAATTCTTCACTGTGAGGATGGTGAGAGAGAGATTATCACAGGTTACCCAGAGCTGCTTCATCTCTGGAAGTTTCCAAGGCCAGGCTGGATGGAACTCTGAGCAGCCTGGTCTGCTAGAAGGTGTCCCTGCCCATGGAACAGGGGTTGGAGCAAGACAGTCTCTAAGGTCTCTTCCAACCCATGCCTTTCCACGGCTGTCTAATTCCTTTGATTATTTGTTATGTACAGCTCAGAAATCAGCATGGCCAGGTCATTCTGCAGCCAAAAGGAGGGTAGGAAACAACCAGGCAGTTTCCAGATGAGGCACTTTATTCTGTCACCCTCACCAAACATCTTCATTGCTGGCTGGACAACTGTAAACTGCTGTTTATTTACTGAAAACTGCTCTCAAGAGAGATGATCTTCCCTAAGAACAGAATGTTGAGTATTCGGCCCAAGATCCCAGATTCATGCTTATTTATTTTAGTTACATGTTCTCAGAGTATGGTGGTTCATGCATACTTTATGCAAAAATAAATCTTCACTTAGCTAAGCTCATTTTCTTATTTGTGAAGTCCAATTTGCTGTATCTCTGTTCATGTAAGATGCAGATGAATCTTATTAGAAATATTGGATTACAGTAGTCTTGACAGATTAAAACAATTGCAGAAAAATGTGGAGCTATTTACACATTGGGATGTGCAAGGCTATATCGTGACCATTCCAACATTACTTCACACCAGTAACAGTGATTTCCACTAAGGAAAAAAGTCAACATTTAACACATGGTGATACTTCAGGGTTTTTTGGAAGTTTTAGAGAACTGTGGGGTATTAAATTAAAAATTGTTGTATCAAACAACAAGATTTACTGAAATGCAAAGCCTTTTATAGTGCAGTATAATACAGATTTAGAAATTAATTTCTTTAATCCTTCAGAGATGGAAGAAAGGGCTGCTTACAACATATACACAGAACAGCTGTATTAAATTATTTCATCATCAGAGAATGCATTTTACTGAAAGATGGTGAAATCTGTGTCTATCCCACTGGATAGAAATTCCCATTATGTTAAATATTATGATGACCAATGGAAGCTAAGACAATAGTTTGCATTTGGACTGTTTGTTTGGGTTTTTTTGGTTTTTTTTTAACGAATCCATAAGAGACACTAATTATCCCGTCATTTTACTTATCTTTTCATGACATGTCTTAACATATACAACATAATGTCACACATGCTTCAGTTAATTTTAGGGGATGTCTCAAACAAGGAGGTTTTGGACCCAAATACTTTTTTGGTTTTGAGAAATCCCTCCTTCTCCTTCATGAACAAAAACATGGAAATATACTCCACTCTTACTAATTCAAAGACTCTTTAGGCCACTTTACTAGGCATTTTCAATATTTGTTTTTAAAGGGTGTCCTAAGTTGCTGTTTTAAGCAGTTAGTGTGAAGCAAATTTCAAATAGTTTTAGATAATGTTCAAGAATTACTCAAAATACAGAAACTGATTAGTCATGTACTTCCTTTAAACTGGCTTTCTACCTGTATCACCTTATATAGACTTGGTTTTGGATGATAAAATAAATCAAAAAAACTAAGCAGTGGTACACCAAATCTATAAAACTCCTTTGAGTTTGAATGGGCATAGTTACAAATATCTCAGATGTCTAAAAGAAGATAATGGTACATAAGAGCTCTGTTAAATAAAAAAAAAAGTAATCAAGAGATGCTCAATAAAGTCTTATGAGGTTTGTGCACATTTTCTCACTCTTCTTGACTATCTTTTTTCAAAAATCTGGCATCATGGATAAATAATGTACTGATGTAAACACAACTGTGTTATGCATATGCAAAGCCTTACTCCACCTTGATGAACTTTGGTGAATACCCCACAAATGTCCCGTCTGAACTTGTGAAAACACCTGCAAAATAAGTTGCTGGCAGATGTGCACAAGGTTATCACAAACTCAACCACAGAGGAGGAATCTCACCAGTAGTAAGTCGGGCTGATCCAACCATTGCCTGTGGATGGAGAGCTCTGTAAACACATCTCTAGGAGAAGGCCAGGTGAGATGTCAGAGTACTTGTCACTGAAATGTGATTTCACCCACTCCCTTGGTCAGCACCCAGAGAAGAACTCTTTCAGCAACAGTGACAGCCTGGGTGTGGATCTGAGTATGAACACCTCCATACTTCTATGCCTTGGTAAGGATGGCCTTCCACCTGCCAGCCAAATTCCATCTGCAGCTTTGGCTGCTCTGTGACTGATTTCAAAACATGACTGTCAACCTGTCTTTGGAAATTCTGAGGAGAGGCATAGTTGCAAAAAACCCCAACCCTTCTCAGGACTTTCATGTTGCCTGCTACAGAGAGTGCAGCCCTTGCAGCTCTTTAGAGAGAGCTTCCAAATCCTGTCTGGCTTGCAAAATTGTTTCTCTTGGTGGAGGTGGATGGGGAACAAAACTCACTAGACTCACTACAGTCAGTGAAAACATCACCAAACATCTGGGACTAAGGAAGTGTCAACACTAAAAACAGCCACCACTTAAGTTGCCAGCACTTGCAGAAGTTGATGTGTTATGGTATCAGTATCAGGCAGCTGCTCCAAACTTTGGGATATCACATTTAGTCCTGGTAAGTGCTGGGCACCAGGAGGTCTCTCGTGTTTGCTGTGTACAGGGCTGTAGTTTTCAAGGATTCCCTTCCCAAAGCTCTATTAGGAAGAAGAACTCATCATTGTTCACTGTCTGTGGTGAGATAACGGGGGAAGGCAAAACTCCTCCCCTGCTATCTCCCCACAGACTTTGAACAGGTAACTACCAGGAAAAGTCTTTGAAACTCTTAGAGGGAATTCATGGGTCTCCTTTGTAAAGCTGAAAGAAGTGTGTCTGCTCTTGCCAATGCTGAGCTGTGTGACAGCATGCCACTAAATCTGCTTTTAGCTGCTTCAGAGGTATGTGAAGCAAAGAAGAAAGCAGAGTATCAGTGGGTGAGCTTTTAATGGGGTGGGAGACAGACTGCTGCTCTTTTCTCCATCATTCTGGAGACCATCATGAAAAATGTTGCTATTTCCTTCTCTCTCCTGAGGTTTTGCACTGTTACTGTACCTTCACTCAAAACTGTCATTCTCCAAGTGTGCCATCCTGAGTATTCCCTCAGGGTTGTGTATGTTTTTGCAAGAAGGTGTGATACACAACTTCCATCTTCAGCTTGGTGATAGAAGAACAAACACAGCTCTCCAGCAGCCTAAAGCAAGTCCTGCTGCATTTTTCCACCCTCAGCAATATTACACCAGAGATAGAAATATAGGGAGATAGTAAGAGTCACTAGGCATAAATTTGTTGGTTGCAGCTTGGAATTCCTTCTGATTCAAGTAAAGCCAAAATCCAGCTCCGTGTTAACCACTCAGTGCCCCATCAGTTCTCTTATGTACAATATCTGAATACATTTTTATGGGACATCTAAATTTTTTTTAGGGAGACTAGTTTAAAGTTTAGCTGTCTTCTTTACCCAAGTGAGTATTTAGAAGAGATGCATTCAAAAATCTTTCTTGCTTCATGTATAATATAATCTTGATTGTACTTGGTTTGGTTCTTACTGATTTGAGTAGTTACATCAAAGTAGTTCTTGCTTCCGACTAGTCTTTACCTCATTGCTTTGTACAGAAAGTTCTGGGGCAGATTTGTGGTAACTGGGAGAAGAAAACCATCCTCCAGGTCTGCCACATTTAGCCTGATTTTTTTTTTTTTCCAATGTCATCTTTTATTTCCATCAGAACTGCTAATGACAGCAAGCCTTTAACATACTATTTCTGCTTGAGGTGAGATTTTTGGCTTATTGTATAGGTCCTTGAAGATTTAGAGTCTATTTAAAAATGCTGTTTTTCTTCCCTGTCTTTTGCATTCATTGAGCATTTAGTGGGCCATGCTCTCCTGGTTTTCCAGGTTTTTGTTGTTTGTGGCTGCCACCTAAACAACACCCGGGTCTGCTCTCTGGAAGCCGCAAAATTTTGAAGCGTAGCTAACACTGCAAGTAATCCATTTGATTTCAGGGAGGATTCTGCCACAGTCCAGGGCTGCTCAGCCCTGGTTGTATCTGCTCTTCTGCTTTTTAAACTTCCATCCCCACCAATCCCCAGCAGCATAGAGATAACAAAACAAATGGCCCAACAGAATCCCTGCCTTCATGATGACGGAGAGTAACTAGTAATAGAGCTCTGACCAGACATTTCAACCCCAAGAACAAATCAGAGTCTTGCACAAGTTCTCAAGTAAAATTTTATCAAGACTTTTGTACAATTACTCTTTCTTTTCCATGACATCTGGAAGCAGAATCACAATGCATGTATACAAAGGCAGATTGTGACCCATGCTTAATAATCTCTTAAAGATTTGCTGTTGCAGACAGTCAGGTGGGAGCACCACTCCCCCAGCAGCAGATTTTTTTAAAAGCACTGATTTTTAAAAACACTCTGATTTTTAGTCTGTTTTTCACATTAGATAAAGTAGGCCTCAAATACTTGTGAAAATGTGGATACCAACAAGAGTTTTGGCTGTTCTCTTTCATGAGAGGAGGAGATGCTTAAGTCTAATAATCACAGTTATGAATTTATTTTTAAAAAAGAAAAAGAAAATCAATGAATACAAACATCCATACCCTGTTACTAATCCTACACTTAATCTGACTAAGCGCTGCTGATTTTGCATGTGAGAAAAGACGTGTCTTAGACAGGGAGTTTGAGAAAATCACAATTTAACTGGCAATTCCCCTGTTGCTACTGAGATCAAAGGCACACCAAAGCTGCTAACCTGGAATAAGAAGTGTGCTAAGAAAGTGTGAAAAGAAGCAACAGATACCTCAGGAAAACAGCTATTTTACAGTATTGCTGCAAGAACTAAATTTGTTCACTTGTTTTTGGCATTGCTCCCTTCATCTGACTCAGTGATATTTTCCTAGCTGCCCTTATGGTATTTTTTTTGCTCCTAAAAACCAGTTTGGATAATAATGGCCCTGTAAAGTGTGTCTTGGTATTTGTCAATCTCTAGTTCTCCCATACAGGATGGCTCAGTTCTGCTTTGACACTGTAGATGGGCCTTAAAAGAGAGTGCAGGTGCAGTATCCTTCCTCCCTCCACTTGCTGATGAAAAGCTGGACCAAATCCTTGGAAATGTACCCCTAGCAGGCCACTGCTGTGAATGGTACAGTGTTATGGACTTGCACAGAGCTGATGGTATCACCTTTAACTGAGCACTCTGAATGTGCCTCTGTTGTAGAAGAAATATTTGCTCTCAGCTGGCAAGGCAGGACTGCAGAAAGAGGAAGTGAACCTGTTCTTCTAATTTAAATGTTTCTCCTTTCTCGAAGCTGTTAACTGGTTTGTTTTTTCGTTTCATTATTCATCAAGCCTTGTAGGTGAGCTGCCTACATGTGGAGTCAGTCAGGGATTTCCAGAGCTCATTTACCTTGGTAATTCAGGAGCCACAGAAATGTTTTCACCCTCTAAGGGCAGCCCTGCACCTTTTTTAGGGCTTTGAAGTGTATTTTGTTCCAGCCATCAAAAGCAGGGCAGCATTTTCTGCAGAGGAATAGGAGCTCCACATAGCCATCACTCTTTGCCTGGGACTTCCCCTGCCAGCCCTGAGTTTGGAGTTGCCTATGGGGAGAATTCAGGCCTTCCCTGACAAACAAATGGTACAGGAGAAAACAAACGTGATAGGAAGTGCAGAATGTTCTCTCTGTGTGGACAACTTAAAATATTTATTATGGTTTTTTCCCAGAGAAAAACCAGCTCTACTCTGAAATGAGTCAATGAAGATTTAGTAATATGAACAAATTAACTTTGAATTGTGCAATTGAGTCTTTCAAACTGCACTATCAGGAACTATATAGTCTGCATCTCTTTTTTTGATGTTTTGATTTCTGTGGGCAAGAGCTCTGCTCTTCGGTGAGAATTTTTGTATTTTTGGTGGGGCAGCAGCATCTTGTTTCCAATTTTCTTCACATCTCTGTGCATATCCAAAGACTGTTTGGTTTATATTTCAATTGTACAGCAATTTGCTTAATAGTAATTTTGGAGTTTTTTTAAATTATAGAGAAGCGACTTAGAGAAACGTTCTCTTTGGAAAGTATTCAATGCTTGGAGGTAGTCTTGAAATAATTCCTGAAATTCATTATAATCAAACCTTGTCAAAGACAGACTATATTGCATTCTCCTACTAACATGCTGCTTTTTCTGAATTTAAATATTGGAATGAAAACTATAGGTGAGATTTCCCATTATACTATGAAACCTGATGTTTGTCAAAATCTATCATACTGAATCCTTCTAGCTCTTCAAACAAAAACTGTGAGGGTTTTTTCATTGCATGCTTTTGATATGCTGACATCTTTAGTTTTTTGTTTTATTTTGTTTAATTTTATTAAAGTTTATTATTTTACAGTAAAACATCACTGTTCTGGACAGAATAAGGATATAAGCAGAAATCTCTCTATTTCTAGATTTCTACCCATGCTCCAAATTTCTGTGGGAACCCATTTACAGGACAAAGGGAAATAACTTGACAAGTAAACTCAAACTCCTTGGCTACTGGGAGAGGGAGAAAATTATTCTAAAATCTGTTTATGCAGAGGAAGGCTTCAGAAGTTTGTGTATGCACGTGTATGGCAGAGCAGTTCTGTTTCAGAACTTAACATTTAACAGCCATGTCCCCTGCAGACTGAAATATTTTGTTATAGCTGACAGAATTAGGCATTACACAGGGTTCCTGGAGAAGTGTAATCACCATTTTCATGCAGAGGAGCAGCATGCACGGCATTGACATCAAAAACTTTCTGGAACAGCTTTTTCAAACTAGTGCAGAAAACGACTAGTTAGACTGGAAGCCACTGAAAATGTGTTTTGGTTTGAGAATGATGGGGTTCAATGTTTCAAAAATGTGCCTAAGTCAAATTCTAAGGTAGGCAGCTTGCTCCTATATGTGCATGCTGGGTATTTCTCAGCAGATCTTTTTGAAAGGTATAAGCACTTAAATAGGTGTAGTTCAACATTTCTGTGATTACAGTAATTTTTGGTTATTCACATCCTGATCTATAATTTGGAGGGATTCAAAGACCAGCCATGTTTAGTATCACCATGTCTAATGTGTTCAGCTCTGCAGTTCTGAGTCAAGAATGAGTGGTATGTACATTCCAGAGCAAATGGAAAAAAAAGTCTGTGAGTATTCATTGAAATTCAAAAGCCAGTTTGAATTCAATGATGTTCATGGAATGTTCCCATTCACTTCCTACAATAAGATTTTGAGCATTTGTGAAAGAAATCAACTAGGCCACAATTTTGCCCGTGGTTTTCATTGCAAGTTAATTTTAAATGGAATATTTAAAGTGCAGATTTATGGGAAAAAATTGAAACTTTCAGAATATTTTCAAGCTGGGTTTGGTTAGCTAGATGATTATGCTCTGCCAGTTCCCTCTTGGATGCTTTCCATGAGTGACCAAATATCTGCAGATCAAACCTTATTAACAAATCTAACTACTACATTTTCTTGCTGATTTCATGCCAAAACCTAGTTTGGAGTACTGCAGTCTTAGGGTTGGCTCACTATAAATGTAGTAAAGAAAATAGATATCTTTAAAGAAATCAGGCATCAAGAGAGTGCATTTCATCCTAGTGGATCCTAATTTCTTTCCACTCTCTGGTTTGATTCAGGAAAAATGGTCTCGCCATCATTAGACTGGATTTTTTAAAAAATGTTGCCCCAGCAGAGACAGGATTTAGCATTTACCATTAAGTAAGACGGAGATGCTGAACCAGCTGTGCTTTCTACAATCCTTAAGCCATAGCTTTTCCTGAGTTACATCATCCATGTAGACCCTCTGTCACAGAATCATATGGATTTGAGTTGGAAGGGACCTTAAAGCTCATCCAGTCCTATCCCCTGCCATGGGGACACCTTTCCCTATCCCAGATTGCTCCAAGCCCCATTCAGCCTGGCCTAGGACACCTCCAGGGACAGGGCATCCACAGCTGCTCTGTGAAGGATGAAAGGATTTTGGTGGGTGTAATGTACATGACAAATATTCTCCTTTAAAAAAAAAAAAAAAAGGGTCTGCTAGAGAAAAAAAAAAAAAAAAGATATCATTTCATAAAGAACTGAGAAAAAAATATTTTTTCAAGGTGTTCATTTAAAGTTTGAAAGTTTTTGACAAGTAAAGGGCTTAGCAACTCCACGAGATAGTGTAATTTTTTGGTTATACTGTTACTGTCTGTGTCAGTCTATTTATATATATGCCCAGGGTTAAGATCAAGGGCATTTTTCAAAAACTTTCTTTAATTCCTGGATTGCAATTCAAGTAAAAATCAAAGATACCTAAGAACATCTTGTGACTTGTAAAATTTTCTCTTCCTGATGTTAAAAATGCTGGTGAAGATCTCTCTTCCTTTATCTTATGATCAGTGCTACCCAGTATGATCTGAATTACTCAATTCTCACTCAAAAATTCTTTTGCAAAGACTATTGATCTGTTTTAAATTTTTTTTTACAATTACATATGAAATTTCAGATGCCTTGTTTTTCATTTTTCATTTTAAATTTTTTTCTGCTAAGAAATGAAATGAAATGAAATGAAATGAAATGAAATGAAATGAAATGAAATGAAATGAAATGAAATGTAGAGGACAGAGAAATGCAATTATTTGGTTTTTAAAAAATAGAAATGAGATTTAATTAATGAGACTGCAATCACTGTGAAGAAGAAACCCACTATACAAGCAAACAAAGGGAGTCATGAACCAGCACATGAGAATTTTTATCTACTACAGTTTTCACCTGAGGAACAAGTGAAATGAAGTAATGATAATTTTTACTCCTGATAGTCCTAATAATATGCTCAGAGTGAGGTGTGAGATTTCTGTGACTTTGTGACTGTGGGGTCAGGATCTCCCATGTGCAGGAAAAGTTAATGTGTGTGCACATTCCTGCTGTGATCCCTGAATAATGGTCAAATTCAGTCTACTGGAATGGCACTAGCTGACTGCTTGAATTTATTTTTTATTTGGTTATATTTTTTACAAGTGAATTAAAGCAAATTGTATAGCACTCTTCTCTGTTAGAGGAGCTATTTCCACATCTTCAGGCTGGATTTGAAATGAAACCACACTGAAAAGCACACACTGAAAAATTCCTTCCACTGGAAAAAACCTGGGGGAGATTCCTAATGATGACTGCAGAAAGGTTTCACTGAAAACACTGGACACTTCTTCTCAGCTGTTTTATCTCAGTTTTCCTCTGAATTAAACAGTAACTTCATTATGGCTTTCATATGACACACACATGGAGGACACTCCAGACCCTACAGAGGATTTGCTGTAATATGGAGAAACAGAGACAAATACACAGCAGCAGCCTGACTGGGGGATCCAAACCATAGTTTTGTATTAATCCATGACAATTGACTAATGAAGTCATCCAGACTGGGCAAGGTTACAGGCGACAGGGCTGGGAAGACAAGAGCTGTGTTTTTAGGATGTGCAGATGTGTTTAAGGCAATAGGTCTGCAACACTCAGGAGCATGTGCAAGCAAATTGTGCCTCCAAGACTCCCCAGCCAGAACCCCATGTGCCTGCCTGTTCAAGGATAATTTGTCATTTGTACAACATAGAACAACCCACCAGTTTATCTGGACAGCCTTTTGGCCAAATTCTGGGTTTAATTCAGTCCCTGCAACCTGTGACCTTAGTGAGGCTGAACAGGTGTAAGGGAGCAGATTTATTTTTCTGTTGCTTTTTAAACAATGAATGTGTTGAAATCCTAGGGAAAGCTGTAGCTATTTACCATGTTTAAAAAAAACACATCCCAATCAAATTATGAACTGATGGTTTTGCCCTATTAGGCTTCCTGATGGAATAGTAAGAGCTGTAGGTGAAGGAAGACTTCTAAAAAGCAACATGCCTCTTCTGCTTCCTTTTTAGTTTGGGGGTTTTGTTCTGAATTAATGAGTGATGCAAAAATCAAACAGCACAGTCTGATGTTGATGCTGATGTCAGCACAGTCTCTGGGCAGATTCTGTGCCAACGATTTGGAGTTTCCTGGGGAAAAAATTGTTGTGTCAAAAGAAAATGTCTGAGCAGCTCTAGAGCTTAGTCAGTATAACATCACCACACATGGGACCACTCACAGCACACCACACAGCCACACACCTCACTGTGCCATTTCACTGCCTGGAATTTAAGATCTCTTAGCAACCAAAGGAAGATGGCTAATGTGTTTGCCCATATTATTTCAAGCCATAAAGCTGACAGGAAAAGAATTCCTCTTTTGCAATTAGTTGTTCCCTTGGGAGGGACCATCTGCAACGTTCCCACAAACCATTCTGAATCCTGCACAAAGAAATGAGTTAGAAAGATGATAAGCAGAGCATTTAGGCTGAGGGATCTTGCACACAGAGTTTTCTGCAGGGCTTCAAGGACTTAGCAGTGGTTCTCATCCACACAGGTGTCATCTACCAAGCCTGTTTTAAGGCCAGAACTAAGGCTGAGAATAAAAAATCTGATAAAAGAACTATGCTCCTTTTAATGTGATAAGCATGGTTGTAACTCTGCATAATTAGGTGAGAATTACAGGACAGCTATTTTCTACCCGCAAAACGCCTCCCATGGTATTTTACTGATACGGCCATGCTAATGCTCTTGGAAACAGAGCTTTTCTGCTTCAAAAAGGTTCTGCTTCTCTCTCTCTACTTTTGATATGTGTTGTGCTGTTTTATTAATTTATATGTGAGCATGGTAATTATTTTTCACCTTTAAAGAGGACCTTGACAGAAAAAGATTTTCTTTCTTCCATAGACTACAGTTTGGACTGCCTCCTGTGTCCAGAGAGAGGCTGATGTTTGATAAGTTCCCTGCGTGTATTTGAACCAAAAACAGTGGCAATTTCCCTTTCTGCCCTTGCCTCTCCTTGCCAGTAAGTAGGTTCTGGTGGTTTAGGTTTTCTGACTGTCATGGACTTTTGTGTGATTCACAGAGCAGCCTGGAGCAGCTATCCTTGTGAAATCCTCTGATTTAACAGTAAGCCCTGAGCTGGACCTTATGAGCTCCATGGTGCCTTGCCAATTCATCCTGAGCTGTTCAGAGGAAGACCCACTAGCCCAGTTGTTCCCTTGGGTACACACAGAAGTTTCTGCTGTGCTCAGAGGTCTGCTGGTGTCACTTGCTGCACTTGAGCTGTCACAAAAAAAAAAAATAAAATCACAGAATCACAGAACAGCTTAGCCTGGAAGGGACCTTAAAGCTCATCCAGTGCCAGCCCTCACACGGCAGGGACACCTTCCACTGCTCCAAGCCCCAGGGTCCAGCCTGACCTTGGACACTGCCAGGGATCCAAGAGCAGGCGCAGCTGCTCTGGGCACCCTGTGCCAGGGCCTGCCCACCCTCCCAGGGAACAATTCCTGCCCAATATCCCATCCAGCCCTGCCCTCTGGCAATGGAAGCCATTCCCTGTGTCCTGTCCCTCCAGCCCTAGGCAATTGTCTCTCTCCATATTTCCTGCAGCTCCTCCAGGTCCTGCAATGCCACACTGAGCTCACCCCAAAGCTTCTCCTATCCAGGCTGAGCAATGGCAGCTGTGCCAGCCTTCCCTCCCAGCAGAGCTGCTCCGTCCCCCTGCTCATCCTGGAGCCTCCTCTGGCCTGGCTCCAGCAGCTCCAAGTAGCACATTTCTGATGAAAGATGATGCATTTCTGCTGAAGGATGTGCTGGCCCCAGGGCTGGGGCAGTTCCACAGGTGGGGTCTCACCTGAGTGGGGCAGAGGAGAAAATCTCCCTGCCCTTCTGGTCACCCTTCTTTGGATGCAACCCAGGACAGGGTTGAGTTTCTGGGCTGCCAGCGCACACAGAAAATTACCTGTGTGCACCATCCTTCAGCAGAAATATGCTACTGAGTTAAGACACAATTTTTTGTGTGCTCTTGGGATTTACATGAGTTGCTGAGAATAGGGAGCAAATTGTGGCAAACCTATATAAAAGTGTCAGGTTTTCCTCATCATCAGTACTGATTCCTAGCCGGTGTGTAAAGAAGTTCTTTGCAGGAAAACTTTTCTCAGCTTGGCTTCTTTATTGGAAATAATGCTTTCAACAACAGCCATTGTTGGCAAGCTCCATCCAGGCACACTCTCCCTCTTCTTTTATTTTGCTTTTTGATCCAATGCTAGTCAACATCTGCAAGGCTCAAAAGTACACAGATATCCCAAATTCACTTCAACTGTTTTGTTGTTTGAGTTGTCTGATGGATGTTGTCATTTTAAGTTGATGAACCATTAACCCTTCATAAGTAAATGCATACTCTATTTTAAATGGTGAAACATTCTATTTTGGGCATAAGTCAACATATTCTACTCCTTTGATGAGTATCAACACTCAATCTAATCCCAGTTAAAATGCCAACAATCTTAATTTTGAAAGTGACTGAGCTATTTCGCATTCAATAAAGAATAAATGTCAAATAAATCAAATTCAGGCAGACAATCACTGCAGAATATTATGGAATAAGTGGATTTGGTCTGGCAAAGTTATAAACAAGATTTAATGACAAAAGTTTAATGGCCTTGGGTTTCACTAATTCTGTCTGTTGCTTGTCCACACATATGTGTGAATGTTGAATGGATATGTATAGAATGACGCTGTATAAAAGTATAGAACGATACTATAAAAAATGCACTGCTTGCACACATTATAAGACATAATAATTTCAAGTATTTGCTTTATCAGCTCCTTCCATTTGTGAAGCGCCATTTGCAGCAGTCTGGTCTGTTCAGGGACCATCTTTCAGGAAATAATCTGGTAATCTGGTACAAATAACATTAAAATCTTCTGCCAAAACATCCCTTGTGCACAAGGATATTTGCATTTTGCAAAGAAATAATGGGGACTCAAGTCTGATTTTCCTTCTTCAGAACTCTTATTGCTCTCTCCTTCTGCTGTGACTGCTTCGGACTGACTCCAAACCACTGACTCTTCTTTCAAATGTACTGTTAATATGCTGTTATGTTAAACAGGCTGATAGAGTAAAATGGAAATGAGCATGTGCAAAAGTCATTTAGGTCAAATGAAGTAACATGTTTTCAAAATATTAGCCAAAATTTTAGCATAAAACTTTGATGAGGCTGAGAAATCCTCTATTGAGCAGGAGCATGGAATTAGCCCTTGAACAGACCATGTTCAGAACCTTATGATACTGTTTAATTCTACAGTTCCCCAAGGGCTACTTATAACCAAATTAAAGGGCGTCTTGTGCATGTTATGGACACTGATTACAGGACCACAGACTGAAGCTGAAGACAGCTCCACAGCCACTAAGTATGCAAGTAGAGACACCCCTTAATTCAACTATATGTACCCTCAGGGATCTTGGTAATTATAATAAGAAGACATTTTACAATTTATCCAAGGCTAGAGTTAGTACTGGTGTGGTTTTTTCAAGTGGTTTCCCACCCCAAATTGTTTCTTTTGTTTATTGTTTGTTTGTTGGGTTTTGTTGGGGTTTTGTTTGTTGGTTTGCTTGCTTGCTTGTTTTTTTTTGTTTTGTGTTTTTGTTTTTGGTTTGAGTTTTTTTGTTTGTTTGTGTATGGGCCAGTGAAGAAGGTATTTTTTTCAGCCTCAGAAGACTCAGGAATTCACCTGTGTCTGCTTTTTCCTTGAGATATTTACAGGATCAAGGTTGCCCTGTAGAAATGTCTTGGAATGTCGGTGGTTGCTGGAGTGCTGCATTTGGGAGCATTCAGGAGCTTAGGTCTTGGTTCTGTCTGGTTTAAGAGAACACATTCCTGGGAGTTCGGCCCTGCTGGACAGCCCCATCATTTAGAGACCGCTGTAGGTTGTCAGTAAGCTTCTGTCAGCCTGGAGATCTTGGAAGGTAGTAGCTGAAATGGCACTTGAGACACCTGGACATCCCTGAATGGTCTGGGAGATGGAAAATACCACAGCATGGAGTTGGAGTAGGGGAGGGAGGCTTCTGCCCACATTTCTCTATTTCTCCTCAACAGATTATATGGTTTGTGAGAATAAATCAGCACAACTCCTTTGACTTTGGCAGACTTCAGCCAGCAAGCATCATCTGAAGATTTGGCTTGGTCAGCAAATTGGGTTTTTTGAAACAAACATTTTAGTGGAGAGCCTGGTCATACATGTTATAAATGAGGCCTGCGTCTTTTTCGAAAGACCAACTCGTTTATTTAAAATAACAACTGAGAACGGGGGCCCTGGATAAGCCGAAGCCCACAAGGCAAACCAGAGAAACTTAAACCACAACGGTGTAACACGGGGCGTTCCTTCAGGCAAGGAGCACCGTCGGAGGGCAGGGCTCTGAGCCCTGAGCAGCCCTTTTATACCACCTCTTCTCGGCGGATTAGGTCACCTTTCAATCCCTCCTGGGACTGGCTCCCTCTTCGCCAGCCATTCTGATAGGCTGGAGGGCCATCCAATCATTGTTCAGGCTGGTGCGCTCACCCAGTAACATCACTCTTTTAGAAGGTTCTAGCTGAACCTGTCAGTTAACTGTCGGTTGGCCCTCCCCTTGACAGAACCACTCATACTGCAACGCCCACGGCGCACCCTTTGGCAGTTGATCATAGCCCCGCCACTGCAACCTCCCCAAGGACTTTTAAATGAACTATACATTAACAATCTACAAATTGTTAACGAACTAACTAACCCAAATCCCGCCCTGGAACTTGAACTCATTTCTAACAATACAGATCTCTTTTTTTTCCTCCCCTATGTGGAGTAGCTGATGTTCCTTTGGATGATCATCGATACCTCCAGGACTGGAGGCACTGTCACACATTTTCAATGGTTTCAATGGTAGACTGTTGTGTAAACCACCGAACTCTCTTTTCATGGTCAGTGAAGGGCATATACTGATGTATATTAACAGTGTTCAGCTGAGGAAGAGTGCAATTAATACACTTTGCATACCATAACGCAGGTTTCACTGGTTTCAGACCCTTGTTTTGGTTCAACGTTACTAGACTGAGCTAAAAATTATTTTCTTCCTATTCCCTAGGCTGGTCTAGTCACAGTGGAAATTCCCATCTGACTGTTACTTGCTACAGTGATTTATGCCAGCTGAAGATCTGGTCCTGCTGGGTTTGGTCTCAGCTGTAGGGCTGGTATCAGCAGAGCTTGTGGCCTCTTTGTGCTGTCTCACCTCCCCTGAAACCCCCTTGCTCAGACAGCAGGTAGTGTCCAGAGCAGAGAAACTGGGACTATTACATGGATGTAACAATTATGTGCAGTCTACAAAAGGGTGAGATAGCAGAGTACATCTCATGAACACCTTGATGGGAGCCAACCACACAATGGACCTGTTTGGCCGTTAGTTCTGGGAGTGCTGGAACCTCTTAATGACATTAGGAGGCATTAAGTGATGGAAGTACAAATATCTAAGTGGGTGATAAGTTGCAAATGTCCCCAAGGCTTTCTTCTGCCACCTTTGAATTCAGGAGTGATTATGCAAGCAGTGAGGTACTACTCAACCCAAATTAAACTGATGGATTGTGTGTTGAGAGCCGTGAAAAAGTCTAAGGTACTTTTGTTGTATTGTGGAAGCTGGTGCCTAAGAGGTTCTGTAGCCTACAACGGTCTACAGCAAGCAGCAGAAATTAAAGCAATAATATAAGCAAGAATGATGCTTACTGGCACTGCAAACTTAAAAGAAGTTTTTAAACAACAACCTCTGCTCTAGTTCTCCCTAGACTTGTGCAACATGTTGCCTACAAGGAAAAAGTAATGTTTGGAGGAACAATTGTCTCTCAGTTGCCGCGGCCCGAGGCTTGTGGAGTAAACACACCGAGACGATGTAGGGATAACACTCCAATTTATTGCTTTGTTACAGTGATTTATATAGTCCTTTAGTTCTGTACACGCAAGCTTTGTGAAGGACCTTGGAAGGTGGAATGTGAGAAGTGTCACATGATTTTCTTGCTCGTCCACCCTGCCTTAGGCAACTGGTGCTGTTTCCTCTCATGGACACAGTACTGAGTCGGGGGATTTGCAGTCTAGTCTAGAACACTTGTTCTTACACTGCCAAAAAAACCTAAGAGAGGGACTTAAAAATCTTATCTTTTGAGTGGAACAAATAAAGAGTTTTTCTAGGGGGAAAAAATTGGATGGAATGCATTAGAGCTGTAACCTGGAGAAATAAAAAAGGCAACAAGAAGAGCAGGTCCCATCAAAATGCTTTGCAAGCCCTCAGGCAGATCATGGCTTTTTCTGGTATTCAGTCCAAAAATCCATTCCACTCACCAGGAGCTTATTGTACCATGTGTTCCCCTTGGTATGTCTCTCCTCCTCTGAATAAAATTAACTTCTGTAACTAGCAACTGATAAATTCTGGTGAACACTCTAGGCTTCCTCTCAGTAAAGCCCACCTGGAAAAACCTGGCAACATCAAGTTGCCATCTTCCAACCCAAGGATTTCCTGCTTGCTACTGTTAACCAAAGCAGAGTTTTTCCTCTCTTTTTAAGCCTCCATCAAACTCGCTGCTGATCACATGCATCCTTGTTCCAGGGATGTGGAGCTTAATCAAATACTTAGTATTTGAAAGATGTACTCAGTGCATGAGTACTCATACCAAATGAACATCTTATAACACTTCTGAAAGAGACTTTATATAATGTCTTGGGTTGCAATAGAGCATGTGACCAGAAATGTGTATTCTATCACCATCTATTGAAGCTATTGAAGCCGGGTGGACCAGTGATCCTTATCTCTGTGGCACATACTATCTGCTAATGGGCCATCTTTAAAACCAGGTGGAGCAATTATCTTTATCTTTTTCACAACCCATCCTTCCTCCAGGAAGATATCATCTGCTGCTGGACCATTTAGTCCCATTCTATGACTGATAAAATTACATCACCCCATTGGGAGATGCTCCACCCAGGGGGAGGAGCCAAGCCTTTCCTACCTAGACAAAAAACGAGATTTTGGACACCAAGATACCTTCTTTCCACTGGATTCCAGAGGAAAGCCAGGCCTTTCCACATAATCCCTGGACCTTCAGAGGAAAACTGCACCCTTCTACAGGAGCACTGCTTCAGCTAAATCACATCTGCCACTGCAGGAGGACTGTAGCCAGCATTTAATGGGACTGCTACCAACACCCTGACAGACAGGGTGTCAGGTTGTATTCTGACTGTCAGTATTTTGGGATTGTTCTTGGTAATGTATTTCTATTTTAATTTTCTTAGTAAAGAACTGTTATTCCTAATTCCCATATCCTTGCCTGAGAGGCCCTTAATTTCAAAATTATAGTAATTTGGAGGGAGGGGGTTTAGATTCTCCATTTCAAAGAGAAGCCTTTGCCTTTATTGGCAGATACCTGTCCTTAAAACCAGGACATATATTCAGGAGAATGAGAATAAAATCCAACCCAAGCATTAGGGATCCCCTGAAATGATGTTGTGCTTCCTTGGCGTGAAAGCAGAATGGGTTTCTTTGTGCCATTATAATTTTTTAGAAAAGAGAGGAAGTTTCCAGTCCTTCTGGAAGGTTCTCTGCAAAGCCTGCTAACAAGGAGGTGTCTTTCAATGATATTTCAGGTGCTGGTTATCATGTAGACAATGAAGAAGCAAGGTTTAGCATTTCAAATTCAGCGATTTTGCTATTGGAGACAGGATTGTCCCTGATTCCAATGAAAAGAAAAAAAGGAAAGTCTGTTTCTAGTCCTAGTGATTGTAAAAATTCAAAAATTTGACCTCTTCAGGCCTTCACACCAGAAAGCAAATGAAAAATGAAAAAATGTGCTTAAAATTATACAGGCCTTCGGATGGGCTCACTCATGAATTTTGGATACCTCATAGATCATGACATATTTTAGTTTTCTAGTTCCCCACTGAGTAAGCATAGATCAACTCAGTTGCAGGCTGATTACTTGGCAGTTTTCATAGTATTCACTTTGGCAACCAGTGAGGGGTTTAGAGACAAGTCACAACTGATAAAATAGGATTTTCTCTGTCAGGATGGCAATTACTTTGGCAGGATTTGTCTCACAGTGGACTGTGCTAAGCTGAACTAGCTTTCTCCTGATGTGGACTAAGAGACATTTACCTTAGCTCAGCAGATGGGAAGCCACCTGCTGAAGAATGGCAAGTTGAGGCCAGACCAGCACTTCTGGAGAAAATACACTTTGTGTGAGAGATACCTTTCACTGGGAATATTGTATGGGAACAAATAACCATGGAGACAGTAGGAGAGGAGAGGAGAGGAGAGGAGAGGAGAGGAGAGGAGAGGAGAGAGAGGAGGAGAGGAGAGGAGAGGAGAGGAGAGAGGAGAGGAGAGGAGAGGGAGAGGGAGAGGAGAGGAGAGGAGAGAGGAGGAGGAGAGGAGAGGAGAGGAGAGGAGAGGAGAGAGGAGAGGAGAGGAGAGGAGGAGAGGAGAGGAGAGATGAATCCCCATTACTTTGTTTTACAGAATCTGAAGGGCAATCTGGATTTGAAACAGCTCAAATTTCAAGTTTTTTCTTTCTCCTATGGCACAGTAAAACTGTTTGCCCCCCCCTGATGATTAGAGGTCATCCATTTCAGTTTTCTTCTCAGGGGAAACCTATAGTATTCGTAATACGACATCCACATGGTTGCACTGTAATCATAATAGCATGTTAATCCATATAATTACCATGAGAAGCAATGCAGATTTGACCATAATTATCTGTATCTCACATAACCATGGAAAATTCATTGTATTTTGATTCTGCTGATTGATGTGTCATTTTGGAGCCAGCATCTGGACACTATCTCCTGATGGCTACCTAGAGGGCTTTGGATTAGGTACCCCCTGGCTGAAAATATAAGGCCAGGTGACAGATAACACAGTTTCACCTAAGTTAGGACAGCTGACAAGTCATAGCTGGGTATCTGCTGGTGACATGTATTTGTTCCTGCTTCTTCCCAAAAACACAGGAAAAAAACTGCAGAGTCCAGAGGAGGACAGACAAAGTGATCTATGAAAAGACATCTTATGACAGGAGGAACAGACAGGCTGTGGGAGAGTGTGAGGGCTCTGCATTTCCCTGTTGGGCACTTCTGATGGATTTTGAGAGGAGAAAAGTTCATGGGCTTAATGGAAAGAGAGGTTTCACCAAGGAGCTGATAATCTCTGTTATTTCTCTCTGTTCATATTAATGGTGATCTTCTGCTGTTACTGAGGGCAATGCAAGAAAAATCATGTGTATAAAAAAAAAAGATTCCCCTCAGAGTAGAAGCAAGAAGTGACCAGTGAATGTCAGACACAGCAAACACAAAATGAATGGCTGAACATGACTGACCTTAAATGTGAAGATCTTCAGAGGGTCAGGGCGAGAGGAAATGAAATTAAGTGTATTTTGACCATCTCAGTGTATTACACTGGATGTTCCTTGTACTTACGTCATAGGAGGAGATCAGAACTTTACAGGCTCCTCCATCGTCTTCCAGCCTCCTCTTTTTGTCAAAACTGCGCCTGTCCCTTTCAGAAGTACAATTAATCCTTGAAAGC
The DNA here is from genome assembly GCA_030060385.1 of Muscicapa striata striata. Classification (NCBI taxonomy): domain Eukaryota; kingdom Metazoa; phylum Chordata; class Aves; order Passeriformes; family Muscicapidae; genus Muscicapa; species Muscicapa striata. The sequence continues at coordinate 596,508 of JAREIS010000436.1, forward strand.
CATTGGAGCAGAAAATTATGCAAATTAATTTTCAAGTTTGAAAAAAGGATTAAGAATTGAGAGAAGCCAAAGTGAGGGGCTAAATTTTGGTCTCACACACCATGCTTTCTTCTCACTATGTGTCAGACGAACACATGACTCTGATTTGTGAAGATTTTGCCACTGTAAGGGATTTTTACAGATGAATCTGGGTCTCCTGCACAACAGCAATAGCAGATATTCACAGATATCATACTAACAACTTTTGTGAGCTATTCCTTCATGCCATGGATTGCTGGGACTTTCCTAAATGAACTTGGTAGCTGAGATAATTTGCAGGCTGTTTTAAAAGCGGTGAAGAAAAAATGTTTCTGCTCTGTTGGAACTCAAGTCTGCTGTGACCGTTTTCCCTGTTCTGCCAAAGTGAAAATCACAACAACATTAGAAATTAGTCATGGGCATGCTCAAAGGCATTTTATTCATGGGAAAGGTCACTTACTATTAATGTAAGTGATGTAAACAGTGTATGGTGACATGTTATTCTCCTTCTTTTTTTTTTTTTTTTTTCTTCTTTCCTGTGGGTACCCATTGATATTACAGGCCAAGGACTTAAATGTACATATTTTTTTTCTTTTTCTTTTTTCCCCTCCTTTTTCCTTCCTCCAGGTCTGAAAACTTCTGTGCTTCTGCTTGTCTTTGGATTTTAAGAACAAGACAGTGCCTGTTTTATTAGTGGATTCCAAGCCTGTTCATAGATTGCTCCATTCCCCTGCCTTGGCAATCATCACACCATGTTTGTGCTCGTTTTTCACAGAGCTAAACTTCACCTGTCACTTTCATCTGCTAACAAGGTTTCCATAATAAGCAACAGAGTGCTGAAGAAGATGCATATTTTGCCTCTTTTCACTGTCATTCCTTCTCCTAACTGCTTGTATCAGGTAGAACACTCATCCTGTCTACTTATATGCTTCTCCCTTCTAAATTTTCATCTACAAAACCAGAGCACTTTCACCCACAGAGCAGAAGGAGAAGTTTGCTCTGATGGGAAGTAATGGGGTCTGTCTGCTTTCAATAGATATGGTTATGCATCACCCTGCAGCTCCCAAACAGTCCTTTTAACCCCTTCACATGATCTGCCAGATCCCTAAGTGCCATCCTGTGACTCTGAAAGACTGGGAGGAGAATAATGAAGTAAACAAGAAAGAGTTAAGCATGGTTGAAGTCAGCTTACTGCCCAGATAACTCCTTTCCACATTGATGTCATTCAGAACTAAGTGGCATTCCAATATTCACTGTCTCTCCTTCAGAGAAACTCTATCTCTCTTCAGATCTCCAAACACCCTCCTAGGTATCTCAGACACTTTTCTAGAAGAGGCGGCCTTTCCTGAAGCTGCCAGGCTGAGCTGTTCAGAAAGTTTATTGTAGTGAATCTATCACATGGCTCTTTTCACCAAGAGATTGTCTCTACTTCCCCAAACATGTGCCCTAAACTGAATTCTTCAGTGTAATTTTTAATCATTAAATGATACCATAAACATCAGAACTTCATGGGTTTGAATTCAGAAGTCAGTGAAAGTCTCCTGTATCATTTTTGGGGTGTTCATTAGGGTGTATAATTTTCAGTATTACTGGTGAATGGAAATTCTGTTCTTTGTTTAAATCAGAACACCAAGTTGAGTACAAGGGATTCATTTCAAGAAAGTGAATTTCCAGGGAAGCAAAGAGTAAGTGATAAATATGTAATTTTTGTGTTTCTATTTCTCTTATTATGATCTATTTGCAAAAAAATTTACTAGAAGGGAGATTATGCAAAAAGCAGTTTAATGTCTGTGTTACTTGATAGTGTTTAGGCTAAGATATATGTGCATCAGTCATTTTTATATTCATATGCCTCATATTCAAATATCACCTCTGCTGAAATTATAGGCAAAACTTTTCTGCAACAAAATGTTAAACTCTGCTCTGCCAGGTCAATATAGTATTTCCCAATTTGCCAAACAGATTTTGCAATAACATTTCCTTGTGTTACCATACTGATCAGAAAGATTTGTGCTATATCATGCTTCTCCAAGCCCAAAATAATAACCAATTTTTCTACTTTTAAACAGGGAACCAGTTAGTGATATGAAAGTGTCTCCTTCACTTGAGATGAAGAAATGTAAACCAGACTGCTGAAATCTGTGTTTTCTTGTCAAACGGTGGTTGAAAAGTCAGATTCCAACCAGCCTAATGCTCTTGTTAGCATCACTGTGTACCCACAAGTTAGTCTTCTTCAGTTAGGCTAGGTTACTAAAGCTGAGCTGAGGTGTGCAAAGCATTCACTGACTTTGGAAAATTAAAAAAAGCTTAGGGGATAATTGATTAAAAGTCTAGGCTTGCTGAGCTGTGAACTCAGCTGTTTCTTTTGACACCAGCCATCTTGCTGCCCATGACTGTATTTTATACCCAAGATTTAATAGAGGGGGGAGGATCTGGTTGTGGGGGTAATTGGGAGTGGGGAGCCAAAGGTGCACATTTTTAGAAGTTCCTTCAATTTTTGGGGTTGAAATCTCAAAAAGCTAATTGCTGTCCAATGACATTTGGAGGAAAGGCACACTTACTTACACAGTGTGTTTTAATTCAGAAAACTGAATATATTTTCCTCCTCCTAGCCTAGAAGATTTGACTGGAATACTTTCTCTCTCTTTCTCTCTCTTTTTCTCTCTTTTTCTCTCTCTCTATCTCTCTTACTCTCTCTCCCTCTCTCTCTTTCTCTTTCCCCAACTGGTTCCTCTGCTCAAAGCATGTCTTTGTTTTGTACTTTCTTACTTAATTTCAGCTATTTTAGTTGATTTGTTTTCAGCTGGTGCCGTGTTGTTCTGGTTGGGAAGGCAGTATCCAGCCACAGCTTGAAAAGAGGAAAACTATAGATTGCTTTCTAAGGGTGGCCTGAAGAGTCCCAGTAGAATTTCTTATGTCCATCACTCAGGAGGCAAAGATTTGTCTTTGCAGCTTGGAGTTGTGATTCAGGTCACACAATTTGAATTTAGATCTACTGACATTATGATTATATAAGATGATGTTCTCTGAAAGAAGGCTCTTGACTCTCTTTAGCCTATTTCTGGTTATGAGTTGTTCACTTGAAGCAGGAAACCAATTTCAGGAGGCTTCCTCTGCATGTGCACTGGTAAGATAGCAAGCAAAAAATCTTGTGGACCAGGAAAAAAAGGTGTTTTATAAGAAAGAGTCATTATAGCTGGGTTTGTCTCAGAAAGAGTGGTAGTCATTAGATGAATATAAAATGAGAATGGGTGGTAATATTCTTCCAAATAATATCTATTTTCTGTTTCTCTGCTTCTGCCCTTTATTTCATCTTCTGTTTCACCCAGTTGAAAAGACTCAGTTGTTTCTATTCCTCCCCATATCTCCACTAATAGAGTTTTCCATTACTCCTTTTCCATTCTCTTTATTCCTCATTTGTCTCCTTGGATTGCCTTTGGCGTTTCTAGCTGTCACTCTAATTTTTCATTTGTGTGCTCCAGCACACAAACACAGGCTCCTGTACACACACCCACGAGCAGCCACAAACTCTCTCCGTTGCTCCCTCTCTCTCTGCACCTTCTCTGAGGAAAAGGATTCCTCTCTCAGCTGCTTCCTGGTTACACGAGAGATTCCCACAAAGTCTGGGACCTAGTTTGACACCACTTTTTCATTTTGTCCCATTTAACTGTTAATCATGGCCTTGGAAAGGTTTTGGTTCTGCTCTCATTTTATCAAGGCAAAGCTGATTTTTTTTTTTTTCTTTGGCCTCATTTTTCTCTCTGGCTTTTTACTTGTTATTTTATTGAATTGCTAAGAATGAGAGACTTTTTAATGTGCCACTGAAGAAGGTAAATGCTGTAAAGTTTTGAGGGAATATTGTTACTCTGAAATTGCAGGTTAGCCCCTTCTCTCACTCTCTTTTGTACTGGAGATGAGAAGAAAAGGTATTCAGAAATATTCATATACTTGCTCAGATACACTCTCTTTTTCTCCCGGAATATACAGTTTACTATTATCTCTACATCACTGGAAAGAGGAGGAGGTAATATCTGTAAATTGCCAGAAGTCCGATTACTTCTAAATAACCATGACTGCGTCATACCTGATGGTTCAAATAACACTGGTACTTGGTTTTCCTCATTGCTTTTTAACTGTGGGTAATACCTTGAATTAAGCCTTGAAGGAAAATACGCATGTTTCACAGGTTAAACAGGATCATTTCTTCCTAGAAAGACTAGGATTAAGTTTGATTTTCACCTGCATAGATGCACACAGAGAGTAGGAAGGCCCTGGCACAGAGTGACCCAAGAAGTTGTGGATGCCCCAAAACCCTGGAAGTGTTGAAGGTCAGTTTGGATGGGGCTCTGAGCAACTTGGGACAGTGGAAGGTGTCCCTGACTCCATCAGCGGAGTGGAATGAGGTGTTCTCTAAGGTCCCTTCCAATCCAAACCATCCTGTGATTCTATTATTCATACATAAACACATATATGCCTTTTTTTTTTTTTTTTTTTCAACCAGTGCTGTTTTTCAGCAGATTAAAGGATGCCTGGCCAGAAAGCAGCTCCAAAAGCCCAACTGCAATATTTCTCCAAGCTGCATCCTCAATAAATGTTCTGTTCTCACAAAAGATTAAAAAATCTCCTTTGCTTTAAAATGTTCTCCCCCAGTGCCCCCTTTCCTAAAGAACCTCCCTGCATTATTATGCTTTCTGGCTCAGTGATCTCAGTAATAGAAGATGTCCTTAGGAAATGGTTTGGATACCATACTTGTGCGAAATTCTTATGCAAAAACTCTGTGGGGCTGGCTGACCTGGTTCACCAGGCAGCTTCTGCTCCTGCGCTGAAGGCAGAATGGAAAGGCTGTGTGTTTCCTTGCTGCTCCAGTAAAGTGTGTTTTGTTGCTCTGTGTTATCTACTTATTATGCATTTATAAAGCTCTTTGGGTGACTAAGTTGTTTGCATAACAGGCTGTATTTTTGGCAGTAACTCTCCCCTGGAGGAGGATGTGTGTGAATGCCTTCTCATGGCTACTGCTGCTACAAGCACACAGGCCCTTTACAGACACAGGAGAACCAGCCTGCTGACCAGGTGAAAATTTCTGCTGCATTGTTCTCTCCTGGCAGTTGTAGACTGTGAGAGGGCTCCTGTGAGCTCAAGGGTGTGTGGTGCCAAAGGCTGAGAGAGCACAGCTGCCATATCCAAGGGCTTTTGCAAACAGTGCTCAAAGCAGCATAAATTCCTCATCAAAACCAAGCAAAATCCCAACTCCTCCCTGAGCCATAGCTGCTGCGGGATCAGGAATCTTGTTAGGTTTGTGGCTTTTGGATTAGGGAGACCCTTTATTAACTGGGACCCAAAAACCTTCTCTGAATGGCTAAATCCTGAATTACTGAGCCTTATTCTCCTCGTCTCCAGGTCATCGATATAGGTCTCCTTACATCTCCAGTCCAAAAATGTGTCACTGTGGGTGGTCACTCTCTCAGCTACTGTGCACTAGCTTTGTGGAAATCAGGGCCTATTGACACTGAGAACATCTCTACTTTCCCTTTGTAGCAATTTGAATTTAAGCCATGCAGTATTTGTGTAGCCAGTTAAAGGTTTAACCAGTTATTCATCCTGCGGGATGAATAAAACTCAAAGTTATGAGTTTGCAGGTAGCAATTAGACTACTTTAACCTGAGAAAGGACTGTCAAGGTTAGGATGTCTGTGCTGTACTACATTGCTGAATTTGTTAATAAGCATACATAACTTAATAGATCTAAACCCCAAACACATTGATCATGATGATAGTATTTCCTGATATACACAGCGTGATGATGGCTTGGGACTAAATTAGAACATTTTCAGTTGTTTCTAGCTTTGTTAAATCAAAGTGTTTAATCCTACAGATATTTTGCAATTAATTTTGTAAGACAGGTAAACTTCTATCATTTTGTTTTGTGTTAGTGGACTTAACACAGTTCTTTTATACTTCAGCAAGAAAAGTAAATAAGCATGAACCAGCAGACATGAAAAGTCATGAATTTAACATGGTAAAGGAAGTTAAGTTTCAGGTCACACTTTTTCCTATAAAGTTTGTATTTTCAGAACTGTGCTAGTAGTAGGTGTCTATTTATCCCATCGTGAAACCATGTTCTGTGCACATATTGGTGAAAGCAAAATCGAGGTTTTAAAAATGGCCAAGTTTGGTTTTTTGTTGTGCTTGTGTGCCGGGGACACATGGAAAGGAGGGGGGGTGGTGGCCCATCCCCCATAGAGGCCACATGGAAAGCACATGCTGCTGAGACAAAGAGAGCAGGGGTCTCCTCTAGGAGCCTCCCCTGAGGCTGCGGGGACCAATCAGAGAGCTGGGTTGGTGATTGACAGCCCAGGAAACCAATTAGAACGCTGTTTCGCTTTTACGAATCACAGGAAAGAAGTTAGTTTGTGTCTTTTGCTTTCAGTGGGGCAGGGGAGAGGAGCTGGCAGGGGCTCCGGGTCCCAGCATGGGGCCCGGCCTGGGCTGAGCCCCGGGAGTAGGAAGGGCCCAGCCCCGGGATGACTCCCGGCCCGGGAAGGCCCCGGGTGGACTCGGCTCTGACCGGCGGGCCCGGCCCGGCCCGGCCCCGGCCCCGGCCCCGGCCCGGCCCCAGCCCCAGCTCCGGCCCCGGCACCGGCACGGGGCGAGGAGAGCCTGGACTCGGGAATGCCCCGGAGCGGCTTCAGACTCGTGGGGGAGCCCAGCCCGGCCCGGCCCGGCTTGGCTCGGCTCAGCTCAGTTCAGCTCGGCTCGGCTCGGCTCATCATCTCATGTGGCTGCGTCTTTTCCAGCATGGCTTCCGCCTGGATCTTTACCGTTTGGATACAAGTTTAACTTTTAGTGCCTGAATGGGACTTTGGATTTTCCTCAGCTCCCCAGAGCGGAAAGCATGAAGCAGGAGGAATTGCAGAGGTCAGCAGAAGGAAGATAAGTAGCTATAGAAGGAGAGATGGAGGAGTCGCCACTGATAAGTAGCTTAAAACCTTTTCTTGTGGGCTTTAGAGGATCGTGACTTTACTTAAAATTCCTTTAAACTGTAGAATATACTTGGGGAGGTTAAAAGTGCCTGAGAAGAAGACCTTTTTTTGCCCTGAGAAATGGGCCTTGGGAAGTGGAGCTCTCTGTCTTTTGAACTGGAATTGGACAGAGATATTTGAGTGGAGAGTGAGATGAAGAGGGTTTTTTTTGTGTTCTCAGCAGCCTGCCTTTAAAATGACACCCCATGTGATTCAGCAACCCATAATACAGCTCTGGAAGGACTGTGAGAATGGGAGGAAAAAATCATAATTTGTAGTTTCCGGGTGGGCGCAGATTATGAGAGTAAGACACCCTCTAGGCCTAAACAAAAAGAAGGAGCTTCTCTCTCTTGATTGAACTGAAATGATTATTTAAGTGAACAACTGACCGAAGTTTTTTTTTTTCTGTATGTTGCTAGTATGAGGAAAGGGGGAGGAGGGAATAATCTAGAAATCTCATTCTGAATTGTTTTGTGTTGTTAATAAATTTCTATTTCCTTTTTTAAGCTTTGAGCCTGCTTTGTCTTTACTCCTAAACTCGATCCCCAAAAGAAATTAAATAGATTAAAATTGGCAACCCCAGTCACACCGTGACAGCTTGTTTTTTTTTTTTTGTTTGTCTGTTTGTTTGGGTTTTTGAAGCTTGATTGTGCTGGTTTTAGATAATTTGTTTGGTTTTGGTTGTTTGGTTTTGGGGTTGGTTTGTTTGTTTTTGTTTTGTTTTTGTTTGTTTTGTTTTGTTTTTATTTAGTGGGGTTTTTTGTTTTTGGTTTTGTTTTTTTTGCCTTTTTTTTGTTGTTGTTGACCATTGGCAAGAGAAGACAATTGAGGGTGTGTGGACTAAATTAAACTTGTGGTGAACACAAGTGATTTTAGATCAGCATTCTTCCTGCAGCTGTGTGTGCCAGCCTGGTACTCCATGCTGCTGCTTTAATGAACAAGGCACAGAGGAGTCCTGAGTTCTGAATAGCTTCATCCTGGAATCTCTGGCTGGAGCTAATGTGGCACGCTGAAAGCAGCATTAATAAGGTAAAGGAGCAGTCTTCATGACCTTGTTTAGACAGCGTCAGGAGACCCACAACATTTCATTCTTGAGCTGCTCCTCCTCTATCATCAGCACCTGAAGCACTTTCATTTCATTGGCAAGACTTGGTTGGATCCAGTTTTATGAATGGGGGCTGTGCTGTGCATCACATTCTGCTCTCCCTGGTGAAGTATACAACTTTTTTGAAGCTGAAACCTGTGAAGAACCACTGAAAGTGCTCACAGAGGCTGTCAGGTCTCACAGTGAGCCAGGAGATCACAAAGGGATTAAAAAATGCAACAGGAAAGCCTGCAGCCCATATTCCTACAGACAAACACAGACACAGAGTTGGGAACAGCTCTGGCACAGCACACATATGCAAATCACAGGGACACTTCTTAAATTCAGAGTTTAGTGGGAGGCTTGGTGGTGGGAATGAGGTGGCAGCCCTGGTCACACCTGCCTTGATGGAGGCAAAGGGAATGTGGGTGGATCAAGGCGAGCTGATGTGCCAACAGGACGAGTTGCCCCTTGTGCCTGCTGTGGTATCTGCTGCTGTTTCTTCCAAATATGAGTTTCCTATTTGTGTTCTTCAGATGCGCTTCTTCCTTCTTCATCTTGCTTCTTTTCTCCCTCAGAGGCACAATGTTCCTTCCTCCTCCTACCCTTCCTTTTTGTTTCCTTTCCTATTATTCTGCAAATACATGCAAACACTGAGGGACTTTGAGCAGATTCAAACTGGTACCTCTGTCTAGCCCCAGAACCAAGCTGAGTTTTGTGTATTCTCTTCCACTTTGTTCTGGTTTGTTGTATCTCTTCCTTCTGCACTGCTTCAAATTGTTCACTGAGGAATTCAAAGTCTTTATTTAATGATTTACCAGAGCTTCTCTCTGAACTCACAGCAAACTTCACTAAGCATCTGTTTGTGAGTTTGAATTTTGTCTTGCACTGAATTCTTTCACTTGCAGTGCATGGTTTAATAGCACCCTGTCACGGTGTGACTGGAGTTTGCCAATTTTAATATATTTAATTTCTTTTGGGGATCGAGTTTAGGAGTAAAGACAAAGCAGGCTCAAAGCTTAAAAAGGGGACTAGAAATTTATTAACAACACAAAACAATTCAGAATGAGATTTCCAGATTATTTCTTCCTCCCCCTTTCTTCATACCAGCAACACACAGAAAAAAAAAAAACTTCGGTCAGTTATTCACTTAAATATTCATTTCAGTTCAATCAAGAGAGAGAAGCCCCTTCTTCTTGTTTAGGCCTAGAGGGTGTCTTACTCTCATAATCTGCACCCACCCGGAAACTACAAATTATGATTTTTCCTCCCATTTTCACAGTCCTTCTAGAGCTGTGTATGGGTTGCTGAAAAACACATGGGGTGTCATTTTAAAGGCAGGCTGCTGAGAACACAAAAAGACTCTTCATCTCACTCTCCACTCAAATATCTGTCCAATTCCAGTCCCAAAGACAGAGAGCTCCACTTCCCGAGGCCCATTTCTCAGGGCAAAAAAGGTCTTCTTCTCAGGCACTTTTAACCTTCCCAAGTATATTCTACAGTTTAAAGGAATTTTAAGTAAAGTCACGATCCTCTAAAGCCCACAAGAAAAAGGTTTTAAGCTACTTATCAGTGGCGACTCCTCCATCTCTCCTTCTATAAGAACTTGTCTTCCTTCTGCTGACTTTTGTAATTCTTCCTGCTTCATGCTTTCCATTCTGGGGAGCTGAGGAAAATCTGAAGTCTCATTCAGGCACTAAAAGTTAAACTTGTATCCAAAACGGTAAGGATCCAGGCTGAAGCTATGCTAGAAAAGACGCAGCCACACGAGATGATGAAAATGGCTGGACTTCTTTCTGCCACTGTGCGAGGCCTGGAGCCGGGCCGGGCCAGGCCGAGCCAAGCCGGGCTGGGCCAGGCTCCCCCACGGGTCCGAAGCCGCTCCGGGCCATTCCCAAGTCCAGGCTCTCTCGCCGTGCCCAGGCCGGGGCCCGGGCCAGGGCCGGGCCCGCCGGGGCCAGAGCCGAGTCCACCCCGGGGCCTTCCCGGGCCGGGAGTCATCCCGGGACTGGGCCCTTCCTCCTCCCGGAGCTCAGCCCGGCTGGGCCCCGTGCTGGGACCCGGAGCCCCTGCCAGCTCCTCTCCCCTGCCCCACTGAAAGCAAAAGACAGAAACTAACTTCTTTCCTGTGATTCGTAAAAGTGAAACAGCATTCTAATTGGTTTCCTGGGCTGTCAATCACCAACCCAGGTCTCTGATTGGTCCCCGCAGCCTTAGGGGAGGCTCCCAGAGAAGACCCCTGCTCCTTTGTCCTAAAGAGCATGTGCGTTCCATGTGGCCTCCATGGGGGATGGGCCACCACCCCCCTCCTTTCCACGTGTCCCAACACACACCCTTATATTCATTTAATTTTGTGTAACACATGAATGATCCCACTCATTCTAAAGGCTACATGCTTGATTTGGTAATTACTATGGGCCTGTCTCTGACTAGTCTGGTTTTGTCTCTGTCTCTTGTCTGTTAATTATTTCATGAGATCTTTCTGTATCTTATCTCCCATCTTCAGTTCATACTGTTAGCTATTGTTCTCCTTTTTAATTCTGAAATTTGAATTCTGTGGAAGAAGTTCTGCCATATTTTTCTTTGTCTTTTAATGCCAGGACCATGTTTAGTTTATCAGTTTTGCTGCCTAAGAGGCCATCAGATACATTATCCTTTTACACACTAGGTCTGTGCTCTTTCAAGACCATCTTTAAACTCTGGTAACCTGGAGATTTTGTAAGTCAAAGCGTCAAGGCAGTGACTGGATAAGTTTTAGACAAGCCTACAAGAAAGCATGAACTTTACTGGTTCTAAATGTTCAAAAATCCTCTCCTGAAGCGTTCTCTCCTCTATGAAAAAATCCCTCTTCCCCAGCCTGTGGTTGCCTTCAGAATCATTTGACCTGGTTTTGTGGGTGCATGTGGTGTGTTTGTGCATGTGCAGAAATAAATCAGGATGTTCCCTCTACAGCCATTTAGCAGGCCTACAGGCCTAAAATACAGGGCCATTCCAAGTGTCCTGAATTCCCTTCTGTGTCTCAGCTCCTGGCAACACAGAAAGCTAAACATTTCTGAGAAGTTATTCAGAAAGTGTACGCAGAGCCTGCTTTGGGACATGCATGCAGCTGGAATTGTAGACTCCTTGCAAAAGGCCCTTCCTTCCCAGAATCCATCCTTCCTTCCTTCCTTCCTTCCTTCCTTCCTTCCTTCCTTCCTTCCTTCCTTCCTTCCTTCCTTCCTTCCTTCCTTCCTTCCTTCCTTCCTTCCTTCCTTCCTTCCTTCCTTCCTTCCTTCCTTCCTTCCTTCCTTCCTTCCCTTCCTTCCTTCCTTCCTTCCTTCCTTCCTTCCTTCCTTCTTCCTTCCTTCCTTCCTTCCTTCCTTCCTTCCTTCCTTCCTTCCTTCCTTCCTTCCTTCCTTCCTTCCTTCCTTCCTTCCTTCCTTCCTTCCTTCCTTCCTTCCTTCCTTCCTTCCTTCCTTCCTTCCTTCCTTCCTTCCTTCCTTCCTTCCTTCCTTCCTTCCTCCTCCCTCCTCCCTTCCTTCCCTCCCTTCCTCCCTTCCTCCCTCCCTCCCTCCCTCCCTTCCTCCCTCCCTCTCTCCCTTCCTCCCTTCCTCCCTCCCTTCCTTCCTCCCTCCCTCCCTTCCTTCCTCCCTTCCTCCCTTCCTTCCTTCCTGCCTGCCTGCCTTCCTGCCTGCCTTCCTGCCTGCCTGCCTTCCTGCCTGCCTTCCTGCCTGCCTTCCTGCCTTCCTTCCTTCCTTCCTGCCTTCCTTCCTGCCTTCCTGCCTTCCTTCCTGCCTTCCTTCCTGCCTGCCTGCCTTCCTGCCTTCCTGCCTTCCTGCCTGCCTTCCTGCCTGCCTTCCTGCCTGCCTGCCTGCCTTCCTGCCTGCCTTCCTGCCTTCCTGCCTGCCTGCCTTCCTGCCTTCCTGCCTCCTCCCTTCCTTCCTGCCTTCCTTCCTTCCTCCTTCCTCCTCCCTTCCTCCCTCCCTTCCTTCCTCCCTTCCTCCCTTCCTTCCTGCCTGCCTGCCTGCCTTCCTGCCTTCCTGCCTGCCTTCCTGCCTTCCTGCCTGCCTTCCTCCTGCCTTCCTGCCTTCCTGCCTTCCTGCCTTCCTCCCTTCCTTCCTGCCTTCCTTCCCCTTCCTCCTCCCTCCCTTCCTTCCTGCCTGCCTGCCTTCCTCCTCCTGCCTTCCTTCCTTCCTGCCTTCCTGCCTGCCTGCCTTCCTTCCTGCCTTCTGCCTTCCTTCCTGCCTTCCTTCCTTCCTGCCTGCCTTCCTGCCTGCTTGCCTTCCCTTCCTTCCTTCCTGCCTTCCCTTCCTGCCTTCCTGCCTGCCTTCCTGCCTGCTTGCCTCCTGCCTTGCCTTCCTCCCTTCCTTCCTGCCTGCCTTCCTTCCTTCCTCCCTTTCCTGCCTTCCTTCCTTCCTCCCTTCCTTCCTTCCTCCCTTCCTCCCTTCCTCCCTTCCTCCCTCCCTTCCTTCCTCCCTTCCTTCCTGGAATCCTTCCTTCCTGGAATCCTTCCTTCCTGGAATCCTTCCTGCGATCCTTCCTGGAATCCTTCCTTCCTGGAATCCTTCCTGGAATCCTTCTTGGAATCCTTCCTTCCTGGAATCCTTCCTTCCTGGAATCCTTCCTGGAATCCTTCCTTCCTTCCTGGAATCCTCCCTTCCTTCTTGGAATCCTTCTTGGAATTCTTCCTTCCTTCCTGGAATCTTTCCTTCCTCCTCTCCTCCTCTCTCTTCCCCCACTCATTCCTTTTCAAATGAAACCCAACACACAAAAGTGCTCCTTTTATGTCAGAAGTCAGAGCTTTTAGGAGAGCTCTATGCATGGCCAGGAAGACCATAAATTTGTTGAGTGGATAGCAGAGCATGACAGTAGAAAGACAGATCATATTTTGTACCTTAACAAAGCCTGCAGAGCTAACCAAGGTTGCTGGGACTGTGTAATGTTCCTGTGGAACTCCTTCTGATCCCTGCCCCACCTCTCAGGAGATGCTTCCTGGAATTCTGGGTTATTCTGATTTGTGCTGTGTGCGACAGGACATGTGGTATTCAGGGCAGTGAAATAGACCATCATTTCTAAGAAACGAAATGTCTGCTGTGGCAGAAGGAGTGCTGAAGTCCTGAGCATGTAATTTTGTCTCGAGCAAAGTGATCTCTAAAATATACAAGGGTAGCATGAACTACATGACAACTAGGGCTAAAAAATCTTGTTTCTGAATTGGAAAAGCTTTTCATCCAGAGGCTGTGAGGGAGGGTGAAGTTTGTAATATGATGATTCAGGTGCCAGAAAAACACAGGACCATCTCTAACAAAGATCTTAATTTGAGATATGTTAAATCTCCAAAATTAAGACTAGGAGAACATATAAATAGTAGAAACTTTTGCCTGTCAAAACTTTTGAATAAACTGGCAGCCTTTCATTTTGCTGAGAATATTTCATGTCATTCTCTGATATTTAATGAAATTATTTGCATTTAAAAAATATTTCCTGTTTCAAAACATCAAGCAGCTACAGAGAAAATAGTTAACTTCTGTTGTTTTTTTTCTTCCTTTCTTCCACTCCCTCTTCCCCCTCCTCAACTGAGGAGATAAACAAGGAAACCAAATTATATTTATTGTAATTTCTTCTGATTTGAAAGGAAGTGAATATTGCTTCCAGTTGATGAGAAATACTTTTTAGCATTAATCATTTAATTGAAAAAAATCAGTACATTAAAATATTAATGTATTAGCATATTTTCAGATGCAGATTTTCCCACTGAACATCTTTCAAGGGTCCTGCTCAGATTACAACTTTTCCAATGCCTTCAGAATTTTGGGAAGTCTTGGGGAGGACAGTTGCTCACACTGGCCAATTCCAGAGTCAAAACTTTGGAAGTCAAGTCTGAGATGCCCAAGCCCATAACCTCCCACCACCCACCTGAAAAAAGAAATTATACTGAGAGCTTGGCTGCTTGCTGGGTTGGGGTAAAATTTATAAAGTGTGAAACTAAATAACATGTGGAGGTCAAAACTCTTCCACCTTGAAAACCCTTGACAAGGCTGAATTCAGGGCTGTTGAGATAATTATCTGAAATAAATTATTTGAAGCAACAGACAGGCACATAAACAGAGATGCAGAGGAAAAGAGGGTCTTTTGAGAAAGGCTTCTGAGATACGCCCCTCCCACAGTTTTACCTCACTTCAGGTCAAGTGAGACACTTCCCTTCAGCAGCCCATCATGTCCTAAGAGAAAACAAGTTCTCAGCTTCTCAAGGTCACTGGTATTGTTTTGTGCCTTTGCACAGGGAGCTGGTTCCTGCAATCAGACTTCCTTGATGTCCTTCTCTCATGGATGGAATCAAAGAGCTCCATTTGTGAAAGGCTGACAAGCCCTGGCATACTTGGAGAGACCAAACAAAGGTTAGTGTGGGTGGATATCATTAGTCATTTCTATGACTAAGACGCTGGGATAAACTACTCCTTCCTGGTAATTTAAATTTATTAAGGTCATGGGCCATCTAATGAATCAGTGTGTGATGCTCATGCTGTTAAACACACACATACACACACACACACACACACAAAAACAAAAAAAAACAAAAAACAAAAAAAAGTAAAGATTTAGTTCTCTGTGATCTAATTCAGCATGAGGCCTTTATTCCTGCATGTGCTATCAAAATGTGGTTAGCTGGTAGTGCTGACGTAGTGCTTCTGTTTCCTGCTATTTCCTGTTATTGATGCTGGACTTGGACAGTCAGCACTTACTAGAAGCCAATAAAATGCCTTCTATGGTCTTTGAAAGGACTTTTCTGGCCAGAGTCAGAATGCAGGGGATTCCTCTGTTTTCATGGTTCAGGAGAGCATGGCCTTTCTAACCCCAAACTACTCAAACTACTTCTTATTAACAGAATTTTAACTAACAGCAAGGAATTTAGAAAGAAGCTTAACTCTGAATGCTGTGGGTTAGTTGTGGGCAATAAAAGTGGTATCTGAATGCAAAAGAAAGCTTCACATGTGAAATATCAACAAATACCAAGTGCTGGTGCAGAGGACACAGCTTTCATCCAGGAGACTGCAGATACTGGATCCTCAGCAGTGGACAGCTGTGGTCCTTAAGAGCTGATGACTGTTGGTAACTGATGGAGCAAGGAGAGAGGACACCTGCAAAATATGTCCTAACACATTCTTTTCTGTGCTGTTGCCAAAGTCACAGCTCATTCCTGACCTCTGTCAGCCCTCCTAAAAAGAGCTGTGGGTTCACCCCCACCTTGCTATGTTGCATCCAGGCTTTCCAGCACATTTTACTCCTGGTTGGTTCCTGCCCCACTCTTCCTTCCTGACAACCAGAAGATGATGCAATGTGTTTTTTGCTCATATGTGGCCATCAAATGAAGGCAGCATGCCATTTATGGAAGTAGAAGTGGCTGCTCTGAGTGGCAGCAGAGCCTACAGAAGCAGCCCAAAACCTTCCAGCTATCAAGCAGGGAGCAGTGGGGCTGGCCTTTAGGGAGTCACCTGAGAGCCCTTGAGTAGAAGATGAAAAACATTTTGTTCTGAGTGTCTGGCATCCAGGAGAGGAAATGAACTTGGGTTTATGATATGGGTAGCAAAACAACAGGAGGTCAGATTATGGAAATGCCTTTTAAGTGATGTTTGTTCTCTTGCAGCATTCAAAGCAGCTGAGGGATATTTCAGGAGGAAGGACTTGGCTGGCTGACTTGGCAGAGGACCCCATTGTCCATCACCTATCTCCCACCAACAGAGAGGAATAAGTGTTGGGTGTCAGGCTGTAGACTTCACATTTAAAATGCAGGAAGTCTTGAAAGTACATAATAAATCCCCCTCATGTAAACTGTAATGTGCTACCTAACAACCCTGTCTCTTGTGTTCATGACAGTCTTTTCTTTCTTTGCATGTGTGAGGAACATATGGGTTCACATTTATGCAGGTATGCTTTGATTAATTATTGTTAGCCCATCAAATGCAACCCTCATTTAAATTTCCATTTTGTTTGCTACAGTTTTTGCTCATTCTGTACATTACGGGGCAGAATATCTTTGTTGGTTCATTTACAGTGGTAAGTGCTCTTCTCTCTGGGGCCGCCACCAATGCTTTTACATTCTGAAAAGTTCAGTCTTGCTGCTGGCACAGATCTCTGTGACTTCATGTCCAAAAATGTATGCCCTGTTAGGCATGCTGAAAAGATGTTTCATTACGGCTACAGAATAGAAACAAAAAGGTGTGTCTGAAGTGAATTTCTCCCCCTCTTTTGCCTTTCAGCAGCTCTCTTTCTGTATGTGAATGTATGTTTGTGATTGTATATACCCATATCAGCTACTTTAGAACTGGCCACTGTTTTCAGTGTATAAAACTTCTGTGAAAAAACTGTTGCACACAAAGGTTTGCAGCTCAGAGATGAGAAACTGAGGCACAGAAAAGCTGGGAACTAGATTTTCTCTATTTTGAGACACATATATTCTGGATGGGTGACTGAGATGAGAGATCTGAATGAGATACTCAGACAGCTACTGCAAAGTAATTTTTATAGATTATCTTGAACCAACCACAGACAGTGAATTGAGGTGTCCTGTTTGTTGCTTCCCCACTGCTGAGGTGATTATTTGTATATTTTATTTTGTATTTTATATCTACATATCTAATCTCTATATCTCTATATCTCTACATCTATATATCTATATATCTATATGCCTATATATCTATATATGTATTTATGTATATAATGTATATTATTAGGATATATTATTGTATTTGTACCCACCAGATTGCAAGACTGCGCAGGCCTAATACCATCAGGAGATCCAGCCTGAAATGGCTTTTCCCCAGTTTCTGGGTCTTAGCATTTTCTTACAGCATCCTGAAAGATCCTCTCAAACTTCAGGTATTCAAAATATTCAGGCCTCTAAATTGGTTGCTTGTTATTTGTCCTGACATGGGGACATACCATTGAGCAGGGCTTGATGTCATCTGCCACCCAAGTGGTCACCAGAGCTTGCAGGCTGAGGCTGGGTGGTGGCTGAATGTGAATTAATGTCTCCTTGGTGGCAACCTGGCTTCACAGATAAGACAGTGCAGTGACAGAATTGCCAGGTGTTTTTTTAAAGGAACCTCAATTAATAAGCACCTATTACAACAACTCTGACAGAGCTTAGGCTTCAGACTGGTTGCAGAGCAGCAGACTGAAAGCAGATAGAAGAGAAACAAAAATACTCCTGGGCAACATCAAAATGTTGACCACAGGGTCCCACCAGTGCAAGATATTCTGGGACACGAATGAAAATAAATTAATCCTTCCAGCCAACTTAAATATCCCTTGATATAAAGAATTTAGATTCACTATTTTTAAACACTGAAGAAAAAAAAGTTATCACTTGTGCAATGTTATTACAAGATTTCACACATAGCCCTTAACTCAGGCATATATTACAGTGTGTATTAACACATAAGAAACAGCACAGAGCAGTTTATATTTAATAAGAAAACAGGAATAGAAAATTATAATATGTACAGAATAAGACCGGATTGAACTTTTTCTGTGCCATTGGATATTAAAACCTACCATCTCCATGGGGGTTTGCCAGAATTCCTCCATGCTTCAGCAGCAGACAGTGAACTAGATTGCGACTCCATGGAGCTGAATTCCTCCAAGCAAATAGCTGGGATGGGTAAAATGACATGCCCCAGCTTCTGGTGCAGTACTTGCTAGCTCAGATTTTTCTAGCTTCTAGACAAGGCCCCCCTGGCAGGGGAGAATGGGATGGCTGGAGGGGCAGGAGTTATCTTTAGTTTTGGGGATCTCACTGGCCAGCACCTCTGAAGAAGGTCAGCAGTGTCTCCTCCTACCCTGGTGGTATGTGGCAAAAATCTGAGACCACCCTGTGATAGCTGAGGCAGCTTCTGCAAGGAATGGGAGATCTCAGGGTCTGGTGAAAAAACCATGCTTGTCTGATGAAGGCATTTTTCAAGAGATGAAAGAAGAAAACTGCCCTGTTAGACACATCATAAAACCTGTTGGCTCTATTGTGAATATGACTTGTGTTGAGGAAATATACTTGAGGAGCAAGAAGAAGCACTGAGGCACTGAAAAACTGATCTCAGATCACTGGCAAGTTGGCACATGTGAAGTACTACCATGTACCAGGCTGTCTGTCTTCTTCCTGCTGTGCCACAAAGTGCATGGATGTTAAAAGTCGTGTGAACCATCCTGACTTTGTTTGATGGGGACCCAGAAGAAATTGTCAACAAAACTGAGGACTGATCACAGGCCTTTCACTGAAAATGTTCTCATCACCTTCCCAAAAAAACAGCTCAAAATATACAACTAATTTTTTTTTTTTGTGCAGCTTTTTTCAGCATAGCCATTGTTTTGCAATAATTCTCAGGGAATGGAAAGCTTACTTGCCTTCAAGAAACCTGTCAGAAGAGCAATTAAAATGATGAAAATTCTCTTTTTGGCTGGTGGTTGACTCTGTACTTATTTGAAAAAAAGTCTGCTTATCCAATGATTACTCAGACACCCAATCAGACTCTGACATCCATGTCACGGGCAGCTGCTGCTTTGTTTCAGCTGTGAGAGCCATCCCATGGACAAGTGGCACAGATGCTCCCTGTGCTGTTGGTACCTGATGGAGGCACACTTTGGGAAGGTTTCATCTGTGGCCACAATTTATGACAGCATCTTGAATGGGTTCAAGTAATGCAGCAAAAAACCCTTTCTGTCAGCAACCAAACGTGATGTTTCTCCAGACTTTAACAATCTGGGTACCCTGCCTCTCGGAGTGCAGATATCTGAAAATCCAGCTGCTGCATGGGACCAGATCTGCTCTAAGGCCTGGTTCCACATCCCTGCATGGATGTGACTGTATGAGCTGCATATTTAACTGCTGGCTCACATAGGCTGAACCCTGCAACTGCTCTTTTTGGGGACAATACTGTCGAGCAGACCTCCTATCTGAAGCATTTTACCCTTGTGCTGGCTTTATATAGAAGGGTAAGGGAGGGGAGCTGCTTAAAGAAGCAGCACAAGGGCCCGGAAACAGGAGAGCTGTCCCTCTCTGGGAGCTTCCCCTGTGGGCTGCGGGGACCGATCAGAGAGTTGATTTAGTAGTTGACAGCCCAAGAAAACAATTAAAAAGTTATTTCGCTTTCACAAATCACAGTGGTAAAGTTAACTTGATTCTTTTTTGTCTTCCGGCGGAGAGACAAGCAGCAGCCTGCAGGGCTCCGGCCTCGGCGGGGGGCCCGGCTCGGCCCGGCCCCGCCCACGGCTCGGCAGAGGAGGGCCCAACCCAGCGGCCTAGCCCGGCCCTGCGCGGCCCTAGCCCGGCCCCAGGGCTCCGCGCGGCCCCACGCGGCTGGGCTCGGCTGGGCTCGGCTCGGCTCGGCCCGGCCCGGCCCGGGCCCGACCCCCTCCGCATGCGGGGTGGCGGGGTGGGTGGGAGAGCCACCGAGGCTCTCCCTTCCTCCTGCTCTGAGAGGAGAGGCCCCCGGCTGAGCACGCGGCGGAAAAGAGTCCAGCGTTTTCCACGTGGTCCCGGTGGCCACATTTTCTCAGCTTGGCGTTTCTCAGCTCCTTCACTTTTTAGATGCCATTTTAAGCCTTTTAGTGCCGGGATAAGACTCTAAATCTCCTGAGCTCCTCGGAATAAAAAAAAAATAAAGCAAGAAGAATTACTAAAGTCAACAACAACAACAACAAAAAACCCCAAAAAACCAACAAAAACCCAAGCTCTGGGGCGTTCCCCAGCAGAACACATAGAGGAGCAAGTGGTTTATCAAGATTAGAATCAGACCTCTCCCTCTAACCATAAGCCTTCACCACATCCTCCTATTTACCACTGCTTGGCTGCACACTGAAAGGAAACAGTGGAAAGGGATGTGGTAATGCCACACCTGGCAAATGTCTGCAGGGGCAGAAACCTCTACAAATGTCACACACACTTATAAATGTCTCAGAATGCACCATCATCCTGCTTGTCTTTGTGTCTGTAAAGTCATATGGCTCCTCCCAGTGCACACTACTTGGTGTGTTTAAATGATAGGCCATTGTAAATAAAATGCTACTTGAGTGCCTGTAAAAATGCAGAAGTCTTTCAGAACAAGCATATTACCCCACCTTGTAATTTCATCGAAAAACACTGTAAAAATAGCTGTATCTTCCATATCTCAAGAAGGAAAAGGTGACAGAGATTTATGTTTTTCCTTGAACACACAGATTTATAACAGTGTGTAATGTGCTTTCATTTCATCCATATTTATAACTGCATTGATGCAGTGTCTGGTATCCATTACTTTAATCTATGTAACTTGATCATCAGAAATTTAAACCATGATTTTTAACACGTATCACCAAGAATTTCAGTTTGATTCAAAAAAGAGCAGTATATTAAAATCCCAACTGCAATTAGTTATTGAAACTGAAGTTTTTTGCTTAAATACATCTGTTTGTTCACATAGATTCTGTTCCATTCTGCCTTGTGCTGGGTATTTTACTTCAGGTTAATCCTACAACAACTCACTACAAAATACCTTGAGGGTAGAAGAGGAAAAAAAAAAAAAACCACAGTTAAGGATCATATTTGGAAGAATTCCTGTAAATAAATCTCTTAAATCTTGGCAAAGTGAAATCAGGAATTGAAGTCAGTGACAGCAGTAGCCTCTAGTCACTTAGAGTGAAGTGGAAAAAATAATTCCAGGCCAAGATCAAAGGCTCCAATTGACAAGCAGCAGAAATTAAACCCAGATACCATTTCATAAACATGGAGCAATTTACGTTCACCACATGGTTGTTGTCCAGCAATGGAAAGTAAAACATCTGTACTCCTCGAGATCTTTAGTGGATGGCCCAGAACTGAAATTACCCAGTTGTCTGGTGCTAAGAAGGTTTTCCATTGTTTTCTTTCCCCACTGATTTCATTCTTTCAGCACCATTAAAAGGTGGAATACCCAGATTGTTAGAAAATAGTACATTAAAATGAACATATGTTAATTTTCTGACAGAAAATGACCTTTGTTTTTCTCATCTTTGGACCCATACTTTACTATTCATGCTGCAGGTAAACATCAATAATACCACAAATTTCAATGGGTTTAGTTTGAATGTAGCAACACAATCTTACATGAAACTAATAGGAAGAAGAAGCTGTCTGTGATGTTGCAGGAGCAACGTTCAAGAATAAGCACTTCATGCTTTCTAAGGGAGGCAAATAACATTTTTCAAAATAATTTTTCACAACTTTTTTCCTTCTGCCTTCCTCATTGTTTTTCTCATTTCAGAGCCATTCATCTGTACAAATAAAAACAATGGAAAGGGGAGACCATGTGGGAGGTTGCTGTTGAAACCTTTGCATTACTGGGACACCAGCAAAGTGGTGTTTTTCAGTGAAATCTACAAATTATGAAAATGATCACTGAAAAGGACAAATAATTTGCCATTTAGAATGAACATTTTTATTGAGAACGTTGATTAGTTTTGTGTTACTATTTTTAATGCTCCCTCTATTGAGGAGTTACCCTTTGAATAATGTCTACAAAAATGTCTACTGTTGCCTGTTAAATTATTTTCCTTAGGTAGGAAATTGTAGGAGAAAGACAAAGAACTGAGGATTTGTGACACATAGACTTCCAAAAAAAAAAAAAAAAAAGGAGTGCCGTGTTGCAAAATAGTGTCTTTGTTTGAGTAATTTTATTGTTTTCTTTATAAAAACCTCTGTATTAAACTGTGGTACTTGTGGAGATATCTTATTAAACCAGGAGCATGGGTGAAAGTTGCTCTCAGAGTTTTTCAGATTTTGTTGCTCTAAGAGAAAGTTCTTGTCCACTGTAACCAGAGCTAAAAAATGTGTTCCACAGCCATGTTAGTCCTATTGTATGAGAGCTAAACTTAATCTGAAACACCGAAGAGGCACTGGAAATTAGAAGACAGAAAAAAAAATCAAACCTCCTTTTTTCAAACTTCAAAGCATTCCTCCACAGTTCATTAAATGTAGTCACTGGCTGGATTCATAGGTAGTGATGCTCAAAATAAGGTTTTACAAAAGTAATTTGTTCTGTTTCAGATTCCTCTTCAGCGGCATTGCAGTTGCCCTCCTCAAATATAGAATAAAACATCAGCAAGAAAGAAAAAGACACTCGTCACTTTGAGAAATGTGGGAGGTATGCTGGGCCTCTAAAAAGCTCTCATTTTCTGTTTGATTTGGACAGGTTCCAGGAAATGCAGCTACTCACCAGAAACCCATCTAA
>JAREIS010000437.1:0-162500 GCA_030060385.1 Muscicapa striata striata
GGTTTGGGGAGAAAGAGCTGGGTTTGGAGGGTGAAAATCAGGTTTGGAGGGTGAAAATCAGGGTTTGGAGGGTGAAAGGAGCAGGGTTTGGAGGGTGAAAAAAGCAGAGTTTGGAGGGTGAAAATCAGAGTTTGGAGGGTTGAGAGGAAATCAGGGTTTGGAGGGTGAAAGGAGCGGGGTTGGGGTTGAGAATAAAGGAGCTGGGTTTGGAGAGTGAAAATCAGTGTTTTGAACAGGAATTTAAGGATTAGGAGAGAAAAATCAGGTTTTGAAGAATAAAAATCAGGGTTTGGAGGGTGAAAGGAGCAGGGTTTGAAGAGTAAAAATCAGGGTTTGGGGAGTAGAAAGAGCAGGGCTTGGAAGGCAAAAAGAACAGAGTTTGGGGAGTAAAAATTAGGATTTGAAGAGTAAAAATCAAGGTTTGGAGAGTGAAAGGAGCAGGGTTTGCCAGGCACAGGAAGAGCAGCAGGAGCTGGGGCAGAGCTCACAAAGCCCAGGGGGCTCCAGCAGCCTTTGGGGGTCCCTGGGGGCTCAGCCCGGCTTTGGTGCAGCTCCCCAGGCAGCTCAGTGCTCAGGCTCTGCATAGGCCATCCCCCTGCACTAAAAGCCCAGCTCGGGCTCCAGGCTCTGCACTGAGCCATCCCACACTAAGCCCAGCTCAGTGCCCTAGGCTCTGCACTGAGCCATCCCCTGCTAAAGCCCAGCTCAGTGCCCCAGGCTCTACACTGAGCCATCCCCCCATTAAAGCCCAGCTCAGTGCTCCAGGCTCTGCACTGAGCCATCCCCATTAAAGCCCAGCTCAGTGCTCCAGGCTGCACTGAGCCATCCCCCCACTAAGGCAGCTCAGTGCCCCAGGCTCTGCACTGAGCCATCCCCTGCACACTAAGCCCAGCTCAGTGCCCCAGGCTCTGCACTGAGCCATCCCCTGCACTAAAGCCCAGCTCAGTGCTCCAGGCTCTGCACTGAGCCATCCCCTGCACTAAGCCCAGCTCAGTGCCCCAGGCTCTGCACTGGGCCATCCCCTTCACTAAAGCCCAGCTCAGTGCCCCAGGCTCTGCACTGAGCCATCCCCCATTAAGCCCAGCTCAGTGCCTGAAGCTCTGCCTGCTGAGCCATCCCCCCAGTAAAGCCCAGCTCAGTGCCCCAGGCTCTGCACTGAGCCATCCCCCCATTAAAGCCCAGCTCAGTGCTCAGGCTCTGCACTGAGCCATCTCCCTCACTAAAGCCCAGCTCAGTGCCCCAGGCTCTGCACTGAGCCATCCCCTGCACTAAAGCCCAGCTCAGTGCCCCAGGCTCTACACTGAGCCATCCCCTGCACTAAAGCCCAGCTCAGTGCCCCAGGCTCTACATGAGCCATCCCCCCATTAAAGCCCAGCTCAGTGCCCCAGGCTCTGCACTGAGCCATCCCCCACCTAAGCCCAGCTCATTTGCTCCAGGCTCTGCACTGAGCCATCCCCCATTAAAGCCCAGCTCAGTGCCCCAGGCTCTGCACGAGCCTCCCCCATTAAACCCAGCTCAGTGCTCCGGCTCTGCACAGCCCCCCCAAAAGCCCCTCAGCCCAGCTCGAGCCATCCCTGCACTAAAGCCCAGCCTGCTCCAGGCTCTGCACGGAGCCATCCCCTGCACAAGCCCAGCTCAGTGCCCCAGGCTCTGCACTGACCATCCCCTAAAGCCCAGCTCAGTGCCACCTCACTGAGCTCCAGCTCATAAGCCCAGCTCGGCCCCAGCTCAACCAGCCATCCCCCATTAAACCCAGCTCAGCCCCCTCCACTAAGCCCAGCTCACCCCAAAGGCTCAGCACAGAGCCAGGCTCTACACCCATCTCCTCCCAAAGCTCAGTCAGTGCCCAGGCTCTAGCCCGCTCGAGCCCAGGCCCTGCATAACCCAGCTCCCGTGCCCCAGGCTCTGCACTGAGCCATCCCCCAAAGCCCAGCTCAGTGCCCCAGACCCATGAGCCCCGCCTCAAAGCCCGCTCAGGCCCCAAGCCCACTGAGCCCCGGCCTCTGAACGGCCATCTGCCCCACTCGCCTGAGCCTCCCCCTCAAAGCCCAGCTCAGTGCTCCAGGCTCTGCACTGAGCTCCCCGCTAAAGCCCAGCTCAGTGCCCCAGGCTCCCTGAGCCACGCCCCGCTCTAAAGCCCAGCTCAGCTCAGCCCCTCAGGCTCCAGCTGCACTGAGCCATCCCACTGAGCCCCTCACTAAAGCCAGCTAGGGCCGCCCCACTGAGCCTCCCGCTAAGTGCCCAGCTCATGCCCCAGCTCTGCACTGAGCCATCCCCATTAAAGCCCAGCTCAGTGCCCCAGGCTCTGCACTGAGCCATCCCCTCACTAAAGCCCAGCTCAGTGCCCCAGGCTCACACATCCCATGCCTAAAGCCCAGCCTCAGTGCTCCAGGCTCTCACTGAGCCATCCCGCTCAAAGCCCCTCAGTGCCCCAGGCCTGCACTGAGCCATCCCCCATTAAAGCCCAGCTCAGTGCCCCAGGCTCTGCACTGAGCCATCCCCTCACTAAAGCCCAGCTCAGTGCCCAGGCTCAGGTGTTTCCTGCAGGGCTCAGGTATTTCCTGCAGGGGCTCAGGTAATTCCTGCAGGGCTCAGGTGATTCCTGCAGGGCTCGGGTAATTCCTGCAGGGCTCGGGTAATTCCTGCAGGGCTCAGGTAATTCCTGCAGGGCTCGGGTAATTCCTGCAGGGCTCAGGTGTTTCCTGCAGGGCTCAGGTATTTCCTGCAGGGCTCAGGTATTTCCTGCAGGGCTCGGGTAATTCCTGCAGGGCTCGGGTATTTCCTGCAGGGCTCGGGTGTTTCCTGCAGGGCTCAGGTAATTCCTGCAGGGCTCAGGTATTCTCGGGGGCTCGCGGAAGGAGCCCTTGGTGCCCTCCCCTCGTCAGACCCTGAGGGAAACGCGTTTGCTGCCCCTCAGCCCGGTTTTATCCATAACTCAGGGGATGGAGCCACGTGCGCAGAGCTGCGGAGGAAAAAGTATTTCGGGCTCATCTCGAGTTACACCAAGTCCCTGCTATTTTTAGCCGGGCAGACAAAGCCTCTCCATCAAGCAGACCCCGGGGACAGCGCGTGGGAGGTGGGTGGGACACGGGCAGGAATTCAGGGATCCATCCCCGAACCTTCCCGCAGCGGATTCGGGAATTTCAGCTCGCAGCCCGGCAGATTGTGCGGAGCAGCCTCGGGAATAGAAGCGAGAGCAGCGGCCTGGCGGCTCCCGAGTGAAAGCCGCGCTCAGCTGTCACCACCCCGGCACCAGCTGCCAGCCCCAGACGGCTCCCAAAATATCCCAGCCCGGGCAGGAGGGGCCGCCCCGCACCTGCCTCTGCTGTCCCCGCTTTGGGATCGGGGCGTCCCTGTCCCCCACAGCATCCCCGCCAGGTGAAATCATCCCCAAATTTGGGGAGGGCTGTGAATTCGTGGTGCCGCTGTCACCCTTCAGGTGTCCCCAAACCTGCCCAAGAGCGAAGCGGGGGGAGCGTTGCCAATTAGCCGGGCTCTAATTGCCGTCTCAGTCGCTCATTAGTGCGAAAAGCCAGATGCTGGGAGGAATTAGAGGAGCTGAAAGGATCTTTCTCTCCGCCCCAGGAATATTTAACGGTGTCTCACACGCGCTCCCTTTGTACCCGGAGCATGACTGATGTGGCTCGTGTGGGTGCTCTGTGAATCACCCAGGTTTGATCCCAAATGCCGGTGCCAGGAGCGGGGATGGAGCCGGGGGGCTCCGGGTGGCACGTGGTGGAGCCGGGGCTGGGAGCTGAGGGGGGTCTGGAGTGGATTTAACCTCAAAAAGTGAGAGGGAGGATTGGGTTCTGCTCTCCGGGCACGGCACAGGCAGGGCTGAGTGTTATTCCCACAAAAAACAGAGTCAGGAGGATGGGAAAGAGCTGGAGACCGAGCTGAGGTGGGTGGGACAGAGATCCCCAAACTCCCGGGACATTCCCAATCTGCCCCAAACTCCCGGGACATTCCCAAACTGCCCCAAACTCCTGGGACATTCCCAAACTGCCCCAAACTCCTGGGACATTCCCAAACTGTCCCAAGTTCCTGGGGCATTCCCAAACTGCCCCAAGCTCCTGGGACATTCCCAAACTGTCCCAAGTTCCTGGGACATTCCCAAACTGTCCCAAGTTCCTGGGATATTCCCGGGCTGCCCCAAACTCCTGGAATATTCCCAAACTGTCCCAAGTTCCTGGGACATTCCAAAACTGTCCCAAACTCCTGGGATATTCCCAAACTGCCCCAAGCTCCTGGGACATTCCCAGACTGCCCCAAACTCCTGGGACATTCCCAAACTGTCCCAAACTCCTGGGATATTCCCAAACTGTCCCAAGTTCCTGGGATATTCCCAAACTGTCCCAAGTTCCTCGGATATTCCCAAACTGTCCCAAACTCCTGGGACATTCCCAAACTGCCCCAAACTCCTGGAATATTCCCAAACTGTCCCAAGTTCCTGGGATATTCCCGGGCTGCCCCAAACTCCTGGGATATTCCCAAACTCCTGGGACATTCCCAAACTGTCCCAAGTTCCTGGGATATTCCCAAACTGTCCCAAACTCCTGGGACATTCCCAAACTGCCCCAAACTCCTGGGATATTCCCAAACTCCCGGGACATTCCCGGGCTGCCCCAAACTCCCGGGACATTCCCAAACTGTCCCAAGTTCCTGCGACATTCCCAAACTGCCCCAAACTCCTGGGATATTCCCAAACTCCTGGGACATTCCCAAACTTTCCCAAGTTCCTGGGATATTCCCCGGCTGCCCCAAACTCCTGGGACATTCCCAAACTGCCCCAAACTCCTGGGACATTCCCTGGCTGCCCCAAACTCCTGGAATATTCCCAAACTGTCCCAAGTTCCTGGGACATTCCCAAACTGCCCCAAACTCCTGGGACATTCCCAAACTGCCCCAAACTCCTGGGACATTCCCAAACTGTCCCAAGTTCCTGGGACATTCCCAAACTGCCCCAAACTCCTGGGACATTCCCAAACTGCCCCAAACTCCTGGGATATTCCCAAACTCCTGGGACATTCCCAAACTGCCCCAAACTCCCGGGACATTCCCAAACTGTCCCAAACTCCTGGGATGTTCCCAAACTCCCGGGACATTCCCGGGCTGCCCTGCCCCCAGGAAGGAGCATCCATCCCACAGGGAACAGGCCCTGCCCGGGGTCAGGCAGGGACACGGGGCTGCTCCAGCCCCGCTCCCGATTTTTTGGGCTCTGGAGCTCCCTGCAGCTCTGTGGGGACAGTTGGGGCTGCAGGAATCTCTCCTCGCTCAGGGGCAGCTCCGAGGCAGCAGATTCCCAAAAAGATTTTTAGGGACACCCCTCCATGGCTGGGCTGGGCTGGAGGTGGGAGGAGCTGAGGCAAGGGATGCTCGGTCCCTTCTCACTCATCACCTGCTGCCACTCCCAGCCTGAGGATTAATTATTAAATTAATTACTATTTCTAGAATTTCCCCCTTTTTTTTCTGCCTTTCACCCCTTTCTTTTCTTGCTTCCCCCTTTTTTTTTTTTGTCATTTCCCCGCTTTTTCTTTTCCTTTTTTTGCCTTATTTTTTCCCTTATTTTCCCCTTTTCCCCCCTTTTTTTGCCTTTTTTTGTTGTTGTTGTTTTGTTGTTGCCCCTTATTTTCCCCTTTTTTTTGCCTTTTTTTTGTTGTTGTTGCCCCTTATTTTCCCCCTTTTTTGCCTTTTTTGTTGTTGTTGCCCCTTATTTTCCCCCTTTTTTTGCCTTTTTTTTGTGTTGTTGCCCCTTATTTTCCCCCTTATTTTCCCTTTTTTTTTTGTTGTTGTTGCCCCTTATTTTCCCCCCTTTTTTTGCCTTTTTTTTTTGTTGTGTTGCCCCTTATTTCCCCCCTTTTTTTACCTTTTTTTGTTGTTGTTGCCTTATTTCCCCCTTTTTGCCTTTTTTTTGTTGTTGCCCCTTATTGTCCCCCTTTTTTTTCCTTTTTTTTGTTGTTGTTGCCCCTTATTTTCCCCCTTTTTTTGCCTTTTTTTTGTTGTTGTTGCCCCTTATTGTCCCCCTTTTTTGCCTTTTTTTGTTGTTGTTGCCCCTTATTTTCCCCCTTTTTTTGCCTTTTTTTTGTTGTTGTTGCCCCTTATTTCCCCCCTTTTTTTGCCTTTTTTTTTGTTGTTGTTGCCGCTTATTTTCCCCCTTTTTTTGCCTTTTTGTTGGGATGGACTGAGGGACTCCGGGCCCGTTCGAGTGCCTGGAACGTGTCACCGATTCTTCTCCATGAGTGTCCCCCCCCACCTTTTGTCCCCTCTCTAATGGCAAATCGGGGCGGAACGCACGGAGAGCGCTTTGTGCTCCATTCAGCGCCGGCCCGCGATCAAAAGCAGCGCCGAGAATGTCCCCGAGCGAGCGGGGACAATGGTGGCAGTGAATGAAAGCAGCGCTGAGGGGCCCCGGGCACAAAGCGGCGCCTGCCCGGGCAGGGCTGAGCTCGGGAGGGGCGCGGGCAGCGGGGGGAGAGGGAGGAGAGCGGGGCTGGGCAGGGGCTGGGGGGAAATCAGCGTTTGGAGGGTGAAAATCAGGGTTTGGAGGGTGAAAGGAGCTGGGTTAGGAGGGTGAAAGGAGCTGGGTTTGGAGGGTGAAAATCAGAGTTTGGGGAGTAGAATGAGCTGGGTTTGGAGGGTGAAAGGAGCTGGGTTTGGAGAGTGAAAATCAGGGTTTGAAGAGCAAAAATCAGGGTTTGGAGAGTGAAAGGAGCAGGGTTTGGAGAGTGAAAATCAGGGTTTGAGGGCAAAATGAGCAGGGCTTGGAGAGTGAAAGGAGCAGGGTTTGCCAGGCACAGGAAGAGCAGCAGGAGCTGGGGCAGAGCTCACACAGCCCAGGGGGGCTCAGCAGCGTTTGGGGGTCCCTGGGGGCTCAGCCCGGCTTTGGTGCAGCTCCCAGGCCCAGCTCAGTGCCCCAGGCTCTGCACTGAGCCATCCCCCATTAAAGCCCAGCTCAGTGCCCCAGGCTCTGCACTGAGCCATCCCCCCATTAAAGCCCAGCTCAGTGCCCCAGGCTCTGCACTGAGCCATCCCCTCCATTAAAGCCCAGCTCAGTGCCCCAGGCTCTGCACTGAGCCATCCCCCCATTAAAGCCCAGCTCAGTGCCCCAGGCTCTGCACTGAGCCATCCCCTGCACTAAAGCCCAGCTCAGTGCCCCAGGCTCTGCACTGAGCCATCCCCCCCATTAAAGCCCAGCTCAGTGCCCCAGGCTCTGCACTGAGCCATCCCCTGCACTAAAGCCCAGCTCAGTGCCCCCAGGCTCTGCACTGAGCCATCCCCCCCATTAAAGCCCAGCTCAGTGCCCCAGGCTCTGCACTGAGCCATCCCCTGCACTAAAGCCCAGCTCAGTGCCCCAGGCTCTGCACTGAGCCATCCCCTGCATTAAAGCCCAGCTCAGTGCCCCAGGCTCTGCACTGAGCCATCCCCCCCCATTAAAGCCCAGCTCAGTGCCCCAGGCTCTGCACTGAGCCATCCCCTGCACTAAAGCCCAGCTCAGTGCTCCAGGCTCTGCACTGAGCCATCCCCCATTAAAGCCCAGCTCAGTGCCCCAGGCTCTGCACTGAGCCATCCCCCCCATTAAAGCCCAGCTCAGTGCCCCAGGCTCTGCACTGAGCCATCCCCCCACTAAAGCCCAGCTCAGTGCCCCAGGCTCTGCACTGAGCCATCCCCTGCACTAAAGCCCAGCTCAGTGCTCCAGGCTCTGCACTGAGCCATCCCCCCCATTAAAGCCCAGCTCAGTGCTCCAGGCTCTGCACTGAGCCATCCCCCCACTAAAGCCCAGCTCAGTGCTCCAGGCTCTGCACTGAGCCATCCCCCCATTAAAGCCCAGCTCAGTGCCCCAGGCTCTGCACTGAGCCATCCCCCCCATTAAAGCCCAGCTCAGTGCCCCAGGCTCTGCACTGAGCCATCCCCCCATTAAAGCCCAGCTCAGTGCCCCAGGCTCTGCACTGAGCCATCCCCCATTAAAGCCCAGCTCAGTGCCCCAGGCTCTGCACTGAGCCATCCCCCATTAAAGCCCAGCTCAGTGCTCCAGGCTCTGCACTGAGCCATCCCCCATTAAAGCCCAGCTCAGTGCCCCAGGCTCTGCACTGAGCCATCCCCCATTAAAGCCCAGCTCAGTGCTCCAGGCTCTGCACTGAGCCATCCCCCATTAAAGCCCAGCTCAGTGCCCCAGGCTCTGCACTGAGCCATCCCCCCCCAGCTCAGTGCCCCAAAGAGCCATCCCAGCTCAGCTCAGTGCTCCAGGCTCTGCACTGAGCCATCCCCCCATTAAAGCCCAGCTCAGTGCCCCAGGCTCTGCACTGAGCCATCCCCCCATTAAAGCCCAGCTCAGTGCCCCAGGCTCTGCACTGAGCCATCCCCCCACTAAAGCCCAGCTCAGTGCCCCAGGCTCTGCACTGACCCATCCCCCATCATTAAAGCCCAGCTCAGTGCCCCAGGCTCTGCACTGAGCCATCCCCCACTAAAGCCCAGCTCAGTGCCCCAGGCTCTGCACTGAGCCATCCCCTGCATCTAAAGCCCAGCTCAGTGCCCCAGGCTCTGCACTGAGCCATCCCCCATTAAAGCCCAGCTCAGTGCCCCAGGCTCTGCACTGAGCCATCCCCCATTAAAGCCCAGCTCAGTGCCCCAGGCTCTGCACTGAGCCATCCCCTGCACTAAAGCCCAGCTCAGTGCCCCAGGCTCTGCACTGAGCCATCCCCTGCACTAAAGCCCAGCTCAGTGCTCCAGGCTCTGCACTGAGCCATCCCCTGCACTAAAGCCCAGCTCAGTGCCCCAGGCTCTGCACTGAGCCATCCCCTGCACTAAAGCCCAGCTCAGTGCTCCAGGCTCTGCACTGAGCCATCCCCCCATTAAAGCCCAGCTCAGTGCCCCAGGCTCTGCACTGAGCCATCCCCCATTAAAGCCCAGCTCAGTGCCCCAGGCTCTGCACTGAGCCATCCCCCCCACTAAAGCCCAGCTCAGTGCCCCAGGCTCTGCACTGAGCCATCCCCCCCCCCCATTAAAGCCCAGCTCAGTGCTCCAGGTAACATTTTCACCATGGAAATGCCCAGATTTCCCCCCCAGGGCCACATTCCCGGTGTCCCCAATCCCGGGCGGGACAGGGACCCAGGGACCGGCAGCGCTCGAGGGAAAGAGGAAAGAGGCAGAGCCCTGAGCCGGGTCTTGGCAGCTGCTCCGAGTTATCTCCCAACAAACACCCAAATGTGTGGGAGCATCTGCACGGCGAGGATGAATAATAACCCAGGAGGGAAAAGGAGTGGGCGAGAGGAGAAGGAAGCGCTGGCATTGCAGAGGGGGAGAACAGGATCGGCAGGAGCGGAGCAGCACGGCGGGGCCGGCAGGAAACGGGGGGTCCTGGAAGGGCGAAGGTGCGGGGAAAGCGGCGGGAGGGGGGAGCTGAGCGGGGTCGGATGGAATTCCTGCGGGAAGGAGGCGATGGGAGAGCAGAGCTGCCACGTGCAGGGCGGGCAGGGCTCCCGTGAGGAGATGAAATTCAGTTCTTGTCCCCCCTCTCGTTCTGCACAAGCCCGAGTGGGTGAATCCACGTGTTTTCCCCGATCCTGCGGGTTCAGCCCGCGCTGTTTGTTGGGGTCTGCCCCCCAAAACCCCCACGCTGAGACCTCCAGCGGGATTTTCACGCCCCCACGGCGGGGCTGGGGGGGGGTTTGATCCTTTCAAAGAGCTCGGAGCTGCTGCCCCGGGGGTGCCAGGCTCTCCTGGGATGTGCCCGTGCATTTTGGGTGCCTGTGGGGGATGGGAGCGGTGAGGAGGCAGCGCTGGGACCCCGCAGCCTCTGGGCAGGAGGCGTTTGCATCGCCCCCAGCCCTCCCACACACACCCGGCAGGGCCGGGCCCGCGTCTCTCCTCCTTCCCCCCTAGAGATGAGCACTCGGGAAGCCGTGGAGGAGCTGGAATTGACGGTGGCAAAAAGAGGGAGGCTCTGGAGAGAGCAGAGCTGGGAGTGCGCGGGCTCCTGCTCAGCTCTGGGGAGCTCCAAAAAGGGTCAGGCTCGTCCCCTTTCCTTGCCCAGCCCCTTCCGTGTGTGAAATGCGGGGCTACTGCGGCTCTGCAGGGAGCCAGAGGGGTTCGCTGAGCCCCCAAAACTCGTCATTGCACAGGAACTGCCCGGAAATGTCGGGGTTGGGAGTTCCGGAGGGGTTGGGAGTTTGGCTGGGTCAGCACAGGCACCTTGGGAAGCCTCAAAGGGAAAAAAAAAATAAGAATGTAAATGATACTGAGAGCGCAGGGAGTGAAAATGGGGGTGTCCCCATTGTGGGCAGCTGTGGGGAGCACAGCTGGAGAGGGGGAGCACAGCTGGAGAGGAGGAGCACAGCTGGAGAGGCGGGGCACAGCTGGAGAGGAGGAGCACAGCTGGAGAGGCGGGGCACAGCTGGAGAGGGGGAGCACAGCTGGAGAGGGGGGAGGGGCACAGCTGGAGAGGCGGGGCACAGCTGGAGAGGAGAGGGGAGAGCACAGCTGGAGAGGAGGAGCACAGCTGGAGAGGGGGAGCACAGCTGGAGAGGCGGGGCACAGCTGGAGAGGAGGAGCACAGCTGGAGAGGGGGAGCACAGCTGGAGAGGAGGAGCACAGCTGGAGAGGCGGGGCACAGCTGGAGAGGAGGAGCACAGCTGGAGAGGCAGGGCACAGCTGGAGAGGGGGAGCACAGCTGGAGAGGGCGGGGCACAGCTGGAGAGGAGGAGCACAGCTGGAGGGAGGAGCACAGCTGGAGGAGGGCACAGCTGGAGAGGAGGAGCACAGCTGGAGAGGGGGAGCACAGCTGGGAGAGGGCACAGCTGGAGAGGAGCACAGCTGGAGAGGGGGAGCACAGCTGGAGAGGGGGAGCACAGCTGGAGAGGAGGAGCACAGCTGGAGAGGAGGGAGCACAGCTGGAGAGGCGGGGCACAGCTGGAGAGGAGGAGAGGAGGGAGCACAGCTGGAGGCGGGGCACAGCTGGAGAGGAGGAGCACAGCTGGAGAGGCGGGGCACAGCTGGAGAGGGGGAGCACAGCTGGAGAGGCGGGGCACAGCTGGAGAGGGGGGCACAGAGAGGAGGAGCACAGCTGAGAGGAGGAGCACAGCTGGAGGCGGGGCACAGCTGGAGAGGAGCACAGCTGGGAGGCTGGAGGGCACAGCTGGAGAGGGGGAGCACAGCTGGAGGCGGGAGCACAGCTGGAGAGGGGAGCACAGCTGGAGAGGGGGAGCACAGCTGGAGAGGGGGCACAGCTGGAGAGGGGGGGCACAGCTGGAGGGGGAGCACAGCTGGAGAGGCGGGGCACAGCTGGAGCACAGCTGGAAGGGGGGCACAGCTGGAGAGGGGGCACAGCTGGAGAGGGGAGCACAGCTGGAGAGGGGGAGCACAGCTGGAGAGGCGGGGCACAGCTGGAGAGGAGGAGCACAGCTGGAGAGGCGGGGCACAGCTGGAGAGGGGAGCACAGCTGGAGAGGGGGAGCACAGCTGGAGAGGCGGAGCACAGCTGGAGAGGGGGAGCACAGCTGGAGAGGGGGGCACAGCTGGAGAGGAGGAGCACAGCTGGAGAGGCGGGGCACAGCTGGAGAGGGGGGCACAGCTGGAGAGGGGGAGCACAGCTGGAGAGGGGGAGCACAGCTGGAGAGGCAGAGCACAGCTGGAGAGCAGCGGGGCTGTGACACAGCCGGAGGTCACAAAATCCCAGAATTAAAAGAAAAGACCTTTGAGATGGAGCCCAACCCGTGACCCCGCAGTGAGGGCGGTGAGTGGATCACGGTGGGGACACGGTGTCCCGGTGGGTCCCGCGGTGTCACCGCTGTCCCCAGCGCTGCTCCGGTGCTGGCTGTGACTTCCCCGAGCCCGGTTTGCGCCGTCACTCAGCAATTAAGCGAGCCAGTGTCACTCAGCAATTAGCGAGCCAGTGTCACTCAGCAATTAGCGAGCCAGGAAAGGCACGAGCGTGTCCCTGCCTGCTGCAAATGAGCCTTTCAAGGGTCTTTTGTCACCACGAGCACCGTGTCCCCTCCCCGAGCAGTGTCTGTGACCCTTCCAGGGCCTTCCACTGGATCAGGGAATCCACGGGGACCAGCTCCTCCACGGCTTCCCGAGTGCTCATCTCTAGGGGGGAAGGAGAAGAGACGCGGGCCCGGCCCTGCCGGGTGTGTGTGGGAGGGCTGGGGGCGATGCAAACGCCTCCTGCCCAGAGGCTGCGGGGTCCCAGCGCTGCCTCCTCACCGCTCCCATCCCCCACAGGCACCCAAAATGCGCGGGCACATCCCAGGAGAGCCTGGCACCCCCGGGGCAGCAGCTCCGAGCTCTTTGAAAGGATCAAACCCCCCAGCCCCGCCGTGGGGGCGTGAAAATCCCGCTGGGAGTGAAATAAATACACGGGGAGGTGTCACAGCCCGGGGCTGTCGCTGTGACACCGCCACCCCCTCCCGGCAGCGTGTGGGGACAATTCTTATGTGTGGGGACAATTCTCGCGTCCCTCGCAGCCATCCCTCCCCTCCTGCCCTTCCCAAACAGCAGCAGCAGCCCGGCAGCCGCTCGGGCCTTTCTGGCTTCTCTTAATCTCCCAAAAAAAATGGATTTGGGGATTACGGAGCGTTGTCTGTTGTCTTCCCGGGAATTTCCCTGATGCTTCACCCATCCCAGTCCTCGGGGCACGGGGGAGGAAAACAAATAAAGATGAGAGGGGAGAGCGGGGTGGGAGCAGCAGGAGCCGGGAGGGTGGAGCCAGGAGTGGGAAAAGAGAAAATGGGGAAATAGAGGAGTGGGAAGAGAGAGGAGCGGGGAAGGAGAAATGGTAAAAGGGAGGAGTGAGGAAAGAGAGGAGTGGGAAAAGAGGAGTGGGGAAACAGAGGAGTGGGGAAAGAGAGGAGTGGGAAAAGAGGAAGGGGGGGAAAATTAAGCAGGATTGAGGATGGGGCAGCGAGGACCCCCCAGCACCGCGTTCCTGCACCCCCTGCACCACCCAACCCTCTCCCAGCCCCAATTTAAACCCCAGATTCCCGCTCTGACTCGGTCTGGGGAGCTCTGGAGAGGATTGGAGTCCCAGCGCGAGCTCTGAGCTGTTCCAAACACAGCACGAGGAGAAAAACCTTCCCTCCCTCCTCCTCCTCCTCCTCCAGGGCAAACAGGATCCAGCTCATTTTACAGACGGCGCCTTCCCCCTTCTCCCAGCTCACCCCGAATTGTGGCGATGGATCCGCATCCCCAGCAGCGGCACAGAGGCCACCAGGAGCTGCGGCTCTATTTTATTTCTGTTTTTTTTCCCCTCACAACGAGGAGGACGAGCAGAGAGCCCCGCGTGCCTCTGATCGCAGCACTCAGCTCTCCCAGGGCCTCTTGTCCCCTCGAGTGCCGCACGGCCATTAACGCTAATTAAGCCTCTCGACGCCTCTTTTCAGGCAGGTTAAGAGGGGCGCTGGGAATTGGAGAGGAATCCGGGAGCGCCAGAGATGCGGGAGAGGTTTGGCTGCGGCTCCCGGCGCGGAGGAGCCAGGAACGGGCAGGAGGCTTGTTGGGATTGTTGGGATTTTTGGGATTGCTGGGATTTTTAGGACTGGGGGCTTGTTGGGATTGTTGGGATTTTTGGGATTGCTGGGATTTTTGGGATTGGGGGCTTGTTGGGATTGTTTGGATTACATCTACCAGGCACCCAAAAATTGTCACAAATCCCTTTTTCCTCCTCTGGCCGTCTTTAGACGCTCCTGCAGAGAACTTTCCTGGTTTTATCCAGGATGATCCCAACCACAGACTCCCAGCAGTGCCCGATCCCCCTCTGGGGGAAGAACTTTTCCCCTGATGTTCAGCCCGACCCTCCCCGGCTCCAGCCGCTCCCTGGGTGCTGTCCTTGTCACGGACAGCTCGGGAGGAGCCTGAGATCCCCCCCAAATCTCTCATCTCATCTCCCACCCCCATCCCGGGGAGCCGCAGGCGGTTTCTCCTCGCTCACGCCGTGTCTCCCCGCGCCAGGCTCGCCGCTCCCGGCCGCTCCGAGGGCTCTGCTATGATCTGCGGCCGCCGGGAGCAGCATGGGCAGCGTCAGCAGCCTCATCTCCGGCCACAGC
Organism: Muscicapa striata striata; assembly: GCA_030060385.1. Classification (NCBI taxonomy): domain Eukaryota; kingdom Metazoa; phylum Chordata; class Aves; order Passeriformes; family Muscicapidae; genus Muscicapa; species Muscicapa striata. The sequence goes on from JAREIS010000437.1 coordinate 14,039, forward strand.
TTCCACAGCAAGCACTGCCGCGCCTCCCAGTACAAGCTCCGCAAGTCCTCGCACCTCAAAAAGCTCAACCGCTACTCGGACGGGCTGCTCCGCTTCGGCTTCTCGCAGGACTCCGGCCACAAGTCCGGCTCCAAGAGCAGCAAGAATGAGGATTTCTTTTACATCAAGGTCAGCCAGAAGGCGCACGGCTCGCAGCGGCCGGACTACCCCGCCCTGGGCGGGGGCGAGCTGGGCGTGCCCGCCGGGACCAGCGGGCTGGACTTCGGGACGCCCACGCCGCAGAAAATGATGCCCTTCCCCAGCCAGCTGGAAGTGGTGAGTGGGGAAAAGTGAGCCTGGGAGTGGGGGGATGTCCCGTTCGAGCCCTGCTGTCCTCAGAGAGCCCGCAGGTCCCACAGGGCTGTGCTGGTTGTGGCCCATGAGGAAAACAGGGAAAGAGGTGGGGGCAGCTGGGGGCAGCCTCTGCTTTGGGGAGTTCGGATCAGCAGCACGACCCGAAAGATTTGCATCCTTCAATCTCCAAACTCAGCAGTTTGAGCCGGCAGTTTCCCCCATCCGGCACATCCCCCGGAGCCCTCGGGGGACATGGGTGCTGTCCCACCATGGGGGTGCTGTCCCTGGGGACAAATAAAGGTGAAGGGGGGAAAGCGGGGCTGGGAGCGGGTGGAGCCAGGAGTGGGAAAAGAGAAATGGGAAAAGAAAAATGGGAAAAGAGAGGAGTGGGAAAAGAGGAATGGGATAAGAGAGGAGTGGGGAAAGAGGAATGGGAAAACAGTGCAGTGGGAAAAGAGGAATGGAAAAAGAGGAGTGGGGAAAGAGGAATGGGAAATAGAGGAGTGGGAAAAGAGGGGAGTGGGAAAAGAGGAATGGGAAAAGAGGAATGGAAAAAGAGGAGTGGGAAAAGAGGAGTGGGAAAAGAGGAGTGGGAAAATAGAGGAGTGGGAAAAAATAGAGGAGTGGGAAAATAGAGGAATGGGAAAATAGAGGAATGGGAAAATAGAGGAGTGGGGGCGCTGTCCCTGGGGTGGGAGGACACCCGGGTCGGTGCTGACGGCTCTGCTCTCCCCTGCAGGCCGGGGAGAAGCCGCTGCCTCGCCCCACGGCCTTCAAGCCGGTGCTGCCGCGCTCCGGGGCCATCCTGCACTCGTCCCCCGAGGGCGGGGCGGCCCTGCCGCAGCTGCACGCCCCGGAGAAGGGCAAGGAGCAGGAGCTGCGGCCGCTGCCCTGCTCGGGGGCTCTGTCCGACTCCGGCCGCAACTCCATGTCCAGCCTGCCCACGCACAGCACCAGCAGCAGCTACCAGCTGGAGCCCCTCGTCACCCCCATGGGCCCCATCAGCCGCTTCGGGGGCTCTGCCCACAACATCCTGCAGTGTGCCATCATCCAGGACAGCAACATGATGAGCCTCAAGGCCATGTCCTTCTCTGACGGTGGCAACAAGATCCTGAACCCCGGCAAGGCCCCCCACCACCACCCCGGCACAGAGAAAAGCGCCTGCGTGCGCTCGCCCATCTCCACGGATGAATCCACCATCCAGCAGCTGGAGCAGAAGCTGCTGGAGAGGGAGGGGGAGCTGCAGGAGCTGCAGTCGAGCTTCGAGGAGAAGGAAATCAGCTCCTGCCAGGCCTACGAGGAGAAGCAGCGGCGCTGCAAGGAGGAGCTGGAGGGGCTGAAGCAGAAGTGCAACAGCAAACTCAAGCAGACGTCGCAGAAAACGCAGCGGACGCAGCAGGTGCTGCACCTGCAGGTGTTCCAGCTGCAGCAGGAGAAGCAGCAGCTGCGGGAGGAGCTGGAGAAGCTGGTGAAGGAGCAGAACCTGCTGGAGACCAAGCTGAGGTCCTACGAGAAGGAGAAGACCAGCTTTGCCCCGGCGCTGGAGGAGACGCAGTGGGAGGTGAGAGGCAGAAGGGGCCGGAGCAAGGGGGGGTGTGGAGTGGAGGGGAAGAGCTCCAATCCCCCCAGCCCTTCCCTCCTCCTCCTCCTGGGAGCATCCCAGGCTGCAGGAAATGGAGGTGAAACCCTAAGAGAGCCATGGGGGGCTGGGATTGAGGTTCTCATTGCCCCTCTGAACCCTTCCCCTCACCCAAGGGAACAAGCACAGCACAAAACCCTTCAGGCATTAAAATAACTCGGCATTCCTGGCCTCTAGTTTGGGATTTTCCTGCCCCACAGGAGCTGTAAAGTTCCTTCCCACAAGGAAATAGGAACTACTTTGGCTTGTCACAGCCGTTTGTTAGGGAGCAGTAAAACCTTCCACCCTCTGCTTTAGCTTAATTTACTCACTCTGTGGTATGGCTGAGCAAACACCGCTCATCTGCTGGAAATTCCAATATTTCATCTGAGGCGTTTGTAATACTAATTATGAATAATAATTGTAATTGTAAAAAAGTTAAGTTCAGGGTCTCCACGTGCTCACAGGGGGTACCCTGGGCTTTCCCCTAACTCAGGTGTGCCAAAAATCCGGGGAGATCTCGCTGCTGAAGCAGCAGCTGAAGGAGTCGCAGACTGAGCTCACCACCAAGACCACGGAGATCCTGAGCCTGAAGGCGCAGCTGAAGGAGCTGAGGCTGAAGATGGAGGGGCTGGAGATGAAGAGCCAGGAGCTGGAGGTGTCGCTGCGCACCAAGGCCATGGAGCTGGAGGTGTGCGAGAACGAGCTGCAGCGCAAGAAGAACGAGTCGGAGCTGCTGCGGGAGAAGGTGAACCTGCTGGAGCAGGAGATCCTGGAGCTGCGCTCCGAGCTGGCCGTGCTCCGGGAGCAGCTGAGCCAGCCCCGCGAGGGGCCCCGGCCGGGCGGGGACGATGCCCAGGCGCTGCAGGGGCAGCTGGAGAGGCTGCGGGCGGAGCTGAAGGCGGAACGCGACAACAACGAGCAGATGAGCTGCAGCTTCCAGCACGAGCGGCAGACGTGGAAGGAGGAGAAGGAGAAGGTGATCCACTACCAGAAGCAGCTGCAGCAGAGCTACCTGCACATGTACAAGAGGAACCAGAGCCTGGAGAAGATGCTGCAGCAGCTGGCGGCGGGCGAGGACGGCAAGGAGCCCATCGAGCTGGAGATCCCCGGCGCCGACGTCCCCTACGAGGACATCATCGCCACCGAGATCTGAGCCGAGCCCGAGCCGCTGGCCCGGCCCCTCCCGCTGCCCGGGGAGACGCTCGGCCCCCCTGTACAGCCGAGCTGAGCCGTGTCCCCCCCGTCCCTCCGTCGTGTTCCAGAGGTGACAATGACACTCGTGCCAATGGTGACGTGCCCGCAGCTCCCCCCGCCCGGCACCGCCCCGGCACTGCCCCCTCTGCCCCCCGAGGGGCGGGCAGGGATCAGGACTCCAGGGAATTCTCTGCCATGTGTGCCCAGAGCCCAGGGGCTGCTCTGCTCCCGAGGGAACCCGGCCTGGCACAGCTCCGGGGATGGCACAGCACAGTCCTGCCCGCTGATGGTGACAAGAATCAGCCCCAATGTGTGCCCAGCCCCAGGGATGGCACAGCCCCAGGGATGGCACAGCACAGTCCTGCCCGTGACAGGAATCAGCCCCAGAGTGTGCCCAGCCCCAGGGTGGCACAGCCCCAGTGTGTGCCCAGTTCTGGGGACAGCCCAGCACTGTCCTGCCCGCTGATGGTGACAAGAATCAGCCCCAGTGTGTGCCCAGCTCTGGGGACAGTGTGTGCCCAGCCACAGTCCTGCAGTCCTGCCTGTGACAGGAATCAGCCCCAGAGTGTGCCCAGCTGTGGGGATGGCACCCCAGGGTGGTGGCAGGGATGGCACAGCACAGTCCTGCCTGTGACAGGAATCAGCCCCAGAGTGTGCCCAGCTGTGGGGATGGCACAGCCCCAGGGGTGGCACAGCCCCAGGGATGGCACAGCACAGTCCTGCCTGTGACAGGAATCAGCCCCAGCTCCCTGGAGGAAGCTCCCACTGGGGTCACAGAGCCACCTCCTGCCACTGCCACATCCACCCCCAGCCCCTGAGGGCCTCAGGAAGGTCCCCACCTGCACACACCCCCCAAAATCCCCGCTCAGTCCGAGCACAGCCCCCCTGCACTGCACCCCACACCTTCCCTCTGCCCGGCATTCCCAGCTCCCACCCACAAGGACTCCGTCCCTTTTCCCAGCTGCTGGATCCAAGAATTCCCAGCAATGTCCCACCCACGGTCTGACCAAGGAATGGGGTTTGTGTTCACCCTGCAGCACTCGCTGGGGTTGTCCCTCCTGGGATCCCTGGCTGCCTTATCTCCTCCCGTGCCCTGATCCCGCCAAGGGAAGCTAAAAAACCCAAATCAACCACTTTCACCTTAATTTTTACCCCAGCTCTTAAAATTTCGTCCTGCCACCAGTGAGTGGCTCCATGGATAAAGAGGTGTTGCTGCTGGTGCCCCTCGTGTCCCCCTGACTGGGGAGGGAACCAGCAGGACCCAGTTTGTGGGGTGGGGGCTCCAGCCAGGACCCCTCTGTGCCAGTGCAATGATATTTTTGCTGCAATTATTTACCCACTGCCCCATGCCAGGGGTCTTTGGGGAAGGGGGGGGGAGGGTCTTGCACAATCCCAACGCCGCCAATTCGGCCAAGGGCTCCAAGCTGTGCAAAATTCCACATCCCTCGAGCCATTCCAGCCTGGAAAGGTGACACACAGGAACCAGTCTGTGCCTTCTGCACCCGGCCCTGAGCACCCCAAAGCACTGCCCCTGTTCTCCCAGCTGGCACTGACCAGCCAGTTCTGGGATTTCCCAGCCATCCATGGCACTGCCCAGCTAGCCATGGCACTTCCTAGCCAGCCCTGGCACTGCCCAGCCAGTCCTGGCATTTCCCAGCCATTCATCACATTTAGAGCCAGCCCTGGCACTGCCCAGCTGGTCCTGGCACTGACCAGCCAGTCCTGGCATTTCCCAGCCATTCATGGCACTGCCCACCTGGACCTGGCACAGCTAGCTGTGGCATTTTCCAGCCAGTCCTGGCATTTCCTAGCCAGCTGTGGCATTTCCTAGCCAGCTGTGACATTTCCCAGCCATTCATCACACTTACAGCCAGCCCTGACACTGCCCAGCCAATCCTAGCACTGCCCAGCTGGTCCTGGCACTGACCAGCCAGCTCTGGCATTTTTTAGCCATTCATGGCACTGCCCAGTGAGCTGTGGCACTTTCTAGCCAGCCCTGGCATTTCCTAGCCAGCTCTGGCACTGCCCAGTTAGCTGTGGCATTTCCCAGCCATTCTTGACATTTATAGCCAGCCCTGGCACTGCCCAGCTAGCTGTGGCATTTCCCAGCCAGCCAGGCTCTGCTCCCGAACCCTCCCGAGCCCAGCGGAGCCGCGCCCGCCCCGCCCCCGCCCCCGGCCCGTCCCGGCGATTCCCTGCTCCTGCTCTGTCCCTGTCCCCGGTGTCCCCGTGTCCCCAGCTCGATGATGTGATCTCCAGAGGCCTCGCCGTGCTGCCTTTGCACAACCTTTGCTCCGTGTGCCCGTCGCATTCCAGGTGTGTCCTCCAGGTGGGAGCTGCGGCCCCACCCTGGACAGAGAATTATTTTTCTGCAGGTTTGTTTTTTGTTTTTTTGTTTTTTGTTTTTTTTTTTGATGTTCTTTCTGGTGACTGATGTAAACTACTGGTTAATTTTATGTTTTTATTTATAAATAAATTTTTAAAAACTTCCCCAGCCTCTCTGGATGCTCGGTGGCGTTCTGGGGATTTTCCATCAGAATTTATCACAGCCCACCAGGGTCCCCCCTGGCGACATCCTTGCACCTGGCCCTGCTTTTTGCAGCCCTGAGTTATCTCTGCTCTGCAGCTGGGATAACCCGAGCATGGAAAAGCAGGGATTGGGCTCTGGGATCATGGAGACTGGGATAATGGGATAATGGGATGCTGGGATAATCCACCCAGCCCAGCTGAGCCCCCCAGTTTCCCCAGTTTCACCCCCTACTCTGCAGGTGAGCCCGATTTTCAGCCTCACCCCCCTCCCCACCATCCCTGAGGAGGTCCCAGTCCTGAGGAAAACAGGAAAAACAATCCAGGAAAAACAATTCCAGAGGGAAATGTGAATTATGACTACTGTGACAAACCCAAGGTCATATTTTGACTATTTCAGCTGTTTTGCTCCAAACCAAATCAACTCCACAAAACCAAAGAAAACCAACCAACAAAAAAACCAAAAAAAAAAAAAACAAAAAAAAAAAAAAAACAAAAAAACCAACCTAAAAAAATCAATATGGGAGAAGGCAAAAGAGGAGGAGGGAGAGCACCAGTATGTAAACTGGACACTGGGAGAGCAGCAGGATGTAAACTGGGTACTGGGAATGCACCAGTGTGTAAATTGGATACTGGGAGAGCACTGGGATGTAAAGTGGACACTGGGAGAGCAGCAGGAAAGCTGCGCCCCCGCTCCTGCAGGAGACCCGAGCGGGAAGGAGCAGCAAGGCCGGATGATCCCAGGGGAAAATCCTGCCCCGGGCACAGCCGGGGCTCCCCCGGGGCAGCTCCAGCACGGCCAGGGCGGCTCCGGAACCAGCCGGGGACACCGCGGGCTCAGGTTTTGGGGGGCAAAGAGGAGAACGAGCCCGGCTGGAGCATCCCAGGGCTGGGGGGGGTCCCTGCCCCGCTGCAGCTGCCGCAGGAGCAGCGTTGGACTAATTAATGAGCGCATGCAAATGAGCGCCGAGCCGGAGAAAAGCCGATTTGCGTCTCCTTTCAGCGCCCCGCTGGCACCGCACGCGTGTCTGGCTGCGATGGGGCAGGGCCAGCTCCAAACCTGAACCCAAATCCAGCCCCAAACTCGAACTCAAATCCAGCCCCAAACCTGAACCTAAATCCAGCCCCAAACCCGAACTCAAATCCAGCCTCAAACCCAGCCCAAATCCAAATCCAGCCCCAAACTCGAACTCAAATCCAGCCCCAAACCTGAACCCAAATCCAGCCCCAAACCTGAACCCAGCCCCAAACCCAAACCAGCCCTGAACCCAAACCCGAACTCAAATCCAGCCCCAAACCTGAACCTAAATCCAGCCTCAAACCTAAACCCAGGCCCAAACCCGAACTCAAATCCAGCCCCAAACCCAAACTCAAATCCAGCCTCAAACCTGAACCCAAATCCAGCCCCAAACCCAAACCCAGCCCTGAACCCAAACCCAGCCCCAAACCCGAACTCAAATCCAGCCTCAAACCCAAACCCAGCCCCTGACCCCAAACCCGAACTCAAATCCAGCCTCAAACCCAAATCCAGCCCCAAACTCGAACTCAAATCCAGCCCCAAACCTGAACCTAAATCCAGCCTCAAACCCAAATCCAGCCCCAAACCCAGCCCCAAACCAGCCCTGAACCCAAACCCAGCCCCAAACCCGAACTCAAATCCAGCCTCAAACCCAAATCCAGCCCCAAACCTGAACCCAAATGCAGCCTCAAACCCGAACTCAAATCCAGCCCCAAACCCGAACCCAGCCCCAAACCCAAACCAAAACCAGCCCTGCCCCAAACCCGAACTCAAACCCAGCCCCAAACCCCAACTCAAATCCAGCCCAAAAGCCAAATCCAGCCCCAAACCTGAACCCAAACCCAGCCCCAAACCCAAACCAGCCCCGAACCCAAATCCAGCCCCAACTCAAACCCTCCCGCGCGGCGCTGGCAAGGACCGGGGATTGAACGGGGCCACCTCCCGCTCGCAGGGCCGGGTTTGGGGTAAAAAAAGCCACTTTTGATGTGCAAATGAGCCCCGGCAGCTCTGCCCACCAGCCTGGTGCCGGCCCTGCCTCGCATCTGCCACCGGCCCCAAGCCCCGGGGCAGGAGGGACCGGCCGGCGCTGTCCCCTCCCCTCCCGTCCCCAGGCAGGGACAGCTGGCGTGTGCCCGCGGCAGGCACCGGCTGCCATCCCCTGGCGAGGGGCTGAGCCCCCGGGCACTGCTCGTTACTCATTATGGGATCAAAAAAAACGGAATTTAAAAAAGCAGCCGGCCTGGAAAAGCCCGACGGCGGCAGCTGGGAGAGCAGCACGGCGCTTTGAGCGGTACCTGCTGTCCCCAGGCGGGGCAGAGCCGTGCCAGGAGCTGGCACCGCAGTGCCAGGGACACAGGGACAGCCCGGAGCCTGTGTGCATCCCACAGCAGCGCCGGGGAACCTGAGCCGGGCTTGGGCATTCCTGGGTTTGCCATTTCTGCCTTTGGGCACTCCTGGGTTTGGTTTGGGCATTCCTGAGTTTGGTTTGGGCATTCCTGCGTTTGCCATTCCCATATTTAATAATTTCTGGGTTTGATTTGGGCATTCCTGAGTTTGGTTTCTTCATTCCTCAGTTTGCCATTCCCATATTTAATAATTTCTGGGTTTGGTTTGGGCATTCCTGAGTTTGGTTTCTTCATTCCTCAGTTTGCCATTCCCATATTTAATAATTTCTGGGTTTGATTTGGGCATTCCTGAGTTTGGTTTCTTCATTCCTCAGTTTGCCATTCTCACATTTGGTCATTCCTGGGTTTGGTTTCTTTATTCCTGCGTTTGCCATTTCTCCTTTGCTCAGTCCTGGGTTTGATTTGGTCATTCCTGGGTTTGGTTTCTTCACTCCCAAGTTTGCCATTTGGGCATTCCTGGGTTTGGTTTCTTCATTCCCGAGTTTGCCATTTCTCCTTTGGTCATTCCTGGGTTTGCTCTTTCCCAGGTTTTCCCATTCTCAGGTTGTGTTTATTCATTCCTGGGTTTGGTCATTCCTGCCTTTGGTCACTCCTGGGTTTGGTTTGGGCATTCCAGGGTTTGGTTTCCTCATTCCTGGGTTTGATTTGTTCATTCCTGGGTTTCCCATTTCTGCATTTGGCCATTCCTGGTTTTGCTCATTCCTGGGTTTGATTTGTTCATTCCTGGGTTTCCCATTTCTGCATTTGGCCATTCCTGGTTTTGCTCATTCCTGGGTTTGATTTGTTCATTCCTGGGTTTGCCATTTCTGTGTTTGGACATTCCTGGTTTGTTCATTCCCATTTTCCAGGGCCTTGTGCCAGGCTCGGGCTGTCCCCAGCAGGGACAGGCTCTGTCCTAACCCTGGACCTGCCCAGGGGAGGGGAAGGCTCTGGGGTCACTGACTGACCCCCCTCCCCCCTGCTCACATCCAAAACCCCAACCAAACTGGGGCTAAAGCTCATTTCCAGGAGTTTTGGGTTTCCAGCTGCCCGTGGACAGGGAGGGATGTGAGGACAGAGGGATCACATTCCCTGCACATTCCTGCAAAGCCTTTCCTCGTGACTGCTCTGCTGAGGCTGAAGGTCAGGCCCTCCTCCCCCTCCTCAGCCACCAGGGACAATGTGGGGGTGGCTCCAGTGACCCTTAATCCACACTCAAGTTGCTCCATTCCCATTCCCAGGATCCCTGGGGACAGGAACACCCCAAGTGATTTTTCAACCCCAGAATCACCAAAGCCCCCATTTGTTCAACACCTTCCATATTTAATTTATTTAGAGATTCTCTACATTAAAGTATTTTCATGCCTCCCATCCTGACCTCGGGGAAAAGAGACTGGACACAGCTTTTGGGTGGAATGCACTGGAATAAAGTTGCTGTTGCAGCCACAGAGAACACGGAACAAACCAGAGAACTGCACATGGGAGATGTCAGGGGAAGCTGGAATTAGCACATTCCAGTCATGTTAGCACCTTCCCAGAGCAGGGAGGTGCAACATGCTCTGGTGAGCCAGAGCAGAGCTCAGACTACAGGAAAAGCCTGGAAAAAGCATGGAATTCTGCCAGCAGCAGCAGCAGGCCCAGAGCCTCGGCTGAACCCGTTGGAAAAGGAAAAACACGGAATTGCCCAGCCAAGATTGCAGAGTTTGGGAATGCTGAGCTCAGGGCTGAGGCAAATCTGTGCCTGGAGTGCAAACCACAACAGCTCCAGCCATGGCACGGGCCCAGCACACCTCGAGCAGGTTTGAAATATCCTTTCTCACCTTAAAAGCTGCCTTTGTTATTAACTCCTCTTGCCTGGTGTAGGACAGGCCGTGGTTGAGAAGCTGAGCTCACCTGGGCCAGGTTTGAGGTTGGTTTTCACCTCTCAGGATCCCCTTCAGCAGCAGCACAAAGCCTTGAACCACCAACAGCTGTGGTGACACTTCTGAGCTCAGACTGAGCTGCTGGCTCTCCAGAACTCAACCAAAAAAGGGTGAAGGAGGAAATCTACCCTGTAAACTTTAATTTAAAACCTGTAATTAAACATTTAAGCTTTATCCTGATACTTTCAGGTAGCACCTCACTGGCCTTTCTCCTCTGAAAGGACAAGGATTTTTCCACCTTTGCTCCCCAGTGTCACCTCCTTGTCTTCAGTTCACACAAACCCTTCAGAAAGTGCAGCCCTGCTCAAAACCCTGCATTTTTCACCGAGGAATGTTGTCCTGCAAGTCACATCTCCTGTCTCACGTTTTTGGTTTGAAAGTGAAGATTTGCAATTTCTGGTCATGCTCAGCCTTTGAGAACCCCACAAAAGGCTCCTTTCAAAACCCAAACCTCGTGGTGGCTATTGCACATTTTTAAAGCTGGCCTAAACATCCTCCTGGAGATCCCAGGCTTTGGGAGAAGGGATATTTTTCCAAACTGCTCTCAGTGGGAACACTGCCACAAGTGTCACCTGCTGCTGGTTGGAGCTGGGAGGGCGACGGGGAAAAACACCAACACATGGAAAAGGAAACCAAACCAGCATCTCACAGAGCAGGGGAGCAGGGAGCCAGGCTAGTGCTTGGCATCCCGAGGGTAGAACTCGGCCAGAGTGCTCTGGGGGATCCTCTTGAGCATCTCCTTGGGGAAGATCCTGAGCAGCTGCCAGCCGATGTCCAGGGTCTCGTACACGGTGCGGTTCTCGTAGGGCCCTGCAGGGACAGCCAGGGGGGGATGTGGGGCAGGGAATCAGCTCTGGGATCAGCCCTGCCCTGCTGGGAGCTGCTCAGGGAGCTGGGATCCTCACCCTGAGCGATGAAGTTCTTCTCAAACTTCTGCAGGAACTCCAGGTACAGGAGATCGTCCGAGGTCAGCGCCTCCTCGCCCACCACGGCCTTCATGGCCTGCACGTCCTTGCCGATGGCGTAGCAGGCGTACTGGGGGGAGCAGGGGCATGGAGGGGCCTGCAGGGCCTCCAGCCTCACCTCATCCCCCCCCTGCCATGGCAGGGACACCTCCTGCTGGCCCCAGGTTATCCCAGCCCAGCCCTGGGTACTGACAGGGATGATGCAGCCATGGATTCTCAGAATTCCTTCCCCATATCCCACCCAGCCCTGCCCTCTGGCAGTGGGAGCCATTCCCTGTGTCCTGTCCCTCCATGTTTTGTCTCCAGTCCCTCCCCAGCTCTCCTGGAGCCCCTTCAGGCTCTGAGCTCTCCCTGGACCCTTCCCTTCTCCAGGTGAGCACCCCCAGCTTGGCTGTTCCCTCCTCTCTAATCACTCACAACTCCTGTTCAAACTCAAAACCTCTCCCTGAACACTCAGTCAAGGCCCTAAAGCAGCCTCAGGAATGTTCTGGATCCCAGCTGATCCTGGCCCCTGTTCCCAGAGGGGTTTTTACCCACCAGCTGGTTGGACACATCGGCGTGGTCCTTCCTGGTCATCCCCTCGCCGATGGCAGACTTCATCAGCCGGGACAGGGAGGGCAGGACATTGATGGGGGGGTAAATCTGGGGGGAAACACCCAGGAGTTAGCAGGAATCCTAAAAAAATCAGATTAACCCCAAGCACCTTGTGAGCAGCGAGACACAGACCTGCCTGTTGTGCAGCTGCCTGTCCACGTAGATCTGTCCCTCGGTGATGTATCCAGTCAAGTCAGGGATGGGATGAGTAATATCTGTGAAAAAAAATTGTTTTGAATATTTTCAGCCCTTTTATATCCATTTCAGCACTGAGCTGCAGCTTTCTGTTGCCAGGTGATTTCAGCAATTGTGACTTCAGCAATTACTCCCTCCACAAATGCCAAGTGCTCTTGGATTGGGGCTGTGAGCACCAAACCCGAGGCTGCAAAGGGTGAAGCATTTTTATCAGAAGGCAGCCAAAACTGGAATATTCAGGAACCTGAAGGCCCCAGGAGTGCTGTGTGGCCCAGGGACAGGTTTTGAGCCCCCAGGCTGTGACTCACCGTCGTTGGGCATGGTGAGGATGGGGATCTGGGTGATGGAGCCGTTCCTGCCCTCCACGCGCCCGGCGCGCTCGTAGATGGTGGCCAGGTCTGTGTACATGTAGCCAGGGAAGCCACGGCGCCCAGGCACCTCCTCCCGAGCTGCTGACACCTGCACAGCCACCACAACATGGCCAAGGAGTCCCAGCCTGCCCAGGGAGCTGCTGTGTGCCCTGGGCACTGCCAGCACCTCTTCCCACACAAAGCCCCTCAGGTGCTGTCAGCACAGCCACGTGTGACAGGACAGGGCAGGGCAGACCCAGAGTGAGGGTAGCAAACTGCTGGTGCATGCAATTAGGGGGGGTTTGGCTTGGAAGGAAATTTAAATATCAAAATATCATCCACGGCAGGGACACCTCCCACTGTCCCAAGTTGCTCCAAGCTGGCCTTGGACACTGCCAGGGATGGAACTGCACCAGTGAAATAAATCCCAGCCAACCAAGGAACAACTAAAATAAATAAATAATGAAATAAATCCCAGCCAACCAAGGAACAACTAAAATAAATAAATAATGAAATAAATCCCAGCCAACCAAGGAACAACTCAAACCCTCACTGGCTGTTCCCACCCACTGCAGTGAATATTAATTCCAACAGCTTGAGCAGCAGCTTCGCTCCTCACTTCACACCAGCCCTTTCTGCCAACACCCAGCCCGTCAATAAACACGTTAATTAACCCCTTAACGAGCACCCACCTCTCGGAGAGCCTCGGCGTAGGAGCTCATGTCTGTCAGGATGACCAGCACGTGTTTCTCACACTGGTACGCCAGGAACTCGGCCGTGGTCAGCGCCAGGCGCGGCGTGATGATGCGCTCGATGCTGCAACAGAGCCGGGGTCAGGGGCTGGGGGGACACCCAGGGACACACAGGCACCCAGGGACACCACAGAGAACTGCCAGGGACACCCAGAGCCATCACAGAGACACCCAGGGACACCACAGAGAACTGCCAGGGACACCCAGAGCCACAGAGACACCCAGGGACACCACAGAGAACTGCCAGGGACACCCAGAGCCACAGAGACACCCAGGGACACCACAGAGAACTGCCAGAGCCACCACAGAGAACTGCCAGGGACACCCAGAGCCGCCACAGAGACACCCAGGGACACCACAGAGACACCCAGGGACACCACAGAGACACCCAGGGACACCCAGGGACACCACAGAGAACTGCCAGGGACACCCAGGGACACCACAGAGAACTGCCAGGGACACCCAGAGCCACCACAGAGACACCCAGGGACACCACAGAGAACTGCCAGGGACACCCAGAGCCACAGAGACACCCAGAGCCACCACAGAGAACTGCCAGGGACACCCAGAGCCACAGAGACACCCAGAGCCACCACAGAGAACTGCCAGGGACACCCAGAGCCACAGAGACACCCAGAGCCACCACAGAGAACTGCCAGGGACACCCAGAGCCATCACAGAGAACTGCCAGGGACACCCAGAGCCACCACAGAGAACTGCCAGGGACACCCAGAGCCACCACAGAGAACTGCCAGAGACACCCAGGGCCACAGAGACACCCAGGGACACCATAGAGAACTGCCAGGGACACCCAGAGCCATTACAGAGAACTGCCAGGGACACCCAGAGCCACCACAGAGCCACCCAGAGCCACCACAGAGAACTGCCAGAGCCATCACAGAGAACTGCCAGAGACACCCAGAGCCACCACAGAGAACTGCCAGGGACACCCAGAGCCACATGGGTCTGCCAGTGACACCTGGAGCTGCCAGTGACACCCAGAGACACAGAGAACTGCCAGGGACACTTGGAGCTACCACACAAAACTGCCAGGGACACCTGGAGCACCATATCACTTAGAGCTGCACCAGCATTTCACCTCGAGCAGCAGTGTTGCAGCTGCAGCAGCATTGCACCTAGAGCTGCACCAGCACCACTGCACCTGGAGCAGCAGCATTGCAACTGCAGCTGCAGCACCAGCACTGCAGCACCAGCACTACTTCACCTAGAGCTGCACCAACATTTCAGCTGGAGCAGCAGCGTTTCACCTGCACCAGCACTTCAGCTGTGGCTCCAGCACCATTGTACCTGGAGCAGCAGCACTTCACCTGCAGCAACATTTCACCTAGATCTGCACAGCACCACTGCACCTGCTCCAGCACCATTATTGCACCTGCAGCTCCTCCAGCACCATTATTGCACCTGCAGCTCCAGCACCATTACTGCACCTACAGCTCCTCCAGCACCATTACTGCACCTGCAGCTCCTCCAGCACCATTGTACCTGGAGCAGCAGCATTTCACCTGCAGCAACATTTCACCTAGATCTGCACAGCACCACTGCACCTGCTCCAGCACCATTATTGCACCTGCAGCTCCTCCAGCACCATTACTGCACCTGCAGCTCCTCCAGCACCATTACTGCACCTGCAGCTCCTCCAGCACCATTACTGCACCTGCAGCTCCAGCACCATTATTGAACCTGCAGCTCCTGCACTGTCACCTGCAGCTCCAGCACCATTATTGCACCTGCAGCTCCAGCACTGTCACCTGCAGCTCCAGCACCATTACTGCACCTGCAGCTCCAGCACCATTAGCAGCTCCAGCACTGTCACCTGCAGCTCCAGCACCATTACTGCACCTGCAGCTCCAGCACCATTATTGCACCTGCAGCTCCAGCACTGTCACCTGCAGCTCCAGCACCATTATTGCACCTGCAGCTCCAGCACCATTATTGAACCTGCAGCTTCAGCACCATTATTGAACCTGCAGCTCTAGCACTGTCACCTGCAGCTCCAGCACCATTACTGCACCTGCAGCTCCAGCACCATTATTGCACCTGCAGCTCCAGCACTGTCACCTGCAGCTCCAGCACCATTATTGCACCTGCAGCTCCAGCACCATTATTGCACCTGCAGCTCCAGCACCATTATTGAACCTGCAGCTCCAGCACTGTCACCTGCAGCTCCAGCACCATTACTGCACCTGCAGCTCCAGCACCATTATTGAACCTGCAGCTCTAGCACTGTCACCTGCAGCTCCAGCACCATTACTGCACCTGCAGCTCCAGCACCATTATTGAACCTGCAGCTCTGCAGCTCCAGCACCATTATTGAACCTGCAGCTCCAGCACCATGCAGCTCCAGCACCATTACTGCACCTGCCTGCCTGCAGCACCATTATTGCACCTGCAGCTCCAGCACCATTATTGCACCTGCAGCTCCTCCAGCACCATTATTGAACCTGCAGCTCCAGCACTGTCACCTGCAGTGCTGCTGTCACAAACCCAGCACAAGTGGCACGTGCAGGACACCAGTGAGCCCCCCTGCCCCTCCCCCAGGCAGTGGCACTCACGTGGGGTCGTTGGCCAGGTTCAGGAACAGGCACACGTTGTCCATGGAGCCGTTCTCCTCAAAGTCCGACTTGAAGAAACGAGCGGTTTCCATGTTCACCTAAAGCACAGCTCGGGGTTTAACCTGGCACCTTTCACATCCAATTAATTAATTAATGATGAGCTCATTAATAACCCACAGCAAGGATCTCCATCCATCAGGCTCCTCTATGAGAAAATTCTGGAATTCCAGGCTGGAGATCAGGTGTGAGATGATTTATCCAGATCAGCCACGCTTTGTTAGAATCATGGATGACTCCAACATGGAACCATGGAAGGGTTTGGGGGTGGGAAGGGACCCCAAAAACCTCCCTCTATCCCTGGGTGCTCAAAGCCTCCTCCAACCCTGGACACTTCCAGCCACAGCTTCTCTGGGCACTCTGCTCAAGAGGCAGATTCCAGCACTTCCAACCTTTGGGATTTTCACCTGTTCTTTCATTCCACCCACAAAAAACCTGCTCAGACTTCAGCCACTCCCAGAATGCCCTGATTCCTCCAGTCCCACTTCCCCCCCAGCACTGTGGGCTCACCCCCATGGCAGCAAAGACAATGGCAAAGTTCTCCTCGCTGTAATCCATCACATCTTTGGATTTCTTCACCAAGCCAGCCTGGCGACAGATCTGAGCTGCAATCTAAGCAAGAAACACCCCAGGGTTTGCATCTGATGCTGTTCCATGGCCCAGAATTAAATTCAGTTTTGACTCCCAGCAGGTTTAGAGCAGCTCTGAGGCCTCACCTCGTTGTGGGGCAGCCCAGCAGCTGAGAAAATGGGGATTTTCTGGCCCCTGGCAATACTGTTCATGCCATCTATGGCTGAAATGCCAGTCTGGATCATTTCCTCTGGATAGATCCGACACTGGGGGTTGATTGGCTGGCCTGTGGGATTTTTGGAGAGAACACAATGTTACCCCCTAGACATGCTGGGAGCTTCCTCAAACAGCCCCTGATAAATGGGGTGTACAAACAAACCCCAGTGTGACACCAGCAAACCTTCAGCTGCCCCTGGTCACACCTGAGCCTTTGAGATCCCAAGGCTCTGGTGTAAAATGCTCATGCCAGTGCTAGGAATGATTTCAAACCTGCCAGCTTATCAGCATTTCACCTTTAGGTGTTGTAGAATAATAAAGAACAGCTTCCAAACACTGCAGGAAATTTTCTGCTCCCTCATGTCCCTGCACTTGGATAATTTAATTGGAATTTGATGCCATATACAAACTCAAAACTGAGATGAAGCTCCTCCCAAGTTAGATCTTGTGTTCTAAATGAAATATATAAATTCAGAAAGCTGAAGCACATCAGGTTTGACTTTGCTCCCCCTCAGAAAAGGATTAAGAACAAACCCATGATGTCCAGGAAGTCCTCAGCCAAGACAATGGGGCCTCTGTCTATGGGTTTTCCTGATCCATTGAACACTCTGCCTATAGGGAACAACAATAAAAAAGAGAATTATTGTGAAAAGCAGCTAATTTGGGATAAATCTGTTCATTCCTCACATCCACATGTAAATCCTCACCAAGCATGTCCTCTGAGACTGGGGTTCTCAGGATGTCCCCAGTGAACTCACAGGAGGTTTTCTTGGCATCAATCCCTGAAGTGCCTTCAAACACCTGCAAATGCAGCAGGAAAAATAAAAATGAACCACAGGACACAAGGTTTGTGCTTCACAAAATAACTCCTGAATGCTGCTTCACCTGCAGCCCCAGGGCACAAAGCAGGAGCTTCAAGAGCTGGTAAAAAACAACACAAAAACCTGCTTAAAAAAAAATCATGAATTGTATCAGCAACAACCACCAAACCTGGTGCAATTCCTTTGATCTTAAGTGTTTCCCCCCCTGCCAAGTTCTTCAGATAAAATCATGTGAACAAGAAACAGCTTTTGAGGAGAAACAGCAGCACGGGGCTGAGCTGGAATCCAATATTGCAAATTCCAGGGGACTCCTTTAATCCAGCAGCAAAGGAGTCCAGTGGGGTGGAAATGAATCCAGAGGGGGTGGAAATAAATCCAAAAGGGGGTGGAAATAAAAATGTCACCGTGCATTGCCAGAAACCTACAATTATTGATGCCACTTGGAATAAGCAGATTATTTGTTTTCAGTTAAAAAGAACACATCTCCAGACAGGTTTGGTTTGGTTCAGGGCTCACCCTGGTTAATAAATGATGGAAAAAGAGCCTCCTGCTCCTACCTGAACCACAGCTTTGGAGCCACTGACTTCCAGCACCTGCCCACTCCTCCTGGTGCCATCGGGCAGGGTCAGGTGCACGATCTCGGCGTACCTGGGGAACTGAGGGGGCAAAGGAGGAGGGGAGGCATTAAAATCCACCCAGCAAACCCAAACCACCAGCTCCAAACCTGCAAACCACTCGGTTTTTAATAATAATTTAATCATCAGAAGCAAACTCCTTCCCAGATTGCTGAGTTTCCCAGGTGAAAGCCATTTTTAAGGGAATAAACAATATTTGCCTGGTTGGAGCTGCCAGAATTAGCTCTAAAAGCTCTGAGCTCCAAATAGTGGCAGAAAGCCCCAGAGAAGAAGAAAAACCTGCAGCAGTTTTGCCCTTAAGAGCCTGAAAAAAGCCAGGATTGTCCACAGCTTCCTTTTCCAGAGCACTGGTGTGGAAACAAAAATTGAGAACAAAAGCAAACAGGTTCATTTCAGCTTGGAGTTTAATCAGCGTTCAGGGCCTTGGGAAAACTCCAACTCTGCTTCCTTTCCTTCCCCAGCAACTCTCCCTTTATTTGGAGGGAGGAATTTCCACACTCCCATTTATCCCAGCAGTCAGAAATGTATCAAAATCACCCTGGGGAATTTCCCAGCAGTCTGGATTTTACCTTTCCCAGTTTTTCCTGTCAATTTTCCCTCCAAAACCTTTGTGAGCAGCTGAGAATTTACCTTGACCTGGTCCAGGATAACCAAGGGCCCATTCACACCTGACACGGTTTTGTAAGCTGGAAAAAAACCACAAGGCACGAGTGAGGAATATCCCACATCCCATTTTCCATTCCATTTCATCTGAGGCCTGATTTCTATTTATTAGGAACTCCAAAAGAAGGGTTAAGGATAGGATTGAGTGTCCAGCATTTTTCCTGCTCCCTGGAAGTGACTCTGACACGATCCCAGTGTTTTCTTCTCCACAGCAGGAATTCCCTGCTCAGGCTGAAGGTGTCACCAGGGCAGGGATGGCACTGGATGGGCTCTAAAACCCATTCAACCCAAGCCATTCCATGATTCTGTGATTCCAAGGGAGGATTTTGCTGTCAGCTCAGGGGAAAAGCATCACCTGACCCCCAGAGGGAGGAAATCCTGAGTCAGAGCTCCCTCAGGGTCACGAGGAGCAGCTGGGGCTGCTCCTCACTGGAGCAGGAGGGGAAATGGGGCAGTGGGGCCATGCAGAGCCCAAGCAGGACCCCAAATTCCAGGGAATGACCAGGGCCAGCCCAGGCCTGGCAGCTCCCCAGGTGCTGTGGGCACTGTCAACAGCTCTGTGTTTACCCTGAAATAAAACAGCTGAAACTGTTGCAATGTCAGAGCTCAACAGGCAATAATCAAACTGCTCCCGGGCAGGGGAGCTGGGCTTAAACTCCAGTTCTCAGTTTTACTCCTAAAATCCTTCTCAACACCCTGAGACAGCCCTGTGTCCCTCAATCATTTCTGATCAGCTGCAGCATCTGGGCTGCTCCTGTGCCCTGAGCAGGGAGAGTCCCCCAGGATTATCCAGAGGAGAAAACAGCTCAGAGCCCCAGGCAGGGATCAGCTCAGAGCCCCGGGGGCTGGGATCAGCTCAGAGCCCCAGGGGCTGGGATCAGCTCAGAGCCCCAAGGGCTGGGATCAGCTCAGAGCCCCAAGGGCTGGGATCAGCTCAGAGCCCCAGGCTGGGATCAGCTCAGAGCCCCAGGCTGGGATCAGCTCACAGCCCCAGGCTGGGATCAGCTCACAGCCCCAGGCTGGGATCAGCTCAGAGCCCCAGGCTGGGATCAGCTCACAGCCCCAGGCTGGGATCAGCTCAGAGCCCCGGGGGCTGGGATCAGCTCAGAGCCCCAGGCTGGGATCAGCTCAGAGCCCCAGGCTGGGATCAGCTCAGAGCCCCAGGCTGGGATCAGCTCAGAGCCCCAGGCTGGGATCAGCTCAGAGCTCCAGGCTGGGATCAGCTCAGAGCCCCAGGCTGGGATCAGCTCAGAGCCCCGGGGCTGGGGGCTCACAGCCCCAGGCTGGGATCAGCTCAGAGCCCCAGGCTGGGATCAGCTCAGAGCCCCAGGCTGGGATCAGCTCAGAGCCCCGGGGGCTGGGATCAGCTCAGAGCCCCGGGGCTGGGATCAGCTCACAGCCCCAGGCTGGGATCAGCTCAGAGCCCCAGGCTGGGATCAGCTCAGAGCCCCAGGCTGGGATCAGCTCAGAGCCCCGGGGGCTGGGATCAGCTCAGAGCCCCGGGGGCCGGGATCAGCTCAGAGCCCCGGGGGCTGGGATCAGCTCAGAGCCCCAGGCTGGGATCAGCTCAGAGCCCCAGGCTGGGATCAGCTCACAGCCCCAGGGGCTGGGATCAGCTCAGAGCCCCAGGGGCTGGGATCAGCTCAGAGCCCCGGGGGCTGGGATCAGCTCAGAGCCCCAGGCTGGGATCAGCTCACAGCCCCAGGGGCTGGGCCAGCCAGAGCCCCAGGCCGGGATCAGCTCAGAGCCCCAGGCTGGGATCAGCTCAGAGCCCCGGGGGCTGGGATCAGCTCAGAGCCCCGGGGGCTGGGATCAGCTCAGAGCCCCGGGGGCTGGGATCAGCTCATAGTCCCACGTTTGGAGCCACGAGCCCTGGAAAACCTGACCCTGAATGAGCCATTTCACCCCGTGACTGTCTCATGAGCGCTCCTTCCTCATCTCCCTCTCCACCAGTTCCATGACGAACCAAAAGCAACTTGAACATTTTCCATGCCCAGCTTGGTACCAGTTCAGGGAAAAGCTGAACCTCCATGGAAGAACCTGGAGTCACCTTGGCTCCAGGATAAAGCCCTGGAATTGCAGTGATGGATTTGGCTTCCAAACCTGACGGGTATTTCCAAAGGATCCGTGACCCAGAAGCTGCTGGGCAGCACCCCGCAGGTCCTGGTGTTACTTAGGGCACAGGTAAAGCCATTTTATGTAATTGCTGCCGGAGAAATCACCTTCACACACTCTGATTTCTCCCCACTGCGCTGCCGCGAAGGGATTTTACCAAAGCGCCGCATTTCCCCTTTTTCAGCCGATTTCTCAATGCCGTGTTCCATAAGAGACTCCAGCCCATTTCCCGTTCCCGGTACAAACCCCGGCTTTGCGGGGAGCACACGGGACCAGCGGGCTGGGCCGCCCAATTCCCCCGCTACGGCGTTAATTACGCTGGTTAATTACGGTGGTTAATTACAGCCCAAGCCCAGGCTGCTCTGAGGGGGGGCGAGCCCGCGGCTGCGGCCTGCCCGGGCTCGGGGCTGCTGCCCCCGGGCCGGGCCGCTCCCCCCTCCCCGCAGCGCCCCGGTTCCCCCGGTTCCTCCCGGTTCCCCCGCACTCACTGAGGCGCGGCTGGGACAGGAAGTCGCGGGTCAGCGCCGCCGCCTGCTCGCGGGGCCCTCCGGGCCCGGCGCCGTTCACGGCCCCGCGCAGCGCCCGCACCGCCGCCATGTTGGACCGGCTGTGAGGGGGCGGTGCGCGTGCGCGGGTATAGCGCGGGGAGGGGCACGCCCAGTGACGTACGGGGCACGCCCGGTAACGTACGGGGCACGCCCAGTGACGTACGGACCACGCCCACTCACGCACGGGCCACGCGCACGGGCAGTGAGGGGAGGGGCCGGAGCTGTCCCATGTCCTGAAAGGGAAAAGATAAAAAAGGAAAAAAAGGAAAAAAAGGAAAAAAAGGAAAAGGAAAAGGAAAAGGAAAAGGAAAAGGAAAAGGAAAAGGAAAAGGAAAAGGAAAAGGAAAAGGAAAAGGAAAAGGAAAAGGAAAAAAGGAAAAGGGTAAAAATAAAAGGAAAAGGAAAAGGGAAAAAGGAAAACAGAAAAAAAGGAAAAAGGTAAAAATAAAAGAAAAAGAAAAGGAAAAAGGTAAAAATAAAGGGAAAAGAAAAGGAAAAGGGTAAAAATAAAAGGAAAAGGAAAAGGGAAAAAGGAAAACAGAAAAAAAGGAAAAAGGTAAAAATAAAACAAAAAGAAAAGGAAAAGGGTAAAAATAAAGGGAAAAGAAAAGGAAAAGAGTAAAAATAAAAGGAAAAGAAAGGAAAAAAGGAAAAGGAAAAATAAAATGGAAGAGGAAACTGAAGAGGAGGCGGAGGAGGAGGAGGAGAAAGAGGAAGAGGAGGAGGAATGAAAGTGGTAAATGGCTAGGAATAAAGAAATTGAAAAGTCAAAAGGAGAAAGGAATGAGGGAAAAGGGCAAGAGAAAAGAGGAAGAGGGAAATAAGGAAAAGGAAATAAGGCAAAAAGAGACAAATATTAAAATCATAAAAGATGGGAAAAAATAGAGCAAAAGAAGGTTAAAAAACAAAAGGAAAAAAAAAATGAAAGAAAGTGAGAAAGAGTAATGAGACAGAACTGGATTGGGGTTTTAAATCAATGTCCTCCCTCCTGCTGGCTCAGAACTGGAAATTTTGGGGAGAAACGTCTGCAAAGAGATCTGGGTGATTCTGGGCTGACCAGGGGAGCAACGAAGCAGGGGAAACCAAAACTCCCAAGGAGGGAGAAAACTAAATAAAAATAAAATTTAAAAAAAAAAAAAAAAAAAAAAAAAAAAAAGGAAAAAAGGGGAAGGCTGAGAGGTGCTGAAGGAGAATTTGGATCTTCCCCCGGCCCGGCAGCTCCGGGCTCCCACAGCAGATGGTGCTGCTGCCCCGCTCATGCCTCAGCTCAGCTCAGACCTCGGGAAAGCAATTTCCAGTTCCATTCTCCACTCCTGAAATCCATTTAAAGGTTTCAACTCCCGCTCCAATGCTCGCCCAGGGAATTCCCGGGCAGGGAATCTCATCTGCCGTTCTTGGCGAGGGTTTGGGGCCAGGCAGGAGGCAGATCAATGGCCCCAGCGGCAGATTTATGTGCCAGCAGAGGAAAGGTGAATATATTTTGGATTTATTCCCTCTCCCTGCAGTAAATCTCCGTGTCCTGGATGAAGGATGGTGATGGTTTGGGGTTGAAAAGGGAAATCACGGAGCCCAGTGTCAGAAGTTTAGGAAAGCAGAAATGATGGAAGGAAAGAGAGTGAAACCTCGTCAGGCTTGGGGGGATTTTCCACCCAGCTGTGCCTGGGCCAGGGAACATCCCCTTGTCCCTGGAGGCAGGAAAACAGCACTGGGAAAAGCCCTGGAGAGCATCCCGAGGGCAGGAGGCAGCGCTGAGGTGAGCAGGGACAACAACCTGTTGGTGCCAACATCCCCCAGAGCTCCAGGATCCAGAGCCAGGTGCCCAAATCCAGGCAGGAATCTCCAAGAGGTCTGAGATCCAGGGCCAGGTACCTTGAATCAAGCAGGAATCCCCCCAGATCTCCAGGATCCCAGGCCAGGTGCCTCAATCGAGGCAGGAATAATCCTGGTTTTCTGGGATCCAGGGCCAGGTACCTCAATCCAGGCAGGAATCCCCAGATCTCTGGGATCCAGGGCCAGGTGCCTCAATCCAGGCAGGAATCCCCAGATCTCTGGGATCCAGGGCCAGGTACCTCAATCCAAGCAGGAATCCACAGATCTCAGGGATCCAGGGCCAGGTACCTCAATCCAGGCAGGGATCTCCCAGATCTCTGGGATCCAGGGCCAGGTACCTCAATCCAAGCAGGATTCCACAGATCTCAGGGATCCAGGGCCAGGTGCCTCAATCCAGGCAGGGATCTCCCAGATCTCTGGGATCCAGGGCCACAAGATCTCCAGGATCCAGGTCCAGGTGCCCAAATCCAGGCAGGAATCCTGGTTCTTGGGGAGGGATCTGCCTTGCTGGAAGCTGGCAGGGAGGATAAACCCTCCTGCCCCCCTGGCAGGGGGATAAACCCTCCTGCCCCCCTGGCAGGGGGAATAAACCCTCCTGCCCCCCTGGCAGGAGGATAAACCCTCCTGCCCCCCTGGCAGTCAGAATAAACCCTCCTGCCCCCCTGGCAGGGGGATAAACCCTCCTGCCCCCCTGGCAGTGGGGATAAACCCTCCTGCCCCCCTGGCAGGGAGGATAAACCCTCCTGCCCCCCTGGCAGTGGGGATAAACCCTCCTGCCCCCCTGGCAGGGAGGACAAACCCTCCTGCCCCCTGGCAGGGGGGATAAACCCTCCTGCCCCCCTGGCAGTGGGAATAAACCCTCCTGCCCCCCTGGCAGGGAGAATAAACCCTCCTGCCCCCCTGGCAGGGGGGATAAACCCTCCTGCCCCCCTGGCAGGGGGATAAACCCTCCTGCTCCCCTGGCAGTGAGGATAAACCCTCCTGCCCCCCTGGCAGACCCTCCTGCCCCCCTGGCAGGGAGGATAAACCCTCCTGCCCCCCTGGCAGGGAGAATAAACCCTCCTGCCCCCCTGGCAGGGAGGATAAACCCTCCTGCCCCCTGGCAGGGGGATAAACCCTCCTGCCCCCCTGGCAGGGGGATAAACCCTCCTGCCCCCCTGGCAGGGAGAATAAACCCTCCTGCCCCCCTGGCAGGGAGGATAAACCCTCCCTCCTGATAAACCCCCTGGCCTGGGGAGGATAAACCCTCCTGCCCCCTGGCAGGGAGAATAAACCCGCCTGCCCCCCTGGCAGGGAGGATAAACCCTCCTGCCCCCCTGGCAGGGGGGATAAACTCTCCTGCCCCCCTGGCAGTGGGGATAAACCGGTTTGTGCTGCACACTTGTGTCTTTATTGCCTCTGCTTTCTCTTGTGTGAATATATTTATATTTATATTTATATTTATATTTATATTTATATTTATTTTTATTTTTATTTTTATTTTTATTTTTATTTTTATTTTTATTTTTATTTTTATTTTTATTTTTATTCTTATTCTTATTTTTATTCTTATTTATTTTTATTTTTATTCTTATTTATTTTTATATTTTTATTTTTATTTTTATTTTTATTTTTATTTTTTTTTATTTTTATTCTTATTCTTATTCTTATATTTTATTCTTATTCTTATTTTTATTCTTTTTTATTTTTATTTTTATTTTTTTTTTTATTTTTATTTTTTTATTTTTATTTTTATTTTTATTCTTATTCTTATTCTTATTCTTATTTTTATTTTTATTCTTATTCTTATTTTATTCTTATTTTATTCTTATTTTATTCTTATTTATTTTTATTTTTATTCTTATTTATTTTTATATTATATTTATATTTATATTTTATTTATATTTATATTTATATTTTATTTATATTTATATTTATATTTTTAATTTTTATTTTTATTTTTATTCTTATTTATATTTATATTTATATTTATATTTATATTTATATTTTTATTTTTATTTTTATTTTTATTCTTATTCTTATTCTTATTCTTATTCTTATTCTTATTCTTATTCTTATTCTTATTTTTATTCCTCTGCATTAATTCTGGTGTTTGGTACTTGCTTGAGAAGCCAGCCCTGCTCTCCACCTGGTGTGGCACCTTCCCCGTGATGATAAAGCATCTGGAGTGTTTGCTTTTTGTAATTAAAACCTGACACCTCCCATCAGGATTTCAGGAAAGGCCAGGATTTTTAGGAAGAGGCAGAGCTCAGACTCAGTCCCCAAGAGCTGAGGGATTCAATGGTCCATTGGTTGCTTTAATGCAAATTCAGAGGGATTTTTTTGGGAGTGATGTTTCCTTGGAAGCCTGGATCTCAATCCCATCCCTGAGGCTTTGGAGAGCCGTGCCTGGCCCTGCCATTCCAATCAGGAAAAGCATGGGAGGTAAATGAGTTTCCTTTGAGAAACTCTCCAAATTGAAGAACAAACAGGGAATAAAAGATGTTGAGATTACCTCGGATAAACTGAGGAGACTTAAAGGATGCCTTGGAGCAGGTACAGGAGGTCTCAGGAGAGTGGGAATGGCTGCAGAAAGCTCCAGCTGGGAATTTCAAAGCAGGATGGATGAAAATGGCATTTGATAGCAGAGCTGGTGGTTCCAGCTCCTGGGAAAAGCTCACAGATCCTGGGAAAAGGATTCCCACTCAGCTCTTGGGGAGGGCACCCAGATTTTGAGAACAGCACCCAGATCCTGGGGAAAACACACAGATCCTGGAAAAAACATACAGATCCTGGGAAAAACATACAGATCCTGGGAAAAACATACAGATCCTGGGAAAAAAACATACAGATCCTGGGAAAAAATACAGATTCTGGAAAAAACATACAGATCCTGGGAAAAACATACAGATCCTGGGAAAAACATACAGATCCTGGGAAAAAAAACCATACAGATCCTGGGAAAAGCACCCAGATTGTGGGAACGGCACTCAGATCCTGGGAAAAACATACAGACCCTGGGAATGGCACCCAGACACTGGGAATGGCACCCAGCTTCTGGGGACAGCACAGAGACACTGGGAATGGCAGCCAGACCCTGGGAATGGCACCCAGACACTGGGAATGCCCCCAGACACTGGGAATGGCAGCCAGACACTGGGAATGGCATCCAGACCCTGGGAATGGCACCCAGACCCTGGGAATGGCAGCCAGACCCTGGGAATGGCAGCCAGACCCTGGGGATGGCATCCAGACACTGGGAATGGCAGCCAGACCCTGGGAATGGCAGCCAGACCCTGGGAATGGCAGACAGACCCTGGGAATGGCAGCCAGGTCCTGGGAATGGCATCCAGATTCTGGGAATGCCCCCAGACCCTGGGAATGGCACCCAGACACTGGGAATGGCACCCAGATCCTGGGAATGGCACCCAGATCCTGGGAATGGCACCCAGACACTGGGAATGGCACCCAGATCCTGGGAATGGCAGCCAGACCCTGGGAATGGCACCCAGACCCTGGGAATGGCAGCCAGACACTGGGAATGCCCCCAGACCCTGGGAATGGCACCCAGACCCTGGGAATGGCACCCAGATCCTGGGAATGCTCTCCAGATCCTGGGGACAGCACAGAGATCCTGGGGACACACAGAGTGACCCCAGGAATTGCTTTCCCAAGGGAGAAGCCGTGTCCCATGGGAGGTTTAACCTGGATTGTTCTCTGGGCAGGTTTTTGGAGGCCCTGAGCCCAGGAGCCCACAGGACAGTGGCTGTGATCTGAGCTCCGTGTCCCTGGCCATGTCCCCAGCAGGGTCTCAGCCCTGGCTGGCCACGGGCAGGGCCTCGCCCAGGCTGGTGCTGGCCGTGGTGTTCGTGGCTCTGCTGCTGGACAACATCCTGCTCACTGTCGTGGGTACGGGCTGGGGCTCGGGGGGACAGGGGGGGTTCTTTGGGGACACAGTGGGGGGTTTTGGGGGCATAATGTGGGGTTTTTGGGGGCACAGTGTGGGGCTCTTTGAGGGGCACAGTGTGGGGTTTTTGGGGGCACAGTGTGGGGCTCTTGGGGGGCATAATGTGGGGTTTTTGGGGGGCACAGTGTGGGGTTTTTGGGGGCACAATGTGGAGCTCTTTGGGGCTGTCTCAGCAATACAGCATGGGGATTTTTGGGGCTGTCTTAGGGCACAGTGTGGGGTTCTTTGGGGCTGTCTCAGGGTACATTCTGGGGTTTTTTGGGGCTGTCTCAGAGTACATTCTGGGGCTCTTTGAGGCTGTCTCAGGGTATATTTTGGGGTTTTTGGGGCTGTCTCAGGGTACATTCTGGGGCTCTTTGGGCTGTCTCAGGTATATTTTGGTTTTTTGGGGCTGTCTCAGGGTACATTCTGGGGCTCTTTGGGGCTGTCTCAGGGTATATTTTGGGTTTTTTTGGGGCTGTCTCAGGGTACATTCTGGGGCTCTTTGGGGCTGCCCCTGTGGGGTTCTTTGGGGACACAGCGTGGGGCTCTTCAGGGCTGCTGCTCCATCGGTCCCTGGGCTCAGGTGACTTTCCAGGACCCCCTACCTGGCCACCCCGCTCAGCTCAGCCCCGTGCCGAGCCAGGAACTGCAGGAAAATCCCTCCCTAATCCCTTCCCCGGCTTTTTTGCAGTCCCCATCGTCCCCACCTTCCTCTACACCACCGAGTACGAAGGCGCCAAGAGCTCCGTGAGCCCAGCCCTGCCCGACCCGACTCCCGCAGCCCCGGGGCTCCTCCTTTCTCCTATTCCGGCACCACCACCGTGCCCGCTGGGGGTTTCACCAGCCCCGGGAATGGGACGGAGAGCAGCCCCCCAAAACACCCCCCCAGGGACCCCCCAGCCCCACCCAGGGGCTGCCTGCAGGGTGGGGAGTTCCTGGCGCAGGAGAACACTCGAGTGGGGCTGCTCTTCGCCTCCAAGGCTCTGGTCCAGCTGCTGGTCAACCCCTGGGTGGGTGTGCTGACCAACAGGTAGGTCAGACCCGGGGGTTCCTGCGGCTCCAGGACATTCCTGGGCTCCTGCCTGCTGCTGGAATCGCCAGGGGCTGAGGACTCGCATGGAATTTGGCAGGAATGTTGCCTTTGCTAACAGCCTGCACAGCTTTGTGAGTTTGTGTCCCAGCACAAAGCTCGCTAAAGCTCTCCTCGGGTGCTGGCAGATGCTGTTTAACACCAGCAGCCACGGGATAAACAAACCCAGCCTCCCAGCCCGCTGTGGATGGATAAAATGTTCTTTTCAGGTTTTCTTTCTCTCCTGCAGGTGCTGAGCTGTGCTGGGGTGGGCACACGGGCTGGGCAGAGTTTTTGGGGGGTCCCTCAGAGCAGCACTTGTGGGCACATCACCCCCTCAGGAGCTGAGATTTCCCAGGGGGGATCCCCTCCTGATCTGGGGGCTCTTGTTGCCATTCCAGGATTGGATACCACATCCCAATGTTCCTGGGCTTCACCATCATGTTCCTGTCCACAGTGAGTGAGTATCGCCCTCCCCACCTGCTCAGCAGAGCAAGGACAGAGCAGGGCCCCGGCTCAGAGAGGTGACAAGGACAATCTGTGCCCTCTCAGCCCTCCAGTGGCAGCTGGGGCCGGCCCTGCCCTGTGCTGCAGCTCCCGGCTCTCTCTCCTCTCCTCTCCCCGTGCAGTGTTTGCTTTCTCAGGCACCTACACCCTGCTGCTCATCGCCAGAGCCCTCCAAGGCATCGGCTCCTCCTTCTCCTCCGTGGCAGGTGAAGGGTTTGGCTGCCCCTGCATCAGCTCCCCTTGGCTGGGTCCTCCTCCTCCTCCTCCTCCTCCTCGTCCTCCTCCTCCTCCTTGTCCTCGTCCTCGTCCTCGTCCTCATCCTCCTCCTCCGCCTCCTCCTCCTCGTCCTCCTCCTCACTGCCCCCAGCCAGGGAGCAGCTGAGCCCCCCCCAGAGCCCTGAATTGCAGAGAGGAGCTGCAGAGCTGTGTCTGTCCCCAGGCCTGGGGCTGCAGGGCCGTGTCTGTCCCCAGGCCTGGGGCTCTGTCTGTCCCCAGGCCTGGGGCTGCAGGGCCGTGTCTGTCCCCAGGCCTGGGGCTGCAGGGCCGTGTCTGTGTCCCCAGGCCTGGGGCTGCAGGGCCGTGTGTCTGTCCCCAGGCCTGGGGCTGCAGGGCCGTGTCTGTGTCCCCAGGCCTGGGGCTGCAGGGCCGTGTCTGTGTCCCCAGGCCTGGGGCTGCAGGGCCGTGTCTGTCCCCAGGCCTGGGGCTGCAGGGCCGTGTCTGTGTCCCCAGGCCTGGGGCTGCAGGGCCGTGTCTGTGTCCCCAGGCCTGGGGCTGCAGGGCCGTGTGTCTGTCCCCAGGCCTGGGGCTGCAGGGCCGTGTCTGTCCCCAGGCCTGGGGCTGCAGGGCCGTGTCTGTCCCCAGGCCTGGGGCTGCAGAGCCGTGTCTGTGTCCCCAGGCCTGGGGCTGCTGGCCAGCGTGTACCCGGACGACGCGGAGAGGGGCAGCGCCATGGGCATCGCCCTGGGGGGACTGGCCTTGGGCGTGCTGAGTAAGGAGCCCTGAGAGCCACGGGGCATGGCGGGACACTGGGGACACAGGGGGACACAGGGGGACATGGTGGGACAGAGTGGGACATGGTGGGACACAGTGGGGCACAGGGGGACACAGGGGGACACGGTGGGAACAGGGCATCTCCTGTTCCTGCAATGCCACCTGCCTGGCTGAGCGTTGCACAGGCTGGGTGCTCCTCTTCCTCCTCTTCCTCCTCTTCCTCCTCTTCCTCCTCTTCCTCCCTCTGCCCCCTCCCTGGCACTGCCTGTGGGACTGGCACCTCCCAAAAACCCAGCAGGGACTCAGAGCAGCTCCAGGCTCTGGGACAGTGGCACTGCCAGACTCTGGGACAGTGACACTGCCAGGCTCTGGGGATGGTGGCACTGCCAGGCTCTGGGACAGTGACACTTCCAGGCTCTGGGGACGGTGGCACTGCCAGGCTCTGGGACAGTGGCACTGCCAGGCTCTGGCGATGATGGCACTGCCAGGCTCTGGGACAGTGGCACTGCCAGGCTCTGGGACAGTGGCACTGCCAGGCTCTGGCGATGATGGCACTGCCAGGCTCTGGGACAGTGAAACTGCCAGGCTCTGGGGATGGTGGCACTGCCAGGCTCTGGGACAGTGACACTGCCAGGCTCTGGGGATGGTGGCACTGCCAGGGTCTGGGGATGGTGGCACTGCCAGGCTCTGGGGATGGTGGCACTGCCAGGCTCTGGGACAGTGACACTGCCAGGCTCTGGGGACAGTGGCACTGCCAGGCTCTGGGGATGGTGGCACTGCCAGGCTCTGGGACAGTGACACTGCCAGGCTCTGGGACAGTGACACTGCCAGGCTCTGGGGATGATGGCACTGCCAGGCTCTGGGACAGTGACACTTCCAGGCTCTGGGACAGTGGCACTGCCAGGCTCTGGGGACAGTGACACTGCCAGGCTCTGGGGATGGTGGCACTGCCAGGCTCTGGGACAGTGACACTGCCAGGCTCTGGGGATGGTGGCACTGCCAGGCTCTGGGACAGTGGCACTCCAGGGTGTGACCCAGCCCTTCCCTTGCAGTCGGGGCCCCCTTTGGGAGCATCATGTACGAATTTGTGGGGAAAGCTTCGCCCTTCCTGGTCCTGGCCTTCCTCGCCCTCTTGGATGGAGGTGAGAAACCAAAGGGCTGAACCCTGCAAATACAGAAAATTACTGAAGTGTTTTGGGGAGAGCCTGAGGGGAGGAAGAGGCAGATCACCACAGTGGCTGACACCATCAGCACTGGGCACTCCAGCAGGGCTAAATCAGATTTTTGCCATGTCCTGACTGACACAGCAACAGAGCTGGAATTAATCCCTCATTACTTAATAACCCCCTGATTGCTTTAATGGCTTGCACAGCACATTCAGTAAAGTTCTCTGAGCTGTGAATTCTCTGGCAAGACACCCTTGTGTGTCACTCTTGGTGCCACGAAGGGATCAGGCTCTGCCAGCAGAATTGGTGCCTCCTTCTTGCTCCCAGAAAAGGCCACGGGAGCTTCCTGAGTGCCACAGCAAAGTCCCAGCCAGCAGGAGCTGTATTTGCAGTGAGAAGCACGGAGCTAATTAAATTACAGCCCCAATTACCGTCCTTGTCTGGCTGTAAAGCAAGAGCTCTGTAATGAAGCGTGCTGGAAAATGAGACGTGGGCCCTGTGCCCATCAAACTTCTGCTCTCATCCTTGGCTTTTCCTCATCCCATTCCTGCCACGCTCCAGCTGGGAGCACTCGCACTTCTGACAGCTTCAGGCCTTGACAAAACCCTTCCCAAAGGCCTCCAGGCAGCTTTGCTGCTCCAGCCAGGTCCCCAAACAGCTCCCGTGTGTTGGGGCTGTGCAGCTGGGATGGGAGGGGCAGGGTGGGAGGAAGGAGCGGCGCCGGCACAAGGAGCCACTGGCGCTGTTGTGTCCCCAGCCCTGCAGCTGTGCATCCTGCAGCCCTCCCGTGTCTCCCCCGAGGTGAGCAGGGCACTGCCCGGGGCTGGGGGCTGTGCCCGGGGCTGGGGGCTGTGCCAGGGGCTGGGGCACTGCCCGGGGCTGGGGGCACTGCCAGGGGCTGGGGGCTGTGCCCGGGGCTGGGGGCTGTGCCAGGGGCTGGGAGCACTGCCCGGGGCTGGGGGCACTGCCAGGGGCTGGGGGCTGTGCCAGGGGCTGTGCCAGGGGCTGGGGCACTGGGGCAGGGGCTGCTGGGGGCACTGCCGGGGCTGGGGGCACTGCCAGGGGCTGGGGGCACTGCCAGGGGCTGGGGGCACTGCCAGGGGCTGGGGGCACTGCCCGGGGCTGGGGGCTGCTGCCAGGGGCTGGGAGCACTGCCCGGGGCTGGGGGCACTGCCCGGGGCTGGGGGCACTGCCAGGGGCTGGGGGCTGTGCCCGGGGCTGGGGGCTGTGCCAGGGGCTGGGGGCTGTGCCCGGGGCTGTACCCGGGGCTGGGGGCTGTACCGGGGGCTGGGGGCTGTGCCGGGGGCTGGGCGCTGTGCCCGGGGCTGGGGGCTGTGCCAGGGGCTGTGCCCGGGGCTGGGGGGCTGTGCCAGGGGCTGGGGGCTGTGCCTGGGGCTGTGCCAGGGGCTGGGGCTGTGCCCGGGGCTGTGGGGGCTGTACCAGGGGGCTGTACCCGGGGCTGGGGGCTGTGCCCGGGGCTGGGGGCTGTACCAGGGGCTGTACCCGGGGCTGGGGCTGTGCTGGGCTGGGGGCTGTACCAGGGGCTGTACCCGGGGCTGGGGGCTGTGCCAGGGGCTGGGGGCTGTGCCAGGGGCTGTACCCGGGGCTGGGGGCTGTACCCGGGGCTGGGGGCTGTGCCAGGGGCTGTACCCGGGGCTGGGGGCTGTGCCAGGGGCTGTGCCAAGGGCTGTGCCCGGGGCTGGGGGCTGTACCCGGGGCTGGGGCTGTGCCCGGGGCTGTACCGGGGCTGGGGCTGTGCCCGGGGCTGTACCCGGGGCTGGGGGCTGTACCAGGGCCGGCTCAGGGCACGCACAGCCCCCTGCCCACCTCACCCCCTCGGCAGAGCACCAGAGCCACCCCTCTGGCCACGCTGCTGCGAGACCCCTACATCCTGGTGGCTGCAGGTAAAGCCGGACCCTTCCATTTGTGAAAGGTGCCTGCTGGAAACAGCAGCCAAAAGCGCTAAACCCGAGCTTTTCTCCCTTTCCTGGCCGTGCCAGGAGCCCTCTGCTTCTCCAACATGGGTGTGGCCATGCTGGAGCCCACGCTGCCCATCTGGATGCTGCAGACCATGTGCCCCCCGCAGTGGCAGCTCGGTAGGTCCCGTGCTCTGCTGGGCTGCAGAGAGTTTGGGATTCCAGGAAAAACCCTCCTAGACCCACGGGGAAGCATCTTTTATATATTATTTAAAAACTTCTAAAATTACCTTGAGCACCTTTTCCACAAAACACTTCCAATGTCAGAAGCTATAAATTCTCAAAGATGAATCAAAGGAATACACTGCCTAAACCAAATAAACTACCTAAAACAAATACACTGCCCTAAACCAAATAAACCACCTAAACCAAATAAACTACCTAAACCAAGCCCCTTATTACCTGACCCTTTCAAACCTGCAGATCCCCAAAGGGGCCAGACCAGTCTGCACTACAGGCCAATAAGCCATACAAAAAGAATTGGAAGGACAATTAAGGAAATTAAATGGGCCCAGAAGAGAGTGCTGAGACCACTGAAAGGTGGAGAGGGTATTATCCATGTTAGACTGCCATTTTAGGCCTTTAGACATGCAATTTATTGCATGCTGGGCAATATGTATTAGCTAAAATAAAAAATATAATATAATATAATATAATATAATATAATATAATATAATATAATATAATATAATATAATATAATATAATATAATATAATATAATATAATATAATATAATATAATATAATTATAATATAATATAATATAATATATAATAAAATAAAATAAAATAAAATAAAATAAAATAAAATAAATAATAACATAAAATATAAATATGTATTAGCTAAATACTGATCCCAACCCTGTGCCCAGCTCAGAGCACTCAGTGCCACATCCAGGCATTCCTCAGACACTTCCAGGGACCAAAATCTGGCTGGCTGGGCACTGTGGGAGGGATTGAAACATCTTTTATATCACTAAAAAAAAAAAAAAAAAAAAAAAAAGAAAATGGGATAACAGGAGATAACAGCGCCTGTGCTCGCTGCAGGAACAACCCAGGAATGGTGATAAAACCCAACTGCAGCAGGAAGGACCTGGGGGTGCCCAGGGCTGCATTTAGATCCCAAATTGGATTGCAGGCTGTGAGCAGGGGGCTGGAATTGCTCCTGATTGAGTTATCCTGGCAAGAGCCAGGCACTAAAAGCTTCCCTGCAGCAAGGAGGGGTGAGGGGAAAGAGGCACACGGGGATCCTGGAGTGGGGAAAGCACTCAGGGCTGCCCTGTCACTGCTGGGGGATTTGAGGTGATTTTTGAGGAAAAAAATCCCCAATCTATTCCCTAAGATGTCCAGGTACCCGAGATTTGAGAGCACTTTGGTTCAGAATTTTTGAAGAAAAAAATCCCAAATTTATTCCCTAAGCTGTTCATGTACCTGAGATTTGAGAGCAGTTTGGATTCAGAATTCTTGGGGAAAAAATCCCAAATCTATTCCCTAAGATGTTCAGGTACCTGAGATTTGAGAGCACTTTGGTTCAGAATTTTTGAAGAAAAAAATCCCAAATCTATTCCCTAAAGTGTTCAGGTACCTGAGATTTGAGAGCAGTTTGGATTCAGAATTTTTGAAGAAAAAAATCCCAAATCTATTCCCTAAGGTGTTCAGGTACCTGAGATTTGAGAGCACTTTGGATTTAGACACCAGCCCACCCCTCTTACTGTTCTAAACTCAAGGGGCTTCTTTGTTTTGTCTCTTCTCCCATAATTCTGGGGAAAATAACCCAGAAGAGCTTGGGCTACACCTGCAGGATTAACCCTGCTCTGTAGCTGTTAGAGGAGAGGAAATTAAACATAAATCAGTGTGTTCCAATAAGGAAGCTGTCCCAGGGAAATGGAGCTGATCACTTTTATTTATTGTCAGCAGGAGAGGATATGAAAAATAAACAACTGGTAAAGCAGCAGGGAGAGCAAATATTTAATTGTGAGCTACACAATGATCCCTGAGCTTTTTACTTAAGCAGTTTTATTCCTCTTTATTTAGCAAGGGAAAAGGTGGAAGAGGAAAAATTGTGACAGGAGATGTTCACGTGCCTGGCCTGGCCTATGATATTCCCCAAATGAGGCAGTTGGGGGATGAAAATTTGTGCAAATCTGTATTTTCTTGACACTTTTTAATCCTTTCTGTCTCCCAGGGATGGCATTTCTGCCTGCCAGCATCTCCTACCTCGTTGGCACCAACCTCTTTGGGATTCTGGCTAACAGGATGGGCAGGTAAGTGGGATATTAAAAAAGCCCAAATTTCAACAATTTCTGCTCGAGGCTGAGAACTGCTGTGCTCTGCTGACGTTGCAGGTGGCTGTGCTCCATGATTGGGATGGCTGTGGTGGGGATCAGCCTCCTCTGTGTGAGTAGCTCTGGGGAATCCAGGATGTCTCTGCAGGAGGATCTGCAGGGATTTCCACGGTCCTGGCACAGCAAATGCTCGAGGGTCACACCTCTGGATGGGTTTTGCAGATCTGGGAAAGGTCTGCAGATCTTCAGGCTGAGAGATTTGGGATTGTTCAGCCTGGAAAAGGCTGTGGGGTGACTGAATTCTGGCTGTCCAGGAGCCTGCAGGGAAGATGGGGAGAGAGGATTTACAAGGGGTGGAGGGCCAGGACAAGGGGAAATGGCTTCAGAGTGACAGAGGCCAGTGTTAGGTGGGATTTTGGGAAGAAATTCCTCCTTGTGAGGGTGGTGAGGGGCTGGGCTGGAATTCCCAGAGGAGCTGTGGCTGCTTTTGGATTGCTGGAAGTGTCCAAGGCCAGGCTGGGATAACCTGGGACAGTGGAAGGTGTCCCAGCCCATGGCAGGGGTGGCACTAGATGAGCTTTTAAGGTCCCTTTAATCCAACCATTCCATGATTCCATGCCCTAAACCCCACCTTCCCACCTCCCCCAGCCCTGCTGGCCCCACACCTCCCCTCTCTCCTCTCCCAGGTCCCTCTGGCCACCAACATTTACGGGCTGATCGCCCCCAACGCCGGCCTGGGCTTTGCCATAGGTAAGCTGGGGGTGCTGTGGGGCAGCTCCTCGGGGGGCAGCGGGCACTGAGGAGCCCCCAATGCCCCCGGGCAGGCATGGTGGACTCCTCCATGATGCCCATCATGGGCTACCTGGTGGACCTGCGCCACACCTCTGCCTACGGCACCGTGTACGCCATCGCCGACGTCGCCTTCTGCATGGGCTTCGCCCTGGGTACTGTGACAAACACGGTTCACTGTTCTGAGAGAATTCAAGGGTTTCATAAAGAGACAATAGGAGACAGAACACAAAGCAAAGGGTTAAAATGGCTGGGTGCTCGGCATGTTGTTAGGAGCACACTGCTGCTTTGGGAGCATTTTTTAAATACGTTTTACAATTTATTTATTTGTTACATATTTATAGACTTGTATGCATAGTGAACTGCTTTTGGGAACTGTTTAGCATGGCTGCTTTTTGGGTTTGCTTTTTTAGAGCATGCGTGTTTGTTGGCTTGTGGTTTCATTTTTTTTATAATTTTTTTTATTTGGGTGGTGGTTTTAGCTGTTGAGTTGATAATTGTTGTGTCAGCTGTGGGGTTTTTATTACTTGTTTACAGGCTGTTATTTTGACTAGGCAGGTAGTTTAAGCACACTATTTTTAAAAAACTCCTGTCTAACTTTTACTATTAACAAAGACTATATCCATACAGAAATGCTATTTTAACATTATACATATAGCATTTATCTCAATACTTGCAAAGAGCCAACAACACGTCACACATTTATAACAGGTAGGAGAGTTTTACTCACGGTGTAGCCGCTCAGGGTGTGTCTCCCTGGTGTTTTATCCCTTTTGGGTGTTGGAATTTGCAGGTCCCTCCACGGGTGGGGCGATTGTGCGAGCCCTGGGCTTCCCCTGGCTGATGGTGATGGTGGGGGCGCTGAACGTGGCGTACGCGCCGCTCTGCTGCCTCCTGCGCAGCCCCCCGGCCGCCGAGGAGAGCAGGGTCAGTCCCTGCAGGAGTCTGTGTGCTCTGGGGTGGACAGGGACAAACTCAGGCACTCTCTATAAGCTGTCTTGATGTTGCAGTTTATTATAAGGGTGTGGGTGCACAGAGTCCTGCTGAGAGCTGCTAGGACAGATACAGAGTGGGGGTAAAAGAGAGAAGTGAGGGATGAGAGAGAGAGAGAGAAGAGAGCAATTTCCCATTTACAATACAATAAATCTTCTTCTATGTTGCATATTCTAATTTCCACTAACCAATCTAACACAAGATACAAATCCTATAGCATTTACATACAGCCTATAAGAATCATTGCATTACCATACTGCGTTACACTTTAAACCCTAAAAACTACTCTTTTGGACCTTGGCATGGTCTTCTCTGACTTTTGGACTTGCTCTCTAGCAGAAGCCATTGTTCAATCACGAGGGGATTATCCTCTGCCTGGCCATCCTGTTGTCTTTTGGTTATTTAGTAACTGAGCTGTGGTATCTCAAAGACGCTTTCATTTCAATCTCGCTTATGGTTTCCATATTCTCAGAATCCTTTGCTAAGCATTCATATTTGCAAGATTTTCCTGGCCCATATTCCCCAACAAGTCAGGGATGATTTCCTGCTGTTTCACAGCCTGGGGATTTGAGGGAATTAAGAATAAATTTGGCAGGGGTTGAGTCTTCCCTGTTGGGTTCTATGCCGCCCTCAAAAAACCAAAAAAAAACTCAGATGGAAGCAGGGAAGTTTGGAGGGTCCTTCCCTGCACTCACAACTTGTGTTCCCTAGGGAAAAGTCTGCGGTGATACCGCTTCTTCTAACTGTTCAAATTAATTATTATTTTTACTAAAGCAGGTTTTCTGCTCTGTTTCACCCAGGCCATCCTGAGCCAGGAGTGCCCCATGCACCCCAAAAGCTCCAGCCCGAAAAAAGCCCAGCGGGAATTTCCCCTCACGGAGGAGACGGAAAACATGGAATAGCCAGGGCAAGGAAATGTGTGTCCTGCTCTGGAATTACAATTATGGTTACAGAATATTGACAATTTAGCCTCACTCAGACTTGTGGGAGGCTGAATTTCTTCACCAACCACCAGGATTTGGAGGCCCCATCCATTTAGTGGGCCTTGACCACAGAATCAGCCGGTGGTAAAGATGTCACTGCAATGTCACCGCTCCTCTGAGGACACTAAAAATGTTCATTTGTGTCTTGGTGTAGTCTGATGTATTGTGCTATGTCTGTACTACTCAGAGCTGCTCGTGTGTCCTTCCCAACACACATTAAATTCATTATTCGTTTGAAGAACTCTAAACTGAGGTGGGAATAAGGTTTAGTCTCAAACAACAAAGCCGGTTAGATCACTGTATTTAACGTGGATATGTCAGGTGCTGCAGCTGGGGGGGTCTCTGAGGGAAGATTTTGCAGAGAATCTGCAGTTTCTCCCGCAGCTCCAGAGCGCAGCATTAACCTGCACCAAACGCACCGCTCTGGTGCCCTCAGTGCCTGTGTGTGCAAGGGTTTGCTTGGTCTCCGCCCTGAGGGGCGCGGCACCGCCGCCATGACAGCGCGGCCCGCCCTCCTTCCCGCCCTTTTTCCCGCCCTCAGAGCCGCCGCTCTCGCGAGACTTCGCGCGCCCCGCCCTTTCCTGTAATGGCGGCGCCCTAGACCGCGCGGCCCGGCCCCTCAGCGCCGTCAGTCCCCGCTGTCCCCGCCACCGCTGTCCCCGTCACTGCCGTCTCTGCCACCTCTGTCATCTCTGTCACCGCCACCGCCACCATGCATTCGGACGATGTGAGCCCCGCCGTTTTTTTGGGCCCCGTGTCAAGCGGCCCCACGTGGCCGGGGGTCCCCTGTCCCTGTGGCTGGAGGGGGGCAGGAGGGCCGGGGGGTGTCAGTGGGGACCTGGCAGCATTAGCGGTGCTGTGCCTGCGCTCTCCCTGCCGGGACAACACCGGGAAAACCCCAATGTTTGTGGGGTGTCCCCCGTCAGAGCCGCACCGGAGGCGGGGGGGACAAGGGGGGCCGGGTGAGGGGTGTCACGGGGTGTCACCCGCTGTTTGTCCCCGCAGGTTGTCTGGAGCATGCTGGGGAACAGGCAGTTCTGCTCCTACAAAATGACGTGAGTTTGGGGGGACGGGGTGGGCTGAGATCAGGGGGGATCCAGCAGGGAAACGAACGGGAGGGACATGCTCGGGTACCCCAAACCCCATAGTGTCACCTCTGTGCCACCACAGAGAGAGAGAGAGAGAGAGTGGGGTGAGCTGTGGGAGCAATGGGATTTTTCTGCCCTTCTCTCATTCATTCCTTGTCCCCTTTTTTCCAGCACCAAAACGCAGAATTTCTGCAGGAACGAGTACAACCTGACAGGGCTGTGCAACCGCTCCTCCTGCCCGCTGGCCAACAGCCAGTACGCCACTGTCCGTGAGGAGAAAGGTGACAGCAGGGGAATCCATTCCTGGGAAGGGTGGTCAGGCCTTGGGAAGAGCTGCCCAAGGGGTTTGGAGTCCTTGTCCCTGGAGGTGTCATGGGAATGCCTGGATGTGGCACTCAGTGCTTTAGGCTGGGGACAAGGTGGGGATCAAAGGTTGGGTTTGGTTTTGGGAGTGTTTGCCAGCCTGGGTGGTTCTGGGATGGGCAGGGAGGGGTGGTGGCACTGCCTGGGGGCAGCCCAGCTCTGGGGAGGGGCTCAGGGGGTTTGTTGCTGTTGCCAGGTCGCTGTTATCTCTACATGAAGACCATCGAGCGGGCGGCGTTTCCCCGGCGCCTGTGGGAGCGGGTGAGCTCGGGGACAGCAGGGACAGCAGGGACAGCAGCTCCCTGTCCCCACTGAGGGGAGGGAGGGAGGCTGAGCTGGGGAGGCTCAGCTTGGACAGCAGGAGGAAATTCTCCATGGAAAGGGTTGGAAGTGCCCAGGGAGGTTTGGAATGCCCATCCCTGGAGGTGGCACTGGGGACAAAGTGGGGATCCACCCTGGGGGCTCTTTCTTGATGATTCCGTGACTCTGGGAGTGATGCAGCCCCTCCCAAACGTCCCTTCTTTTGTCCTGCTCTGTCACCCAACCCTTCCCCTGTCCCTGCAGGTGCTGCTGAGCAAGAACTACGAGAAGGCTCTGGAGGAGATTGATGAGAACCTCATCTACTGGCCCCGCTTCATCCGGCACAAGTGCAAGCAGAGGTTCACCAAGATCACGCAGTACCTGATCCGCATCCGCAAGCTGACCCTCAAGAGACAGTAAGGGACACAGAGTGACCATGGCAGTGACCACTGGTGGCTTCTGGAGCCACTGCCCTCTGTCACTGCTGGGACACAGAGCTGGTCCCCGTTTTCCTGAGCGTTTTAGATGGATGAGCCATGGTTGGGCTGCAGGAATCCTGTGTATGAATGCACTGAGGGAATGTGCTGAGCTGGAAGGGACCCACAGGGGTCACTGGTCCCAAATCCTGCACAGACACCCCAACAGCCACACCTGTCCTTGGGAGCAGTGTCCATCTTGGAGCTCTGGCAGCCTCGGGGCTGTGCCCATTCCCTGGGGAAGAATCTTCCCCTAAAATCCAACCTGAGCCTGCCCTGACAGCTCCAGCCATTCCCTGTCCTGTCCCTGTGACAGAGAGCAGAACTCAGAGCTGTCCCTTGGGAGGAGCTGCTCCTCCTGTGGCTCCTGTGGACCTTTCCCCATCATTTAGATCTCTCTTCTCCTGAGGCACCCAAACCTCAGGATGTTCCACACATTGGGAATGCTCCAGCTGCTGGCTGTTGTCCCAGAGGCTGTGAGATTCCCAGTGCCTGTTCCCTGCAGGAGGAAGCTCGTCCCGCTGCGCAGGAAGATCGAGAGGCGTGAGAACAGGCGAGAGGTGAGGACAGTTCCATGTCCCCTGCTGTCCCCTGCTGCTGTCCCTGCTGTCCCTGGGTCTCACACAGCTGCTCTGTGCTCCTTAGGAGAAAGCCCTGATCGCTGCCCAGCTGGACAATGCCATTGAGAAGGAGCTGCTGGAGAGGCTGAAGCAGGACACGGTGAGTGAGGGTCACACAGAGCTCCCAGTGCTGCCCCTGGGCTGCTGCCTGGAGCCCCAAAACACAGGGAGCCCCAAAACACCAGGTGTTCCCTGTTCCTGTTCCCTGCAGGACTGTGGGGTCAGGGTTGGGCTGTTCCACACTTCAGTCTGGTGCTGCCCCATTTGGGCTTTCAGTG
The DNA here is from genome assembly GCA_030060385.1 of Muscicapa striata striata. Lineage (NCBI taxonomy): Eukaryota > Metazoa > Chordata > Aves > Passeriformes > Muscicapidae > Muscicapa > Muscicapa striata. The sequence goes on from JAREIS010000437.1 coordinate 54,732, forward strand.
CCCCCCCAGCCCAAAGTCCATCTCCCTCCTGTGGCTTACAGAAAATCCCAATTTCCCTTTCAGTATGGAGACATCTACAACTTCCCCATCCACGCCTTTGACAAGGCCCTGCAGCAGCAAGAGGCAGAGAGCGAGAGTGACTCGGATGCAGAGAGGGAGGAAGATGATGATGAGGTAAAGCTTCCAGTGCTGAGCTGGGCTGCCCCTTCCTGCTTGTGGTGGCCTTGGTGGCTCTCCCTTGGCACTGCTGTGCTCAGTCCCTGCCTCTGTTCCCTGCAGGATGTGGATAAGAGGGAGTTTGTGGAAGCAGAGGACAGCGAGCTCAGCGACTTTGAGGTGGGTGAAGCACCAGGGGCAAACTGAGGCTGAGCTGCCTGGGCACCTCCACCCTTGGGTGTCTCTGGGCAGCAAAATCAGAGCTGTGGAGAGAATTGTACAGTGGGAGCCCAGCCCAGCTCCTCTGGAGCCAGGGATTTTGGAATGGGATCACACACGAGGGGATTTTGGGGAGAGAGGAGGTTTAGTTGCACAACCTGCTCTGACATCACTCTGCTCACTCAATTCTTCCTCAGGACATGGATAAGTTGGAGACAAGCAGTGAAGAGGAGCAGGAAGAGGAGAAAGAAGTAGAGAAGAAAGCCTCCCACTCCAAATGGAAAGGGAAAACACCCCTGAAGGGCCCAGCCAGGAGAAAACGGCCCTACATTGAGATAGAGTACGAGAAGGAGACAGAGCCCAGCACCAAGACAAAAGCAGCCTGAGCTCAGTTTGTACTGACTGACAGAACTCCAGCTGTGTCACCAGAGTGGCAGTGTCACCCACCCCAGCCCTGCTCAGGACCCTCAGGAACTCAGGAACACACATTCTCTGCAAGAGCAGTGGGGTTTCTGTCCCCAGCCCAGGCAGCTGCAGTGAGTCTGTACAGCTCAAAGGAACTCCCCCCACCTCCTCTGCAACCACAGGAAGCTCAGCCCAGACTCTGCTCCAGGAGGGGCCTGGGGGGCTCTGCTGTTCCCTCTGAGGCTGCAGAAACCTCACATGGCCCTGGGGGTGGTGTAGGGCTCACAGGTGGGACAAGAATGACCCAACTCTTCAATAAACACACCGATTTTATTGTGCAAAAGGGGCTGAGCAGGTCAGGCAGCTCAGGTGCTCTCCTGCACCTTCCTGAGGCACTCCCTCACCTGGTTCTCCTCACAGCTGCTGTGCACCCCCTGCAGCAGCACCTGCAGGAGAAAAGCAGCACTCCCAGTGCCTGGCACTGCAGGATGGTGTCACCCACCCTCCCTGAGTCCAGCTGTGCACAGCTGGGCTCACAGCCCTCAGTGCCCTCAGTCCCACAGTGCCCTGCATGGGGGGTCCCTGCACTGTCCCTTCCTGGTGCTGGATCTGCCATCAGCTCATGGAGCATCATTCTGGGATTTACATTTAAATTTTTGGAAAACAAACAAACCAAAACTGAGCAAATGCTCATAAGCTCTCCCTGGTTTTGGCCTGGTAAGAACACAACTCTAAAAGGCAGCAGTTTTGTGTGAACAAATGATGAAAATCCACTTTTGCTGAGGAAGTCCCAGATGCAGCACAGTCCTTACTGGCACAGGACAGGAGTTTGTGTTTGGCTGTGACTGATTTGCAAACACCTGCTGGGAATGGACTCAGAAAGTCCAACAACACTAATAATAATAATAATAATAATAATAATACCATGATAATAACATAATAATAATAACAATAATAATTATAATAATAATAATAATAATAATAATAATAATAATAATGATAATGATAATAATAATGTAGCAGTGTTCACAGCCAGCCACAGCATTTCACACACATTGATCCTTGAGTCACTTATCAATGGATTATTGGCACTGGGGAGTGGGGAAATCAAAATCCTGCAGGGCTGAGAGGGAAGAGGGCACTGGGACCCAGCACAGAGCCCTGGCTCACCTTCACCTGGCCCTGGGAGCAGTGATCCAGCAGGATGAGGCACTGGGTGGCTCTGTGCAGCAGGGCAGCTCTGACAGGCTCTGGGGTTGGGCCCCTCTCTGTGTGAACGTCCCAGAGCAGCCTCAGCAGGGCCTTGAGCAGCACTGGGAGCCTGCAGGGCATCCTGCAAGGGAAACAGCTCATCCCAAACCCTGCCTGGGCAGGGCATGGCACAAACAGCTCATCCCAAACCCTCCTGGGCAGGGCATGGCACAAACAGCTCATCCCAAACCCTCCTGGGCAGGGCATGGCACAAACAGCTCATCCCAAACCCTCCCTGGGCAGGGCCCAAACAGCCCATCTCCCTGGGCAGGGCATGGCACAAACAGCTCATCCCAAACCCTCCTGGGCAGGGCATGGCACAAACAGCTCATCCCAAACCCTGCCTGGGGCAGGGCATGGCACAAACAGCTCATCCCAAACCCTCCTGGGGCAGGGCATGGCACAAACAGCTCATCCCAAACCCTCCTGGGCAGGGCATGGCACAAACAGCTCATCCCAAACCCTCCTGGGGCAGGGCATGGCACAAACAGCTCATCCCAAACCCTCCTGGGGCAGGGCATGGCACAAACAGCTCATCCCAACCCCTCCTGGGGCAGGGCATGGCACAAACAGCTCATCCCAAACCCTGCCTGGGGCAGGGCATGGCACAAACAGCTCATCCCAAACCCTCCTGGGGCAGGGCATGGCACAAACAGCTCATCCCAAACCCTCCTGGGGCAGGGCATGGCACAAACAGCTCATCCCAAACCCTCCTGGGGCCTGGCACAAACAGCTCATCCCAAACCCTCCTGGGCAGGGCATGGCACAAACAGCTCATCCCAAACCCTCCTGGGGCAGGGCATGGCACAAACAGCTCATCCCAAACCCTCCTCAGGCAGGGCATGGCACAAACAGCTCATCCCAAACCCTGCCTGGGGCAGGGCATGGCACAAACAGCTCATCCCAAACCCTCCTGGGCAGGGCATGGCACAAACAGCTCATCCCAAACCCTGCCTGGGCAGGGCATGGCACAAACAGCTCATCCCAAACCCTCCTGGGGCAGGGCATGGCACAAACAGCTCATCCCAAACCCTGCCTGGGCAGGGCATGGCACAAACAGCTCATCCCAAACCCTGCCTGGGGCAGGGCATGGCACAAACAGCTCATCCCAAACCCTGCCTGGGCAGGGCATGGCACAAACAGCTCATCCCAAACCCTCCTGGGGCAGGGCATGGCACAAACAGCTCATCCCAAACCCTCCTGGGCAGGGCATGGCACAAACAGCTCATCCCAAACCCTGCCTGGGCAGGACATGGCACAGCCTGGGGCAGGATTGGTGCCAGGCCAGCCCTGGGCAGGCAGGGAGCTCGGGATGGGGTTGGGAATTGGGAATGTGACACTGGGTTTATTTACTCCACACTGATTGAATTTGTGCTTTTGGAACAAGAGTGAGAACCCAGCTTAATTTTGGAGCTGGGTTTTTCAGTAATGTCAGTGAGTACTTCCTGGGACAAAGTTTCCCTTAAGATTTCAGGGCCTTTTCCACAGGAAAAAAGTAACTTTGGGTCTTAAAGTGGAAACTTTCAGGATAGGAATGAATCATTGAGGTCAGGTCAGCTTTTCTGTGTGCAATCCCCCAGAGGTACCTGGGCCAGGCATGCTCGATGGTGCACTGCAGAGTCTCCAGGATTGCCAGCCTGGCCTCTTCCTTGGGGCCATCAGACACCTCCAGGTAGCCCAGGATGACTCTCTCCAGCCTCTTCAGGTGCCTCACGATGAGGATGCCGAGTCTGGAGGCACAAACACCCCCTGAGGAGGGAGGATAGATACCCCTGGATCCCAAAAACACCTTGAGGAGGGAGCAAACCCTTGGATACCAAACCCAGGGCCTGTCCCTGTGCTCTCACCCCCTCAGGAATGGCCCCAGGTACAGCTCCCACCCCCTCAGGAAGGGGAGCACAGCCCCAGGCACAGCTCCCACCCCCTCAGGAAGGTGAGCAGGACTCCAGGTACAGCTCCCACCCCCTCAGGAAGGTGAGCAGGACTCCAGGTACAGCTCCCACCCCTCAGGAATGGCCCCAGGTCAGGAAGGGGGGAGAAGGACAGCTCCCACCCCGTCAGGAAGGGAAGCACAGCCCCAGGCACAGCTCCCACCCCCTCAGGAAGGGGAGCAGGACCCCAGGCACAGCTCCCACCCCCTCAGGAAGGGGAGCACAGCCCCAGGCACAGCTCCCACCCCCTCAGGAAGGGGAGCAGGACCCCAGGTACAGCTCCCACCCCCTCAGGAAGGGGAGCACAGCCCCAGGTACAGCTCCCACCCCCTCAGGAAGGGGAGCAGGACCCCAGGCACAGCTCCCATCCCCTCAGGAATGGCCCCAGGCACAGCTCCCACCCCCTCAGGAAGGGGAGCAGGACCCCAGGGACAGCTCCCACCCCCTCAGGAAGGGGAGCACAGCCCCAGGCACAGCTCCCACCCCCTCAGGAAGGGGAGCACAGCCCCAGGCACAGCTCCCACCCCCTCAGGAAGGGGAGCACAGCCCCAGGCACAGCTCCCACCCCCTCAGGAAGGGGAGCAGGACCCCAGGCACAGCTCCCACCCCCTCAGGAAGGGGAGCACAGCCCCAGGGACAGCTCCCACCCCCTCAGGAAGGGGACCAGGCACAGCTCCCACCCCCTCAGGAAGGGGACCAGGCACAGCTCCCACCCCCTCAGGAAGGGGAGCACAGCCCCAGGTACAGCTCCCATCCCCTCAGGAATGGCCCCAGGCACAGCCCCACCCCCTCAGGAAGGGGAGCACAGCCCCAGGCACAGCTCCCACCCCCTCAGGAAGGGGAGCACAGCCCCAGGCACAGCTCCCACCCCCTCAGGAAGGGGAGGGACCAGGCACAGCTCCCACCCCCTCAGGAAGGGGAGCAGCCCCAGGCACAGCTCCCACCCCCTCAGGAAGGGGAGCACAGCCCCAGGCACAGCTCCCATCCCCTCAGGAAGGGGAGCACAGCCCCAGGCACAGCTCCCATCCCCTCAGGAAGGGGAGCAGGACTCCAGGCACAGCTCCCACCCCTTCAGGAAGGGGAGCAGGACCCCAGGCACAGCTCCCCCCTCAGGAAGGGGACCAGGGACAGCTCCCATCCCTCAGGAAGGGAGCACAGCCCCAGGCACAGCTCCCACCCCCTCAGGAAGGGGACCAGGGACAGCTCCACCCCCTCAGGAAGGGAGCACAGCCCCAGGCACAGCTCCAAAACACACCAAATCCCAACCCTGCTGCCACCCACGGCTGAGCTGAGCTTCAGACCTGTTCCCTGCCCACTGGGACGGGGCAGCAGGAAAGAGCTCCTCCCTTTGGGGAATTTTCATGGAATCTACCGAGTTTGTCTCACTCCAGCCTTAAACTGAGGGGCTGCCACTTGCCCAAGGCACCCTAAAGCCAAGTCCCACCTGGATGAGAGGAGCCTCCCGTGAGTAGAGGTGGTTGTAGAGGGCGTGGAACAGCACCTGGGCCCTGTTGAACTGGCACAGATCCGCTGCTGGCTGCACCAACAGAGAGCAGGGTGTTAATCCCGGGCAGTGGAAAAACCAAAGGAGAGCTCAGACTAAGGAAAGCAAAGCCTGGGAAGAGTGAGGGGCTGTAAATGCAGGTTCAACCCTGCCATGCACCAGGAAAAGTTGGAACCTGACCCACACGAGGGAAGGGCTGTGTCAGGGCAGGATTTTAGGGACAGGCTCTTCCCCCAGGGAATGGGCACAGCCCCGAGGCTGCCAGAGCTGCAGGAAACGCTCTCCTGGATTGTTGGGGGGTCAGTGCAGGGCCAGGGGTGACACTGTGTCCCCCCTGCAGTCAGGACATTCTGTGCTTGTCCCTCCCTTCTCACAGGGCTCCAAGCCCTCCCTCACCACGTTGAGCACGATGTGGTGCAGGCAGCGCACGCCCAGCACTTTGTTCTCCTCCTGGAAGTCATCGGAGAGGAGCAGCGCGGGCGGCAGGACCCGCTCCAGGTGCGGGCACAGCCAGGGCCGGCAGACGCGCAGCAGCGACCAGGAGAACACGGCCTTGGAGGCGGGGTTGCGCTTCCAGGTGTCCCTGCAGGGACAGACACGGCTCAGGGAGCGCAGAGCTCATCTCCCCTGCTTGGGGCTGGCAGCAGGCAGCAAACTCTGACAGTCATCCACCAACACCTTCCAGTGCTGATTTGTGACAATCATCCCCAACATCTTCAGTGCTGAGCATTTGTGACAATCATCCCCCAAGACCTTCCACTGCTGGGAATTTGTGACAATCATCCCCCAAGACCTTCCACTGCTGGGAATTTGTGACAATCATCCCCCAAGACCTTCCTGGTGGACATTTGTGACAATCATCCCCAAGACCTTCCACTGCTGATTCGTGACAATCACCCCCAAAACCTTCCTGGTGGACATTTGTGACAATCATCCCCAAAATCTTCCACTGCTGATTGGTGACAATCAATCCCCAAAACCTTTCACTGCCGGGCATTTGTGACAATCATCCCCAACACCTTCCTGCTGGGCGTTTGTGAAGCTCCTGGTTTCATTTTATCACCTCTGGAGCCTCAGCTCCATGTCCCCGTATTTCCTACACGTCACCCTTCCCTTCCCACTCACTTGGTTAACTCCTTCTTCAGGAGCCCCATCACCGTTCCGAATCGTCCTTCCTCATCCCCCTCCTTTCCCCGCAGGAATTCCTCCACGGACCCGCAGCCCGCAGCCCGGAGCAGCCGCTCCAGCAGCTCCTGAGCCACCTGCCGGCTCCGGGCCGTGCTCCAGGGCCTCTGCTCCTTGTGTGTGACGGCGAAGATGAACGCGTGTCCCAGCACCCGCCGCAACCCGGGCGACTGCTGGTCGCTGGCAGCTTCCAGCTTCTGCAGGAGCAGCAGGAACACGGCACCAACGCGCTCTGCCCGCTCCGCCACGGCCGCCAGCGCCGCGTCCTGCCCGGCGGGCTCGGCCCCGTCCTGCTCCCGGCGCGGCGGGGCCGCCAGCTCGCCCAGAGCCGCCGCCAGCTCGCCCAGCGCCGCGGGGCCGCCCGAGCCCAGCAGCCAGCGCGGATCCGCCGCCTGCAGCAGCGCGCTGAGCTCCCGCAGAGCGCCGGGCTCGGGCAGCGCCCGGCGGGCCCGCAGCAGCGCCTGCTCGGCTGAGGGGGCGGCGGGCGGCGGCTGCCCCGGGCCGCGCTCCATGGCCTGGACTGCCCGGCGGGACCTGCCCGCCCTGAAAGCCTCACACGCACATCGGGAGCGGCCCGAGATCCCTGAAATCCCCGGGATCCCCTCAGAGCCCCCGGGATCTCCTCAGAGAGCCCCGAGCGCTCCCGGTCCCACCACAGCGGAGCCGCCGCCGCCCCCACCACGCGCGCCAACTGTCGCAAAACCCCCCTCGTTGCCGTAAAGGGAACTGCGGAGGGGCGTGGTTTTGTGTGCATAAATTAGCATTGCTAATTAAGGACCGCGGAGCGCGGCAGAGCTGCGGTGCGGGGAGGAGAAGCGAGAACGGGGACGGAAGGGATGGATAAACTCATTTAGAGATAATAGAACGAGGGGTAGGGAGGGCTGGGTGGGGACAGCAATGTCGCCATGACCTACAGAGCAGTGGCGCGGCGGTAGGTTCCGGCGCAGCGGGCAGTGCTGCGATCCTTCCGGTTCATGGAAATGATGAATGGGAGTGGCACGCGACTGCGTGACGTGTGCGCCCTGCGTTACGACATTGCACAGTCCCATCTGACCGCCGGGGGGTCCTGACGTCCCCGTGACGTCATTTCCTGTTTTCGTCTAAAATAGAGCAGGCGTAGTCTCGTTGCCGAAATGAAATGCCCTGCGCACTGTGTGACGTCATTATCACGTCATCTTCTTCTCGTATTGATAATTAGCGGAAATGAGCTAGTCAATGGAGGGAGGGCAGCTCTTGGGCACTCTGTGATGTCACTGCTGATGTCACCTTCTCCGGAAGTGGGGAATGGGCAAATCAGAGGGGCCACGCTGTCTTGAGACAGTTTTGGGGGGTGGCCGGCCCTAGAGGGGTCGGTGATGTCATCGCTGACATCATCTTCTCATGAATGTGTGAAAAATTGGGGAAAACAACGAGATCGGGGGGTCTGACTTAATGTGGGGACAGCTCTTGGGGCTGGGGGGGGGTCAGTGATGTCACTGCTGTCGTCATCTTCCCTCGGACATGTCAAAAATGAAGGAAAACGGGGAGATCGGGGGGTCCTACCCTGATGTGGGCACAGTTTGGGGTGTCCCCGGCTCCATGGGGCTTCCCACAGGGAATTCCAGCCTGTCCCGGCTCCATGGGGAGCACAAAACCACAAATCCCAAACCACGGGGTAAAAATCCCACCAGGGAAATTCCGGATCCTTCAGGAGTGGCCCCGGGCAGGCGGGGTGGGTGATGCCAGGCGTGGATCCCGATAGATCACAATAGATCCCGGTGGATTCCAATGGATCCCGCAGGATGTGGAGCGGGCCTGGCTCGTCCAGGGGGGTTGGAATAACATGGGAATGGCGATTCCCGCCGGGAATTCCCGGCTCTGCCAGCCCCTCTCGCTTTCTGTCACGGCAGCACCCCCAGCTCCTCCTTCAGCCCAAAACCCTGCAGGCAGTGGGGCGGAGGGAGTCCATCCCCAGCCTGTCCCAAGGGTTATCCTGGTTAATCCCAGCTCCATCCTCAACCTGTCCCTGAGGTTATCCTGGTTAATCCCAGCTCCATCCCCAGCCTGTCCCAAGGGTTATCCTGGTTAATCCCAGCTCCATCCTCAACCTGTCCCAAGGGTTATCCTGGTTAATCCCAGCTCCATCCCCAGCCTGTCCTGAGGTTTATCCTGGTTAATCCCAGCTCCATCCTCAACCTGTCCCAAGGGTTATCCCAAGTTAATCCCAGCTCCATCCTCAGCCTGTCCCAAGGGTTATCCTGGTTAATCCCAGCTCCATCCTCAACCTGTCCTGAGATTATTCCGGGTTAATGAGAGGGGCCAACCCCAGGAGAGGATGTGAGTGGGGAACCCCAGGACAGGCCTTGAGCAGGTATTGAATGTGATCTCAGGTTTAGGCATTGACAGGGCTCAGGATATTGACATTGACAGATTTGGGTATTGAATGTGATCTCAGGTTTGAGTGTTGAATGTGATCTCAGGTTTGGGCATTGAGCAGGGCTCAGGTTTGGGTGTTGAATGTGATCTCAGGTTTGGGCATTGAGCTGGGCTCAGGTTTGGGTGTGATCTCAGGTTTGGGTGTTGAATGTGATCTCAGGTTTGGGCATTGAGCAGGGCTCAGGTTTGGGTGTTGAATGTGATCTCAGGTTTGGGCATTGAGCAGGGCTCAGGTTTGGGTGTTGAATGTGATCTCAGGTTTGATCCCTGGATTGAGAGTTTGGGGTCACTCGGGTCCATCTCGATGCCGAGCACTCAGATGCCGCTCTGTCCCCTGTGACAGGTGCCACCCCAGCTGTCCCCAGCCCCACGAGGCGTGCCCAGGCTGCTCCTTAGCAGTGCCTTTATTCACAGGGTGACACGAGGCACGGACAACACCCGAACAGCACGAGGGGAGCTGGCCTGAGCCCCCACACCAGAGCTGACATCACCAGAAACACACGGGACACACGACAGGGGACACGCAGCGCCCTGGCAGGGGGGGACACAAACGCCAGGGGAGGGGACAACAAAGCCTTGAATGCTCCCTGGAGGCCGCAGGGATGGAGAGATGGGTGACGTGGGGCCGGGTCCCTCGGAGGTGCTGGGATGGGATGGGAGCCATGGCCAGGCCTGCAGGGCCAGGGGCTGCGCTGGAGCATGGGGCACCCCTGGGGCTGGGGGCAGAGCCCAAACCGGGCAGGGCTCCCAGGTGCCCTCAGGAGCTCCTCTTGAGCCGCAGGGCGTTGTCCAGGGCCACCAGCTGGCGCAGGAAGCCGCGGTTGGGGATGATCCCGCGGTGGTCCTTGACCGTCTTTATGGCTTCCACCAGGGGCATGTGGTGGCGGATCATGAGGTAGGCGAGGACCAGGGTGGCCGACCTGCTGACCCCGACTGCACAGTGCACCAGGATCCTCCCTGCGAGGGGACAGGACACAGCGTCAGCACAGCCCGAAAACTCCCCATGGAAAAGCTGCTGAACCCCTGGAGCACCCAGAGCTCTGTGGGGCGCCCGGGTCACCCCAGTGGCAAAGGGTGGCAGTGAGTGCTGGTAGCCCCAGAGGGGCAGGACAGGCCCAGAAGCAGCTCAGGATGCAGGTGGGGGCTGTGACCTCAGGGGACAGTGCTCTTGTCCAGCCTGGGGAGGAGGTGATGGCATGCAGGGGACACCACTGGGCTGGTCCCATAGGGGACACCATTGGGGTCATCCCTTGAGGGGACACCATCAAGGTCACAGGACACCATGGAGGTGATCCCATGAGGAAAAACCATTGGGGTGATCCCATGAAGGGGCACTATGGAGGTGATCCCATGAGGAGTCACGAGACACCATTGGGGTTATCCTGTAGAGGAGACACCACTGGGGTTATCCCATCCAGGGGACACCATTGAGGTGACCTCATCCAGGGAACACCATCGAAGTGACCCCATAAGGAGACCCCATCCCAGCCTCAAAACCCCTTTGTTTTCAGGATCCACAACCACCCCTAGCTTCCCCATCCCATTATCCCATCCCATCCCATTATCCCATCCCATCCCATTATCCCATCCCATTATCCCATCCCATTATCCCATCCCATTATCCCATCCCATCCCATCCCATCCCATCCCATCCCATCCCATCCCATTATCCCATCCCATCCCATCCCATCCCATCCCATCCCATCCCATCCCATCCCATCCCATCCCATCCCATCCCATCCCATCCCATTATCCCATCCCATCCCATCCCATCCCATCCCATCCCATCCCATCCCATCCCATCCCATCCCATCCCATCCCATCCCATCCCATCCCATCCCATCCCATCCCATCCCATCCCATCCCATCCCATCCCATCCCATCCCATCCCATCCCATCCCATTATCCCATCCCATCCCATCCCATCCCATTATCCCATCCCATTATCCCATCCCATCCTCCTCTCCCTCCTCTCCCTCCTCTCCTCTCCCTCTCCTCTCCCTCTCCTCTCCTCTCCTCTCCTCTCCTCTCCTCTCTCTCCTCTCCTCTCCTCTCCTCTCCTCTCCTCTCCCTCTCCTCTCCTCTCCCTCTCCTCTCCTCTCCCTCTCCTCTCCTCTCCCTCTCCTCTCCTCTCCTCTCCTCTCCTCTCCTCCTCTCCTCTCCTCCCTCTCCTCTCCTCTCCTCTCCTCCTCTCCTCTCCTCTCCTCTCCTCTCCTCTCCTCTCCTCTCCTCTCCCCTCCCTCGCTCAGGAACCTTCATTGAGGGCCTGGTGGATGAAGTCAGCAGCAGGGTAGAAGTAGGGGCTCATGTCGAAGGAGGGCGAGTCGTGGGCCTCGATGCCCAGGTACCGGATGCCCGTGCCCTCGTAGTAGTCGGCGCCGCCGCGCCAGCGGCAGTGGGAGGCGTTCAGCACGTGGGTGATGCGCAGCTGCAGCAGCTCCCGCCGGTTGGACGCGATGTCTCTGCAGGGAGGGGACACCTCGGGTCAGTAAAAGTGTCCCCAGCACCATGGAAAGGCTGTCCCAGGTAAATGGTTCTGGGTGAGAGAGCTGGATGTGAAAATCTGGTGGATTTTTGAGATTCTTGGGGTTTACGGTGATCTCACAGTCCTGGCTCTGTGGACATGCTCGTTGTCACCTCCTTCCTCTTTTTCTCAGCTAAATCTCTGCAGGGACAATGGGAACACGGCAGGGAGGGGACACCCCAGATCAGTAAAAGTGTCCCCAGCACCATGGAAAGGCTGTCCCAGATAAATGGTTCTGGTTGCATATTCTAATTTCTACTAACCAATCTAACACAAGATACAAATCCTATAGCATTTACATGCAGCCTATAGGAATCATTCTATTACCATACTGTGTTACACTTTAAACCCTAAAAACTACTCTTTGGACCCTGGCATGGTCTTCTGTGACCTTTGGAGTTGTTCTGCAGCAAGTTCAATTGTTCAATCAAGAGGGGATTACCTTCAGCTGGCCATGCATTGTCTTATAGTTAATTAGTAACTGAGGTTTGGTATCTCAAAGGTGCTTTCATTTCTATCTCACTTGTGGTTTCTATATTCTCAGGATCTAAGCAATCATACTTGTAAGATTTTTCAGATTCATCCTTCCCAACAGGTGAGAGAGCTGGATGTGAAAATCTGGCGGATTTTTGAGATTCTTGGGGTTTACGGTGATCTCACAGTCCTGGCTCTGTGAACATGCTCATTGTCACCTCCTTCCTCTTTTTCTCAGCTAAATCTCTGCAGAGACAATGGGCACAGCAGGGAGGGGACACCCCAGATCAGTAAAAGTGTCCCCAGCACCATGGAAAGGCTGTCCCAGATAAATGGTTCTGGGTGAGAGAGCTGGATGTGAAAATCTGGTGGATTTTTGAGATTCTTGAGGTGTAAGGTGATCTCACAGCTCATAAACAAACTGCCTGTGCCCACCCCAGCTCAGCAGAGCTGGGACCTCCCTGCTCACCTCCTTCCTCTTTGTTCCAGCTCCACACCCATCATATCCTGCTGTACCTCACCTTCTCCACAGAATCATGGAATCACAGAATCACCCAATCACAGAATCAGAATCACACAATCACTGAATAACTGAGTCACAGAAATCACTGAATCACACAATCACCAAATAACTGTGTCACAGAAATCACAGAATCACAGAATCACACAATCACTGAATAACTGAGTCACAGAAATCACAGAATCACTGAATCTCAGAATCACCGAATCACAAAATCACACAATCACTGAATTAGAATCTCAGAATCACCAGGTTGGAAGAGACCTTTAAGATCACCGAGTCCAACCCAGCCCCAACCTCAACTAACCCACAGCACCCAGTGCCACATCCAATCTTTCTTAAACACATCCAGGGATGGTGACTCCACCAGCCTGACCATTCCAGTCCTTTATCACTCCTCCATTAAAAATTTCTTCCTGACATCCAACCTAAATTCCCCTTGATGCACCTTAAGGCTGAGTCCTCTGGTTGTGTCAGTGCCAGGAGAAAGAGCCCAACCCTGTAGCTTTAAAAAGACTAGGGTTAAGCTAGCCTTTAAGAGCTACTTGAACCCAGGTAGCTAAGAGGGGTTCAGATAGCTACTTCAGCTACCTGCCAGCAAGAAAACAAAGGCTGAGACCTGCAGCTGAATTGTTCCAAAGATAGTTTATTCTTCGAAGGGAGTTTCAGCTACAGAGTCCAATTATTTCAGGTAGGTAAGGATATTTATACATTTCAAAGGGATTGAAAAAGTAACCAATAAAACTACTAGTTAAACACAGTATCCAATTACATTTCACTTAACGCTCTAAGAAAAAGCCAATCACTTAACTAACTTAAAAACCAATAAAAATCCTGAAAGATAAGGGGTCTTCGAGGCGGGAATTATATAATCTTAAAGGAATTTTCTTTGTCTCTAAGGGATAGCATTCCAAGGGAATACTTCTGGGAGTTTTGTATCATCCACACAACCCCACCTGAGCAGGTGATCTGTGGGGAGTGACAAGGGGCCCGTGTCTGTAGCGTTGGGGGGCCAGGGTTAAGCTAAGCCCCCAAGGTGCTACAGGAACCCAGATAGCTGAGGGGGGTTCAGGTAGCCCTTGGCTACCTGCCAGCGAGGAACAAAGACTGAGACCTGTAGCTGAATTATTCCAGAGACAGTTTATTCTCCGAAGGGAGTTCAGGCTACAAATCCGTTAAATACAGGTAGGACAGAAGTATTTATAGATTTCAGAGGGATTCAGAAAAGAACCAATTAAAACACTAGTTAAACTCAATATCCAATCATATTTCACTTAACACTCTAAAAAGAAACCAATCACTGCGCTAAGTTGAACACCAATAAAACTCTAAAGTGATAAGAAGTTTTCAGGCAGAAATTGTCTCACGTGAGAGGAATTTTTCTTTGTTTCTTAGGAGAGCGCATCCCAGGGATATTTTCCTGGGAGTTTTGTGTCACCCACACGTGTCCCCACCCCAGAGCGGCCCCCAGCCCCTTCCCTGGCCACACTTACTGGTCTCCCAGGTAGAGGCCCGGCCACACCTCGTCGGCGTGGTTGCAGGCGGTTTTGCCCGTGTACAGCAGCCGCTCCAGCTCGAAGACGCTGAGGATGGGGCGGCTCCCGCGCTCGTCCCGCGGGGCGCGGCTCGGGGAGCGGCTGCTGTTCCTGTAGAACCTGGACAGGAACGCCATGGGAGCTGCCCAGAGCCACAAGGCATGCCTGTGGGGGCTGGGAGGCTGGACAGGGGCCTGGGGGTCACTGCTGCTGCTGCTGCCACCCACGGTCCTGTTGGGAAGCAGGGGAGAGGCTGTCAGGAGAGAGGGCTCCTCACCGAGGGGTGTCCGGGGCAGGGGTGGGGCTGGGGGAGCTGGGAAGGGGCTCAGCCTGGAGAAAAAGAGGCTCAAGAGGGACCTTGTGGCTCTGCACCACTCCCTGACAGGAGGGGACAGCCGGGGGGATTTGGGGTTTTTCACAGGGAACGGGGACAGGAGGAGAGGGAACGGCCTCGGGCTGGGCCAGGGGAGCTCAGGGTGGAATCAGCAGCAGGAATTTCTCCATGGAAAGGGTGGGCAGGGATTGGAACTGCCCAGGGGGGTTGGGAGTCACCAAGGAGGTGACTCTGAGTGCCCGGGGCTGGTGACAAAATGGGCATCGGGCACAGCTTGGGCTGGATGACCCTGGAGGGCTTTCCCAGCCTCAGGGATTTTGGGGTTCTGCAATCTGGGACCTCTCACTGCATCCCTGCTGTGCAAACACCGGCCCAGAGCAGCCGGGTCTCACCCCGATGGTGCCGAACATTCCCTCCATCCCCTCCCAGAGGGAAAACTGCTGGGGAGAAACTTCTGCTGCCAGGGCTGGCGAGGCAGCCAGAGCCTGCACAGCCCCACGGCTTTGGGCTGAGGCCACCTTGGCAGGAGATGCCCAGCAGCACCTCCCGTGCCTCTGCTGCCAGGGGACGGTGCCAGCTCGGGGCTGGCGCTGCCAACCTGAGGAGAGGCGGCCAGGGCTGGGCACGGCACCAGCGCCGGGGAGGAAAAGCCCCCGGACAGGCGGAGGGTTCCAGATGGCGCCAGGCAGCCTGGCCGGGGCCCAGCCCCCTCCGGAGCGGCACAGAGCCCGCAGGCAGCGCGGGGCAGGGTTAGCCCTGGCTGGGCACGCCCCTGCAGCTGCTCCGGGCCGGGAAGGGTTAACTGGGGTGGGAAGGGAAAACTGGGGCGGGAAGGGATAACTGCAGGGTGCTCTAGGGTGGGAAGGGTTAACTGGGGTGGGAAGGGTTAACTGGGGCGGGAAGAGTTAACTGCAGGTTAACTGGGGTGGGAAGGGTTAATTGGGGTGGGAAGGGTTAACTGCAGAGCTGCTCCGGGCCGGGAAGGGTTAATCGGGGTGGGAAGGGTTAATTGGGGTGGGAAGGGTTAACTGCAGCTGCTCCGGGCCGGGAAGGGTTAACTGCAGGGCCTGAGGAAGCTCCTTTTCCCCGCAGCTCCTCCTGCTCCCAAAGCTGCGCGTCATTCGCTGCTGTCACACATCTGCCAGGACCCTCCCCCGCGCAGTTCCAGCTGTTTCCAGATGTGCTCGGAGAGGCCTTTTTGCGCTCCCCCGGAGGAGAAATTCTCCTTCTCGCCTCACCGCTGCTGCCCCTGGTGCCCTGGAGCCTCCCCTCCCCTCCCAGCCCGGGCCGCCGGCCTTGGGCTGGGCTGGGCGGGCACAGCCTGTCCCTGCTCGGTGACATTCGAGCCTCCCGAGCCTCCCGAGCCTCCCGAGCCTCCCGAGCCTCCCGAGCCTCCGGCCATTTCTTGGCAGCGCAGAGAAAAACACGGCAAGGGAAGGAGGGAGCCCAGGAGGGACCCAGGGATGTCCCCCAGCCCTTTCCGTGTGCCAGGGGGGCGGCTCAGACCCTGCCTGGCACCCCCGGGGTGCTGCCAGCCCTGCCCGAGTGTCACTCCTGGTCTCCAGCCCTGCCCGAATGTCACCCCCAGTCCCTCAGCCCTGCCCGAATGTCACCCCCCGGTGCCTCAGCCCTGCCCAAGTGTCACTCCTGGTCTCTCAGCCCTGCCCAAGTGTCACTCCTGGTCCCTCAGCCCTGCCCGAATGTCACCCCCGGTGCCTCAGCCCTGCCCGAGTGTCACCCCCAATCCCTCAGCCCTGCCCGAGTGTCACTCCTGGTCCCTCAGCCCTGCCCGAATGTCACCCCCCAATCCCTCAGCCCTGCCCAAGTGTCACTCCTGGTCTCCAGCCCTGCCCCAGTGTCACCCCCCGGTGCCTCAGCCCTGCCCGAGTGTCACCCCCCAATCCCTCAGCCCTGCCTGAATGTCACTTCTGGTCCCCAGCCCTGCCCGAATGTCACCCCGGTCCCCAGCACAGCTCAGCCCAGGACAGGGTCCCAGCCCTGGCACATCCTCCCCGCTCCGGTGGAACCTGAGCTCCTCCAGGCTGGGAATTCGGGCTTGGCAAAGCCCAGCTGGGAAACCTTGTGTGACCTTGGCTGCAGCGCAGCCGCGCGTCCCCAGCCCCGGGCAGCGCCGGGATCATGGAGAGGCTGGAACAGCGAAATTCCAGCCCCTCTTATCGCCACAGCTGGCCGGGAAAACAAAAATCCCCACCCAGCCCCTCTTATCGCCACAGCTGGCTGGGAAAACAAAAATCCTCACCCAGCCCCTCTTATCGCCACAGCTGGCTGGAAAACAACAATCCTCACCCAGCCCCTCTTATCGCCACAGCTGGCCGGGAAAACAAAAATCCTCACCCAGCCCCTCTTATCGCCACAGCTGGCTGGAAAAACAGCAATCCCCACCCAGCCCCTCTTATCGCCACAGCTGGCTGGAAAAACAGCAATCCCCACCCAGCCCCTCTTATCGCCACAGCTGGCTGGGAAAACAAAAATCCTCACCCAGCCCCTCTTATCGCCACAGCTGGCCGGGAAAACAACAATCCTCACCCAGCCCCTCTTATCGCCACAGCTGGCTGGGAAAACAAAAATCCCCACCCCGGCCGGGCTGCAGCCGCTGCCAGGCGGGCTCGGAGCCCCTCGCAGCCCCCCGAGGCTCCGGGGCTCAGCCCGGAACGGCCCCGGAGCGCTCCCGGCACCGCCCGGGCTGGGCTGGAATCCTCCGGGGAGCGGGGCCGGGGAGAGGGGCCCGGCCGGGGGAGGGAGGGGGGGTCCGGTGGGGTGCGAGGAGGGGTGCAGGATGCAGGGATGATCCTGTGGGATGCAGGGATGAATTATTCCGTGGGATTCAGGACTGATCCTGTGGGATTCAGGAATGATCCCGTGGGATTCAGGAATGATCCTATGGGATTCAGGAAGAGGTGAGGGGTTCAGGAATTATTCCATGGGATTCAGGAATGATCCCATGAGATTCAGGAATGATCCCATGGGATTCAGGAATGATCCTATGGGATTCAGGGAGAGGTGAGGGGTTCGGGAATGATCCCGAGGGATGCAGGGAGAGGTGAGGGTTTCAGGAATGATCCCGAGGGATGCAGGGAGAGGTGAGGGTTTCAGGAATGATCCCATGGGATGCAGGGAGAGCTGAGGGTTTCAGGAATGATCCCATGGGATGCAGGGAGAGGTGAGGGTTTCAGGAATGATCCCGAGGGATGCAGGGAAAGGTGAGGGGTTCGGGAATGATCCCGAGGGATGCAGGATCGCTCCCGCGGGTGCCGGAGGGAGCCGTGCCGAGGCCCCGCGGCTCAGGGACAGCCCGGGAGCCGCGGGAAGGGTCGGGGCCAGCCCCGAGCGTACCTTGGCGAGCGGCGGGAGCCGGGGCAGGAGCGGCGCGGGATCAGCTGCTGTCGGCCATGTCTCGCTGCTGCCGCCGCCGCTGGAGACAGGCTGATGTAGGAGCAGCTATTTTAAGGCATGACATGGCCAGAGGCAGCGTTGTTTGTGCCAGGCTGGGCGCGGAGGGGACGCGGGGACACCGCGGGCACCACGGGGCGCCCCTGGTCCCACAGCGACAGCAGCGACAGGGTCCCCAAATCCTCCTGTCCCTCCTCCTCCTCCTCCCGGAGCCACAGGAGCTGCCCCAGTGCTGCTGAGGACGTGATTTCCCTCCCGGGGATCTGCAGTCGGCTCCAGGAAATGTTTGGTTTTTTGGGTTTTTTTGTAATTTTTTTCCCTCCTCTCCCTTTGTACATCCAGCGCTCGGTGAGGATTTTCTCCATTTGCAAAGGAAAATAAACCTTGGGTTGATGCGGGGATATCAAATCAGAGAATGGCTTGGAAAGAATCTTAAAGATCCATGGTTTCATGGCTCCACTCCAAATTAAGACAATTTACAAATTCCTGTCGAAGCCAGGGAATTTTTTTTTTTTTCCATGGGGGAAAAAAAAAAAAAAAAAAAAAAGGGAACTCACGATTGAAGCTTTTTGTTGTTGTTGTTGTTTTGACAGCTTCTAAACGCCACCATTCGTTTCACAAGTGCTGCAATGTTTCAGTTAAACATTTTCCAGGCAGAACATGCAGAATGTGCTCCCTTTGCCTTTGAAGCTCTGCCTTCCCAGAGAAAAGTTTGAGTCAGATCAGAAAGTGGGAGTGTGGTGGGAAAAACAACGCGAGGAAGAATGGAAACGAGCTGTTCCAGGCTGAATATTCCGGGATTCGTGGCGTGGCCTCCCCCACTCCGGCTCGGTTGAACCCCAGGAATTTCTCCTGGTTTGTTTTGCAGCTGAATCTGTGTTTATATCGGGACATAATCCCGGGATTATCCCGGGATTGAACAGGCGGCTCCTGGGCGGGTTCTGCTTCTCTGTCCTCACTGAGCCCGTGGGGTTTTGCAGCTCTGGGATGCTCCGGGAAAACCCGTCCTGAACCCTGGGAAACGGGCTTGGTTATCCTTACCTGCAGGAAAATTGAGTTTTCACTTCTGCCTGACCACACTCCTCCAAAAACCAGGACATTTCGGAGCTCTATCGGACACTGCAGCGGCAGCCCTGGCCCTCCCTGCCCCAGGGAATCGCATTCCCAGCAGCGTGGAAAATGTTTCTGAGCAGAAGTGCCGACAAGCCCCGGCGTAGAAGGTTAAATCTGAATTAAAAAAACAAAAAAAAAAAAAAAAAAAAAAAAAAAAACAAAACAAAACAAAACAAAACAAAAAAAAAACAACAAAAGCACAAACAAAAAACTCCAGGAAGGAAAAGGAGGTGGATAAATGTTTTGGCAGAGCGTTGCCTGCAGGGAGCTCGCCGGTCATTTAAACTGAGATTAGCGGTCATTTAAACTGAGATTAGCGCTTGTTGTGGTTTTGTTCCGAGGATGATGCCGGGATTGCTTTGGGGAACAGCCAGAAGTGCCCAGCGCGGGCAGGGAGGGCTCCGGGGCTGCTGAAACTGCGGCTGCACCGAGGAGATGGGATGGGATTGATGGGATGGGATTGATGGGATGGGATGGGATCCATGGGATGGGATCCATGGGATGGGATTGATGGGATGGGATGGGATGGGATGGGATCCATAGGATTGGATGGGATTTATGTGATTTATGGGATTTATGGGATCCATGGGATGGGATTGATGGGATCCATGGGATCCATGGGATTGATGGGATCCATGGGATGGAAGCACGGCTGGAAAAGTTCAGGGCTGCAGCCACTGGGGGCTGCTCTGGTTGTTCACAAATCACCTCAGAGCTTTGTCAGGCCAGAGCTCTCAGCCCGAGGAGGGCCAGGGCAGGGGCTGGGGAGCTCCAGAGCCGCCCTTTCCCGCCTTTAAACTCTAAATTAATTTCATTAAACTTTTAAAAACGTTTTTCCCACAGCTGAGCACGGCACAGCTCCCCAGGCAGGGCAGGAACGGCACCAGGCCCTTTGGAGAGGCTGAGTTTCCCAAAGCCAGGCCTAGGATGAGTTTTAATCTCAGTTTCACCTCCCCATCCTCTACCCAGCCTCAGACATTTCCTCACAGCGAATTTCCCAGCTCATGGGAGGGATTTATTTCCATTTTCAGTTTTAAGCACAGCAATAACTCAACGTATCTCATTTTGGGGGGATAAAAGATTGTCCTTATTTTCAGCTCATTTTTGGGTGAGTTTTATTTCCCCCTCTCTCTCTCTTTTATTAAGCTCTGAACATTAATAATCACCCCTCATTAATTCAGTTAATTCTTCAAATCCTCATATTCTTCATGCCCAGCTCTATAAAGCTGAGGAGGAGACTGATGAAAGCTGAGGTGGTTGGAGTTATTAAAAATCAATTTTTTAATTTGGGAGCCCTGGGGGGGTTCATTTTCTCATCTCACACCTTCCCAGGGTCATCCCTCCCACAGGAATTCCGAGGCTTTGCAGGAAGCAGAGGGGCCCATCCCAAATTTCTGGGATCCCTCAATTTTCAGGTGTTGTGGAAAGTCCAACCTGGGAGTTGGGAGAGAAGAGCTCTGGAGCATTGAGATTTCCCTGGCATGGAGGGATTTGGGAATTTTGGGAATTTTGGGATGGACCCCTGGGAATTGAGGCTTGTGCTGCTCAAATCTCTCCTAAAATCGCATGTCTGTCTTATTTTGTGGGACAAAAAAAATCTGATTTTGGCTGGAGGTGGCTTCAGGTCTGACCTTAGCCCTGCTGCGAACAGAGGCAGCCCCGACCTAAGGAAGCTGAGAAATCCAAGCCCAAATCCCGATTTCCTGGTGGTGAACTCGGCTCAATCCACCCAAACCCAGCTCAGGGCTGGACTCGCGGCTCAGCTTTCCTTCCAAAAACTTGGGAGGATGGGAAAGATCCAGGGCTGGCCTCTGTTCCCCTCCCCTGCCGGGTTTTTGTCACCCACCGGGGCCACTTCATCACTGCTCTTTTTCCTTTTGGGAAGCGCTGACGTGTAATTATTGCCGTGATTAACGCTCTTGTGCCGCTAATTGAAATTACACCTCCTCATCCCCAGCCTCAATTACTCATCCTCGCCTCAGCCCCATGTTTGCCTTCCTGCGAGTTTCTGGAAGTTGTCTGGGCTGGATAAACACAGCAAAATCCATCCCAGCATCCCAAACTGCTCTGTTTTCTCCTCGGGGATTCATCTCAGGCCACGATCATGAATAAAGGCGGAGCAGGGGCCGCTGTAAATCACAGCAGCTCCCCTCGTGTGGCCGTGATTTACAGCAGGAACATTCCAGAATATCTCCGAGATCTCACTGACACACCAGGAAATATTCCTGAGGGAGTTCCCACCTATCCAGAAATCCGTAATTTTTATTTTTCCTGCCCCCATCCCCTTATAAATTTGGGAGGGATGAGGGGGCTCAGCGCTGCTGTGGCCGTGCTGGGCTGGGGATGGTGCAGCACTTTTGGGGGGTCCCATCTCCTCTGTCACCTGCTTTACACCCCTGGGGATCCAGGTTTGCAGGGGGGGATCCTGGAATAAATCCTAATCCAAGCCAGTCATGCTTTTTTGGGCTACCTAAAACCAGAGGCCAGGCAAAATTAAGGGGATAAAAAGAGGTTTTATTTATTGAAGGGCTTTCAGGGACATTTGGGACAGATGAAGCCCCCAGGGCTGCACCCAAATGTGGAAACAGGCCCCAAACTCTGCTGAGTGTTCCCCCCCCCCACAATAGGGACTCACCAGAGCACCTGAAAAATTGTCATCAATCCTTTCCTTTCCTTTCCTTTCCTTTCCTTTCCTTTCCTTTCCTTTCCTTTCCTTTCCTTTCCTTTCCTTTCCTTTCCTTTCCTTTCCTTTCCTTTCCTTTCCTTTCCTTTCCTTTCCTTTCCTTTCCTTTCCTTTCCTTTCCTTTCCTTTCCTTTCCTTTCCTTTCCTTTCCTTTCCTTTCCTTTCCTTTCCTTTCCTTTCCTTTCCTTTCCTTTCCTTTCCTTTCCTTTCCTTTCCTTTCCTTTCCTTTCCTTTTTCCTGGAATATCCACAGGGTTGGGTTCTCCTGAGCTCAGGGAGCTCATACCAGCATAGAGAACACAGAAATGATAAATTTAATTTAATATTCCTGGGATTGGGTTCTCCAGAGCCCAGGGATGGCCACAAACAGCTCTGGGAGCTCAGGACAGCTCAGAGAACAGGGAAATTATGAATTTCATGGAATATCCACAGGATTGGTTTCTCCTGAGCTCAAGGATGGCCACAGACAGCTCAGAGAACAGGGAAATGATGGATTTAATTGAATATCCTTAGGATTGGCTTCTCTTGAGCTCTGGGAGCTCATCCCAGCACAGAGAACAGGGAAATTGTGGATTTAATTGAATATCCCTGGGATTGGGTTCTCCAGAGCCCAGGGATGGCCATGAACAGCACAGAGAACAGAGAAATTATGGATTTAATTGAATATCCCTGGGACTGGGCTCTCCTCACCCCAGGGTTGGCCACAGGCAGCTCAGAGAGCAGGGAAATGATGGAATTCATGGAATATCCACGGGATTGGGTTCTCCAGAGCCCAGGGATGGCCATGAACAGCACAGAGAACAGAGAAATTATGGATTTAATTGAATATCCCTGGGACTGGGCTCTCCTCACCCCAGGGTTGGCCACAGGCAGCTCAGAGAGCAGGGAAATGATGGAATTCATGGAATATCCACGGGATTGGGTTCTCCAGAGCCCAGGGATGGCCATGAGCAGCACAGAGAACAGAGAAATTATGGATTTAATTGAATATCCTCGGGATTGGGTTCTCCTCACCACAGGAATGGTCACAAACAGGACAGAGAGAAGGGAAATTAAGGATTTCATGGAATATCCATGGGATTGGGTTCTCCTGAACTCTGGGAGCTCATCCCAGCACAGAGAACAGGGAAATGCTGGATTTCATGGAATATCCTTAGGATTGGGTTCTCCTGAGCTCTGGGAGCTCAGCAGAGCACAGAGAGCAGGGAAATTATAAATTTAATTGAATATCCCTGGGATTGGGTTCTCCAGAGCCCAGGGAGCTCATCCCAACACAGAGAGCAGGGAAATTAAGGATTTCATGGAATATCCTTGGGATTGGGTTCTCCAGAGCTCAGGGATGGCCACAAACAGCTCAGGGAGCTCAGGACAGCTCAGACAACAGGGAAATTAAAAATTTAATTGAATATTCCTGGGATTGGGTTCTCCTCATCCCGGGGATGGTCACAGACAGCTCCAGGCTCTGGAGCTGTGGGAAATCCCAGCCCAGTTTCACTGCTGGAAGGGTTTTTTCCCCCAGGGAATAAGGAGCAGAGCAGTTCTGTGGCCAATCAGCCTCCAGGACCTTCCAGCCTGTGCAGCTCAAGCCAAGTTTTCCCTCAGCCTTAAAAAGAATGGATTAACCTTTTCCAGTTAATTTCTCCAAACTCCAAACTAATTATCTTTTCATTCTTCTCCCATCCTTTCCCTGCCAAGGGATGGGAATCAGGACAGCACTCCTGGGCTTTCTAAATCCTGCAATATTTATCACCTGGAGCCTCATTCCCGACAGGAACTGGAGCTTTTGTGCTGAGATAAAACCAGACAGGGACACGGGGACAGCGCTGGGAGCATCATCCTGCAGCCAGCCCTGGAGGGAAAAGGCAATTCCACCCAGGAAAAGCCAAATCACTCACTGAAAGTCAGATTTTCTTTGTTGTTGCTGGGCCTTTTTCTGAGCAAATACCCAAAAGAGGGAGAGAGCAGCAGGAGGGAGGTGGGAGAAGAGAAGAAGGAACAAGGAAAAGCTTGAATAAACAAATATAAGGAAAGATTTTTGGAAAAAATAAAAGCCAGCTGCACAGAGGGATTGGGATTGCAGCCAGCTCTGCCTGCAGCCTTCCAAACCGTCTGATCCATGCAAGGAGAAGGCAGACAGCACATCTGAGCTGAGCTTACAGGTGGCTGAATTAATTAGCTCCAAATCCCAACACCCCCAAACATCAGGCGCTGGGATTAGGGACCCTGAGCTGCCGAGCCCAAAGCCCAGAGATTGTTTGGATTCCAATTGGAAGTGTTGCAGATGGGTTTGTTTAGGGAAGGGGAGAATGTCTGTTCCTGTTCTGCCTTCAGCTAAAGCAGAAGGGCCTTTCCTTTTTCCTTTCCTTTTTCCTTTCCTTTCCTTTCCTTTCCTTTCCTTTCCTTTCCTTTCCTTTCCTTTCCTTTCCTTTCCTTTCCTTTCCTTTCCTTTCCTTTCCTTTCCTTTCCTTTCCTTTCCTTCCCTTCCCTTCCCTTCCCTTCCCTTCCCTTCCCTTCCCTTTCCCCCATTTTCCCTTTCCTTCCCACAACTTTCCCCTTTCCCCCCCTTTTCCCCTTTCCCCTTTTTCCTTTTTTTCCCTTTTCCCCCCTTTCCCCTTTTTTCCCCTTTCCCCCTTTTCCCTTTTTCCATTTTCCCCTTTTCTCCTCCTTTTCCCTTTTTCCCCCTTTCCCTCTTTTCCCTTTCCCCCCCTTTCCCCCTTTCCCCCTTTCCCCTTTTTCCCCTTTCCCCTTTTTCCCTTTCCCCCTTTCCTTTCCCTCTGGAATCGTGGACAGGAATTGCGGCCTCAGGGAGGAGTGACCCCAAACCTCCCCTGCAGCATCTCCCCCTCACCAAACACCCCAAAAACTGTCCCCGAGGCAGGAGGGAGCTCCTGGCTGCTCCGGGGAACTTTCCAGAAGAAAAGGAGGAACGGGAGAAATCCTGAGCGCTCTCTGCTGGTTCTCAGCTATTCAAAAATCACCTTCCCGGTGATCACAGACCCCAACACGCTCCCAGGGCAGCAAATCCAATCTGCGCAGCTTTTGTCTCCCTGTCCAGCCCTGATTGCTGCTCTCCCTCCTTTGTGCGGCCCCCGATAAAACCCATCGTGTTCAGGGCACGGAAAATCCCATCTCAGCGCTTCTGCCGGGCCGCCAGAATGGGAGGAAAAAAAAAAAAATTAAAAAAAAATCAACATTTCAAAGCATTTCAGACTCAGCGCTGCGAATGAGAAAAGGCAATTACCCGCTGAAAGGAAGGGCCATTTCCGTCCCTTTCGCCTCTGATGCTTCCAGGACCCGTCAGCTCCTCATTTGTGGGATTTGGGCAGTTTGGGGCTGCTCTGAGAGCGGGGCAGGAGGAAATTGCTTTGCTTTGGCTCCGTTTTCACGCTGGTTCAATAAAAGCCTTGGGGGCTGAGTTTCTTTCTCTCCTGCAAAGTTTCCTCCTCCTTCAGACCGCGGCTTTCCACTGATGGTCATGCACAGGAAATGGAATTTATTTATATATAAATATCTACACACCTCCCTCAGAGCTTGCTTAGCGATCTCCCCGTGCAGGAGAACACCAGGAAATAATTCGGGGTAACATTTTCCCCTCTGATCCAGCTGGTTCTGGCAGGATCAGCTTCTCCTGCCGCATTTGCAGAATATCCCGTTCAATTCCCCCTCCCTTTGCTCCCTGCTCTGGGGCTGGAGGAGCTCTCCAGCAGCAGCACCTGTGTTTAATGTGTTTAATGAACTTTAATGAACTTCCAGGGCCTGTGTGGGTGTGTGGGAAATGTTCTGGGCAGGGAATAATCCTTGAATTACACGGGAGGAGCTGGATCTGCTGCAGGGAGAGCTGGGGGCACTTCCAGGGCCTGGATGTGGATCCCAAAATCCCATTCCAGGGGCAGGGACACTTCCAGGACCTGGATGTGGATCCCAAAATCCCATTCCAGGGGCAGGGACACTTCCATGACCTGGATCTGGATCCCAAAATCCCATTCCAGGGACACTGAGACACTTCCAGGACCTGGATGTGGATCCCAAAATCCCATTCCAGGGACACTGAGACACTTCCAGGGCCTGGATGTGGATCCCAAAATCCCATTCCAGGGACACTGAGACACTTCCAGGGCCTGGATCTGGATCCCAAAATCCCATTCCAGGGACACTGAGACACTTCCAGGACCTGGATCTGGATCCCAAAATCCCATTCCAGGGACACTGAGACACTTCCAGGACCTGGATCTGGATCCCAAAATCCCATTCCAGGGACACTGAGACACTTCCAGGACCTGGATCTGGATCCCAAAATCCCATTCCAGGGACACTGAGACACTTCCAGGACCTGGATCTGGATCCCAAAATCCCATTCCAGGGACACTGAGACACTTCCAGGACATGGATCTGGATCCCAAAATCCCATTCCAGGGACACTGAGACACTTCCAGGACCTGGATCTGGATCCCAAAATCCCATTCCAGGGGCAGGGACCCTTCCAGGACATGGATGTGGATCCCAAAATCCCATTCCAGGGGCAGAGACACTTCCAGGACCTGGATGTGGATCCCAAAATCCCATTCCAGGGACACTGAGACACTTCCAGGACCTGGATGTGGATCCTAAAATCCCATTCCAGGGGCAGGGACACTTCCAGGATGTGGATCTGGATCCCAAAATCCCATTCCAGGGGCAGGGACACTTCCAGGACGTGGATGTGGATCCCAAAATCCCATTCCAGGGGCAGGGACACTTCCAGGACCTGGATGTGGATCCCAAAATCCCATTCCAGGGACACTGGGACACCTCTCCCCACCCCAGGGTGCTGGGGACACTTCCAGGGATCCATGGAGCAGCCAGGAATTCTCTGGGAATTATCCCAGCTCCCTCACAGGGAGGAATTCCTTCCCAAAACCCCATCTCTCCCTGTCCTTTTAAAGTCATTTAAAGCAATTTTAACTCCATCTGGAGAAAATGGGGTTTTTTTAAAGAGCAAAAAAAGCGAGCAGGAATTAAAAACTTGGTTCCCACCAAGCAGGAGCTGCCCGTGGACGCGCTCAGCCCATCCTGATGCGCGGGAAAATCTCATTTTTTGCCGGAATTTCTCTCAGCAGCGGGGCCTGGCTGTGGGTTTGATGTGCGAGAGTGAAAAACGCCGGGTTTGAATTTCAGCCTCCACACCAACAATGATCGATGGGAGCCTCGCAGACGGGCTGCGCTCCTGGAAAGTTTTCATCTCAATTTCGCCTCCCCGAATCGATCCAGATAATCATCAGAGATTTTTTATTTTTTTTTTTTTTAGCATCTCTGTAGCCTCTGATCCATTGTTAAACGCGTTGATCGCACCCACACCAGCGACATTCACGGAATTCACGGGAGCTTTGTGCTCCAAAATTCGGCGTTTTCCGGGTGAGATTCACCTCGAGGGGGGAACAAATTCAAGGTCACGGCCTCGCTCGGCTGCGGTTCTCAAACCCCGAGTCCGACTCGTGGATTGCGGGATTTGGAAGAGGAAAGGATGCAAAGCCCAGCCTGAATCTGCCTCGGGGGAGGTGAGGAATTCTCCAACCCCCAGAAATCATCGCCGCCTTTTAACACCACAGTGTTTAAATTGTTAAATTGTTTAAAGCCCTGAGCACCGCAGAGTCTTGGCTGCGGCCGCGATTTGCTGCTGTCACCACATAAACACTGAATTTCTGCATTTCGGAGGGGGCTCTGCTCTGCCTGGTCAAGGATTGGATTCATCATTCCAGGGAAAAAAAAGGTGGAATTAAATTAAACATCCTTTTCCTTCTCGGAGTTCGTCCCATCCCTCCCTCTTTGTCCTCTCTGGGATCATCACGGAGCTTTCGGGCCGGACCTTCCGCTCTGCTTTTGGACAAGCAGAAAATAAAAAAAAAAAAAAAAAAACCGCCCTCAAAAACAATTTCCCCGTGATTAAAGATCCGCTGCTGCTAAAAATATTGAGAGCAGGAATCAGGCCGAATAATAGACTTGGCAGCGTGCAGCAGAGCTGACAGAAACTGCTGGCACCGTGCAGAAAACAAACATCAAAAGACAAAATAGCCTCAGACGCTTTGGAGCACTGGAATTTTTTTTTTTTTTTATTTTTTTTTTTCCGTCCCCTTTTGCTCACGCCGTTTTGCCAAGGTTGTTTGTGCATCCCTGTGTAATTCCAGCTGGTTTTTGAAGGGGGACAGTCCACCGGGGGTGCTGGCACAGCTCGGGGCAGGATCCTCCTGCCCTTCCCAGTTTCCCCATTCCCGGGAAATCTTATCAAATTCAATGAAATTGAATCAAATTAAAAATCTTCATCGCTCCTCCCGCCGCGGCCCGCGGGTGGCGCTGCGCAGTCGCCGCAAACTCCAAATCGGGATTTTGGGGAAGAAAAGCTGAAATCCGCTCAGCTGGACACAAAGCCGGGCCTGGCTAAACTCCACCAGTTAAACCTGGGATCAGCGTGAGCGCCTTGGCCGTAACGCGCTGGGGGTGACATTCCGGGATTGGGGTGACATTCCCAGGATTTGGGGTGACATTCCTGAGATGTGGGGTGACATTCCGGGATTGGGATGACATTCCCAGGATTTGGGGTGACATTGCTGAGATTTGGGGTGACATTCCCGGGATTGGATGTGACATTCCCAGGATTTGGGGTGACATTGCTGAGATTTGGGGTGACATTCCCGGGATTGGATGTGACATTCCTGGGCTGGAGGTGACATTCCCATGACTGAGGGTGACATTTCTGGGATTTGGGGTGACACTCCCAGGATTTGGGGTGACATTCCGGGATTGGGGTGACATTCCCAGGATTTGGGGTGACATTCCTGAGATTTGGGGTGACATTCCTGAGATGTGGGGTGACATTCCCGGGATTGGGATGACACTCCTGGGATTTGGGGTGACATTGCTGAGATTTGGGGTGACATTCCCGGGATTGGATGTGACATTCCTGGGCTGGAGGTGACATTCCTATGACTGAGGGTGACATTTCTGGGATTTGGGGTGACATTCCCGGATTTGGGGTGACATTCCTGAGATTTGGGATGACACTCCCAGGATTTGGGGTGACATTCCCGGATTCGGGGTGACATTCCTGAGATTTGGGGTGACATTCCCGGATTTGGGTGACATTCCCAGGATTTGGGGTGACATTCCCAGGATTTGGGATGACATTCCTGAGATTTGGGGTGACACTCCCGGGATTTGGGATGACATTCCTGAGATTTGGGGTGATATTCCCGGATTTGGGGTGACATTCCCGGGATTTGGGGTGACATTCCCGGATTTGGGGTGACACTCCCAGGATTTGGGGTGACATTTCCAGATTTGGGGTGACACTCCCAGGATTTGGGGTGACATTCCCAGGATTTGGGTGACATTCCCAGATTTGGGGTGACATTCCTGGATTTGGGGTGACACTCCTGGGATTTGGGGTGACATTGCTGAGATTTGGGGTGACATTCCCGGGATTGGATGTGACATTCCTGGGCTGGAGGTGACATTCCCATGACTGAGGGTGACATTTCTGGGATTTGGGGGATATTCCTGAGATTTGGGGTGACACTCCCAGGATTTGGGGTGACATTCCCAGGATTTGGGGTGACACTCCCGGGATTTGGGGTGACATTTCCGGATTTGGGGTGACACTCCCAGGATTTGGGGTGACATTCCCATCTCCCCACCTTGGCCAGGTGCGATCCCAAACCCCACGGGCAGGACAGACCCTGCCGACCCTCCTGAGGTCACGGAGGGATATCAGAGCTGGGGAAAAACAAAATAAAAAAAATAAAAAAAAAAAAAAAAAAAAAAAAAAAAAAAAAAGCAAAATGAAAAAATAACCCCACGCTGTGTCTCCTCCTCCAACCCCAAAACTGTTTCAGTTCTGAAATCAGCTCGTGCTGTGACGCCGGTGAGAATTCGCTGACTGAGCCTTTTGCTCTGGTTTATTTTGGGATTTTGGCTGTGCAGGGACGGACTGTGGGGTCTGGGAGGGGAGGAGGGACAAGGACAGGAAGGAGGAGCAGGGAAGTGTCACAGGACCAAAGGGGACTCTGCTCAGAGAGATGGGGAAGGATTTTCTGTCATTCTGCAGCTTTGCCTCTGAGGTGATGCACCAGCACCTGGAATTCCTGAATTCCCTGAAATTCCCTGAATTTCCCTGAAATTCCCTGAAATTCCCTGAATTTCCCTGAAATTCCCTGAAATTCCCTGAAATTCCCTGAATTTCCCATTCCCAATGGAAATTCCAACCTCTGATACCTGGCCAGCATTTTCCCATTGCACGCTTTGAGTAAATCCCACCCCAAATTCAGGGAAACACCTGCAGCAGGGAAGGAATTTATCCAGCAGGAGCTGAGGATTATTGAAGTTTTCCCCAGTGAAATTCGGGGAGGTTTTTGCTGAAATAGTCCCAGATGATCCCAAGTGGGATTTGTTTTGAACTGGTAAAAACTGACACATTACAGAGAGCGTGGCTGGGAAAAGGTGGGATCTCCTTCAGGGTTTGTTTGCTTTAATTGTGGAAAATAAATATAAAATGGTGGGGAAGGTGATCAGCAGAGGGGTGAGCCCCATTAGGGATCATTCCTGTGTTATTTTTTGGCAATCCCATGGGAACAGCCCCCAAAATGCAGAGGGGCCCAGCAGGAAACTGGAAATTGTGAAATTGTTCTTCTGTCTCACAGCACTGCCCTCATCCCCTTGGAGAGGGAGAACAGCAAAGCCCTGCTGCCCCTTCCCTGCAGATCAGTTTATAAATACATTTATTTCATTTATTATACATTTATTAACCCTTTCTCACTCTGGGCTGGGGGCAGAGCTGATCTCCCCTCAAAGGAGGCCCTGGGGAGGCTCCTCCTGCCCCACCAACGTGGAAATCCCTCCGCACCCCCTGGGTGGGGACACTGATAAAGATTCTGCTCGCTTTTCTGCCCTTGTCAGACCTTAACGAGCCCAAATTGGTGGCTGGTAATCAGGCGTTGGCCTTTTCATCTCCGCAGGTTTTGTTTACAAGGAGCTGATTAGAGCCGAGCTCGGTGATGTGCGGGATGACTCGGCGCTGCCTAACGAGCCGAGCAGGCGGCACAGAGCTGGGAGAAGGAGCCAGGAACGGGGATTAAGGGAAGGATTCTGCAGGTGAACAGAGCCTGGCCCTCCCCACCGCTCCTGAACGCGCCAGGATCCGCTGGGATCCACCCCGAGCTCTGCTGGCTCAGGGGGCACAGGGTTCCTGGATGGTTTGGGTGGGGAGGGAGCTCAAACCATCCAGTGCCACCCCAGGGACACCTCCAGCTGTTCCAGGTGCTCCAGGTGTTCCAGGTGTTCCAGGTGTTCCAGGGGCTCCAGATGCTCCAGGTGCTCCAGGGGCTCCAGGTGTTCCAGGTGTTCCAGGTGTTCCAGGTGTTCCAGGTGCTCCAGGGGCTCCAGGTGTTCCAGGGGCCACAGGTGCTCCAGGTGTTCCAGGTGTTCCAGGTGATCCAGGGGCTCCAGGTGTTCCAAATGTTCCAGGTGTTCCAGGGGCTCCAGGTGTTCCAGGTGTTCCAGGTGTTCCAGGTGCTCCAGGTGTTCCAGGTGTTCCAGGGGCTCCAGGTGTTCCAGGGGCTCCAGGTGTTCCAGGTGCTCCAGAGGCTCCAGGTGCTCCAGGGGCTCCAGGTGTTCCAGGGGCCACAGGTGCTCCAGGTGTTCCAGGTGTTCCAGGTGATCCAGGGGCCCAGGTGTTCCAAATGTTCCAGGTGTTCCAGGGGCTCCAGGTGTTCCAGGTGTTCCAGGTGTTCCAGGTGCTCCAGGTGTTCCAGGTGTTCCAGGGGCTCCAGGTGTTCCAGGGGCTCCAGGTGTTCCAGGGGCTCCAGCTGTTCCAGGTGCTCCAGGGGCTCCAGGTGTTCCAGGGGCTCCAGGTGTTCCAGGT
Organism: Muscicapa striata striata; assembly: GCA_030060385.1. NCBI lineage: Eukaryota > Metazoa > Chordata > Aves > Passeriformes > Muscicapidae > Muscicapa > Muscicapa striata. Next base: position 86,280 of record JAREIS010000437.1, read on the forward strand.
GCTCCAGGGGCTCCAGGTGTTCCAGGTGTTTCAGGTGCTCCAGCTGTTCCAGGTGCTCCAGGTGCTCCAGCTGTTCCAGGTGCTCCAGGTGTTCCAGGTGCTCCAAGTGTTCCAGGTGTTCCAGGTGTTCCAGGTGCTCCAGGTGCTCCAGCTGTTCCAGGTGTTCCAGCTGTTCCAGGTCTTCCAGGGGCTCCAGGTGCTCCAGGTGCTCCAGGTGTTCCAGGTGCTCCAGGTGCTCCAGGCTGGCCTGGGGCACTGCCAGGGATGGGGCAGCCCCAGCCTGGAGCCAGCCATGGGGTTGGGAATTCATGATGGACATCAGGAAATTTTCCATCGGCTCCAGGAAGGAGCTGCCTCCAGCTCTCCCTTTATCCCAAGAGCTTCCCGTTCGCAGCTCCCTTTTCTGCTCCAGCATCACCAAAGCTGGAACTGCCTGGAGCTGTTCGAGGGGCTGGGAGAGCACAGCAAATCCTGGGAAAAGCCATCCCTGATCCCTGGAAGTGTCCGAGGAGCTGGGAGAAAGCAAATTCTGGGAAAAGGCTCTGATGTTCCACAGCTCAGATTTTTATCCAGGTATTCCATGAGTTTATGATGTCTACGTGTCATGTGACGTCATATCATGTGACATTGTGTCATGTGATGTGTCATGTGATGTCATGTCATGTGACACTGTGTCATGTGATGTCGTGTCACCTGATATGTCATGTGACATCACGCAATGTGACAGCGCCATGTGATGTTATGTCATGTGATGTGTCATGTGCTGTGTCATGTGACATTGTGTCATGTGACATTGTGTCATTTGCCGTGTCACGTGACATCGAGTCATGTGACATTCTGGAGTATAATATATTAATACTATAATAATTTTAATAATTATAATTATACTAATAAATAAAGAGTAAATAATAAAATTCATATTCTGAATATACTATTATAATAATATAATAACAGTACAATTTTATAATACAAATAGACATAATTATGTAATTCTAATATAAATAAATGTGAATATAAATATAACACATATATAATATAATACATAATATACATAATAATATAATATACATACATAATATATAATACATAATACAATATACATAATAATATAATACATAATATTATACGTAATATAATATATTACGTATATATATATATATATATATATATATATATATATATATATATATATATGTGATATATTATATATATAATATATTGTGTAATAGTATATTCCCACATTTCTGTCCCATTCCTAGGGCATCAGAAAAGCTCCAATGAACATGGGCATCTCCTTAAACGTCACAGAATTAAATCTATTTTCCAGGCAGAGGTCAAGGAAAACACCAGGAGCAACCATTCCTCTCCTTGGCCATTCCAAGGCCATTCAGCCACTCTTAAAGGACACAGAGACAAGCAAAAAAAAAAAAAAAAATTATTATACAGTCAGTCTTGCTAAATTAGTTTACCTAAAATTGTATGTGTGAGTGATTTTAATCAAAATCTAATTTCCCCCCTCTTTTTTAGCGTAACTGAAATGAGATTTTTCTAATTTACTTTTCGCGGTTCAAGTTTCTCATAATTCTTCTGTGGTCGTGACAGCCCCGTGAAAAGCGTCTGCTGCTACAAAGCATTAAAAAAAATTAGATTTTCAAATTGATGTGCTAAATTAAAAATGTTTAATGTTTCTCATCAAAGGCACAGGAGTGTGCACAGGGCCCTTGGTACAGTTAGAGGCACCAGACTTTTTTCATCTGTTTCTTTAATTCACGTTGCAAAGGCAACTCTGCTGTGAAAATTAACGAGCTACAAGAGAAAAGTGTTGTAAAATAGTGTCTGCAGAGGAAATACCTTTTAATTTCTCCCCCTCCCCGTTGCTGCTGTGACCTTAAGGATGTCATAATAAAAACAGATGTGCTGTGTTCTGCTTCTCAGCGACTTCAGATGGAGTTCTGTCAAATTCTGGCAGGGAATTTATTTATTTGTTCTTTTAATTCTCTGGGCTTTGCTTGCTAATTCCCATGGTTTAGGGGAATTATTATTATTTCTGTTATTTCTGTGAATTTCAGAATTTTAGAATTTCTGTGAATCTTAAAATTATGGATGCAGTCAAATCTGGGCTCCTGATTTCAGCAGCTGCTTGGGAGGTGGCTCCAACCTGGGCTGGGACTTCTGGGGGTGTTTTAGGAGTTCCAGTTTCTGCTGAAACTGAGTTTTCCTTGCTGAAAATTGAATTTTTATTGGTTTAATTTACAGGAAAGTGCTTGGGAGCTGCAGGATGGGCCTGGCAGGATGAGGAGCTGGGAAAGTGGGAGCAGGTTTGGGTTTATTGGGGGGGGGGGAGGTTCCTCCTGGGTTTAAAAAGGAGAAATGGAAAAAATCCTTGAGGAAATTGAGGATATCCTCAGGAGATGGAGAAAATCCTCAGGAAATGGAAAATATCCTAGAGGAAAGTGAGAATATCCTCAGAAGATGGAGAAAACCCTCGGGACATGGAAAAGATCCTGAAGGAAATGGAGAAGATCCTCAAGGAAATGTAGAGGATGCTCAGGAAATGGAGAATGTCCACGAGGAAACAGAAAAGATCCTCGAGGAAATGGAGAAGATCCTTGAGAAAACTGAGAAGATCCTCAAGGAAATGGAGAGGATCATCAGGAAATGGAGAAGGTCCTTGAAAAAGAAAAGATCCTGCAGGAAATGAAAAAGAACCTTGAAGAAAGAGAAAATCCAACAGCAGGTTCGTGGTGCAGAGAGCAGCAGAGCAGCTTCACACCCAGCGTGGAAAACCTGAAATCCACCAAATTTGGGAAAAGCTGGTTCCCTTTTCATGGGCCAGGACAATTCCTGGGATCTCTGACATTCCCTGGGGGGCTGGAGGCTGCAGGGGGGTCACGTTCAGGGCTGATAATTTCAGAATAAGCATTCAGAACAGCACCCGAAGATAATTTCAAAGGTGGAGAGGCAGAAAATGAATCCCTGTAAAATACTGCCTGGCAAATTAAAAGACATCATTGATTCTATTAGCTAATTTTCCAAATTAAGTGTTGCTAATTGCCCGAGATAGTGTTTGTTTGGAACAGCCACCGTACCTAGGCTGGGCTGGGTTTGCATTTTGACAAATTTGCTCCGTGTTTGTTTTTCCTTCTCCTCCAGGATTTGTTTCCAGGACACCCAGGACAGCCCTCAGGCCATCCCTGAGCTCTCAGCACAGAATTCCCTCCAGAACTGGATTTATCTGTGTGCAGAGATGGCAGAAGTGTTGGGAAGGATAAGGATTTGACAGGATTTATGTGCAGCAGAAAGATCTTTGAATGTAGAATCTGAAGAAGGAATAGAAATGAAAGTTTTGATAGAGAAGAAAAGAATTGATGAGTGAGTTATACTGGGTAGCCTAGAAGACAAAGGGTAAAATGAGTTGGAAGGGGTTTTTATGCCTTTTTTCCAGCAGGGATAACATTTTCCTAGCGCTGGACTCACTAATTAATAACATCTTGAACTGGTTTCATTGAGTGTGGGAGATAAAAGAAGAAAGGAAAACAAATTCCTGGAGCTGGTGGAACAGGATCTGCTCCCATGGAAAAGTCTCTCCTGACCCCAGAGCCCAAAACTCGGCGGTGGACAGTGAGAAGAAATATGGATTCAAGTTTAGAGCTGTGCTTAGAGCACCAGGGGATGAATTATCCTAATTGCAGTATTAGTCTCAGTTACACAGAGTAATCACCACAGGCTGCCTCTGTTTTCATTAGAAATTTAATTAAGTTTATCAATGTTTAGCTTCTCCGGCCTTGTTTTCCACCACCTTCCCCAGGCTTTGCTTTGTTTAATCAATATTTTTAGTGAGATGGGAGGGGAAATGTTTTTCCAGTGCACCTTGGTTTTCATTTCTCATTTTTTCCCCTCCTGACACAAATCTGTTGGAAGCACAAGAAGTCAGGGATTCACTGTTTGACTCAAATAAAGAAATTTTCTTATTTCAGTAAGGCCTCCAGCAGCCACCAAACCCTTCCCCACCACACCCCGGACATTTCTGACCACATTTTCCCAAAACATCCGGGAACTTCAAGGCCCTGGAGGCCCCAAACAAAACCCAAACCACAAAAACCAGAAACTTCTGGACAATTTTATCCTAGGTAACAATTCCTTGGGTGTTCAGCTCCCCCTGAGTGCTGGACCCTGGCGTTTAATGCCAGTTTGGGGTTCAATTTTTGGGTTTTGCTGCTATTTTTGGCCTTAAATATTGTGGTAATTCAGCAATCCGTTGACTTCAGGGTGAGATTTTTTTCCCTAAACACTCTGCTGGCTGCATAATTCAACCTCACTCATAAACTGGGAGCTGTTTGCTTCAGCACCAGCTGTAATTCCAGCCCAACCTGAGCACAAAGCCGTTCTCCCTGCTGTTATAAATAACTGTATAATTGTTGTACTGGATTTTACAAATTACTACGAATCACAGCGATTTTGATATAATACTATTTGCAACCACTTTTAACTGCTTTAATACAGTATAATCTGTCAGCTTTGGTATGCACTGTGTAATTTATATGTAGCTTAGACTGTCACAAAAGATTAAAATAGAGACCATGTGTTAATGTTAAATGCCTTTATTTGTGTAATTAACTATTAATGGCGATGTTGATTCAATGTACTGAGTGTCTTATCTGAGTGACAACGGTGAAGAACCAAGAGAAAAATGCAGAGAACTTCCTGTTCCCATTCCCATTCCCATTCCCATTCCCATTCCCGTTCCTGTTCCCGTTCCCATTCCCATTCCCATTCCTGTCCTATTCCCATTCCCGTCCTATTCCCATTCCCATTCCCATTCCCATTCCCATTCCCATCCCCATTCCCATTCCCATTCCCATTCCTGTCCTATTCCCATTCCCATTCCCATTCCCATTCCCATTCCCATTCCCATTCCCATTCCCATTCCTGTCCCATTCCTGCCCCAATTCCAGAGCTCTGCTGCCTCAATTTCCAACCCTTTTCAGCAGAGCATCTTTGCAGGAGGCATGAATAAAATGAATAAATGAAAAAAGTAAAAATAAAATAAAATAAAATAAAATAAAATAAAATAAAATAAAATAAAATAGTAAAAATAAAATAAAATAAAATAAAATAAAATAAAATAAAATAAAATAAAATAAAATAAAATAAAATAAAATAATAAAATTGACTAAATTAAAATAAATAAATAAAATTAATTAATTAATTAATTTAGAAGGGGAGTAAAACCCCTCTAACCCAGCCTGGCAGCACCAAAGCTGTGTTTTTCAGAGGCTGGAGCTCCGAGCTCTGAGCTGAAATCTCTCCTTTCCCCGAGTCCTGGCAGCAGCAAATTGTGCGAGCTCATTTCACTGCCTGCTATTTCCTGACCTTTGGGGCCTCCTCTGTAGGAGCAGCAAAGATCAAGCTGGAGCTGTGCAGAGCTCTCAGCTTTTCCAGGCTGCAAATCCTGTCACATCTCAGCTTTATCTCCTGCTTTAATACAGCCCCAGCCTTGGCTCTGGCACTTTGATTTTTACCTGCCTTTTTCTTGTTTGTTTTGCTCCTCCTAATTGACCCGGAGCTTGTGGCAGATCTTGAAAGGAGGAAAAAGGTGTTTGATAATTTGAGTTTTGCCACTTCAACCTGTGAGGAAGTGATTTAAAGCAACAAAAGCTGCAGCAGAGTTTGCTGGGGAAGGATTTTTATCTCTGATGGGGGGGAACTCTGCAGCCAGAACCTCAAAAGGAAGGGAAGGCCTGAATGTAGCTGCTTTTTATCAGTTTTATCTGCTATTTATGGGTTTTATCTGCTATTTATGGGGTTTATGTTGTATTTTTGGGTTTTATCTGCTATTTATGGGTTTTATGGGACCCTTTCTGCTGGGTCTCGGTTTGCTTCCAAGTGAAAGTTCATGGTGAAGTTCTCAGGATGAAAAGCAATTGATGCATTTTCCTGGTTAAATGGCAGTATTTTAACTATTTATTTTTATTTTTATTTTTATTTTTATTTTTATTTTTATTTTTATTTTTATTTTTATTTTTATTTTTATTAGAGTGCTGTGCCTTGTCAGTGCTGGTTTTGTTTCCAAAGCAGTTTGGAGGTTGCAGATTTGCTCTTTCTACTCTGCTCCAAGCCCAGCCCTCACCCCTAATCCCAGGTGGAGCAAAGCTTTTCCTGAGTTGTTGGGAATGTGGGACACTGAAGGTTTGTGATGTACAAGATATTAAAGATGGGGGTTTTTGGCCCAAAAACTCTTCCTGAGCAGCAAATAAAAGGATTTATTGATTGATGATTTGCCCAAAACGGAGCCATGGGGTGACGCTGCTGATCCTCACGGGATTTCTCTGGGGCAGGAGTCAGACAGATTTGCTCAGGAATGTTTTCCCCACCCCATTTTCCCTGCAAACACTCATTGAAATTCATGCTCGAGTGTCTTAGGAGCTGTGAGTCAGAGGAATAAAAGCTCTTAATCACTTAATGAAATTATTGCCTCTGCCAGCGTGGAGGGAGGGGGAGGGAGCAGGAGGTGGAAAAACAAATCCCACTCAACTTCCCTGAGGAGTGAGAGCTCAGGGGGGACTGGGTGTCCCCAGCGGTGCCAGGAATGTCCCCAGTGGTGCCAGGAATGTCCCCAGCGGTGCCAGGTTCTGCTGCCATCAGCTCAGAGCTGCCCCTGCTCCCTTGGCCCCCCTGGCCCTCCCCTTTGCCCTCCCTTGGCCCTTCCTTTGGCCCCTCCTTGTGGCCCTCCCTTGGCCCCTCCCTTGGCCCCCTCCCTTGGCCCCTCCCTTGGCCCCTCCCTTGGCCACTCCCTTGGCCCCTCCCTTGGCCCCTCCCTTGGCCCCTCCCTTGGCCACTCCCTCGGCCACTCCCTTGGCCCCTCCCTTGGCCACTCCCATGGCCCCTCCCTTGGCCCCTCCCTTGGCCCCTCCCTTGGCCCCTCCCTTGGCCCCTCCCTTGGCCCCTCCCTTGGCCACTCCCATGGCCACTCCCTTGGCCCTCCTCAGCCACCCTTGGCCCCTCCCTTGGCCACTCCTTGGCCCTCCCTTGGCCCCTCCTTGGCCCCTCCTTGGCCCTCCCCGGCCACTCCTCCTTGGCCCCTCCTTGGCCACTCCTTGGCCCTCCCTTGACCACTCCCTTGGCCACTCCCTTGGCCACTCCCTTGGCCCCTCCTTGGCCCCTCCTTGGCCCTCCTTGGCCTCCCTTGGCCCTCCTGCCCCTCCTTGGCCCCTCCTTGCCCTCCCTGGCCCCTCCCTTGGCCCCTCCCATGGCCACTCCCTTGACCCCTCCCTTGGCCCCTCCCTTGACCCCTCCCTTGCCCTCCCTTGGCCACTCCTTGCCCTCCCTTGGCCCTCCCTTGGCCCTCCCTTGGCCCCTCCCTTGGCCCTCCCTTGGCCCTCCTTGGCCACTCCTTGGCCCTCCTGGCCACTCCCTTGGCCCTCCCTTGGCCCTCCCTTGGCCACTCCCTTGGCCCTCCCTTGGCCCCTCCTGTGCCACTCCCTTGGCCCCTCCCTTGGCCCTCCCTGCCACTCCTTGGCCCTCCTGCCACTCCTTGGCCACTCCCTTGCCCTCCTGGCCTCCTTGCCTCCTGACCTCCTCCCCTTGGACTCCCTGCCTCCTGACTCCGCCCTCCGCCCCTCCTGCCCCTCCTTGGCCTCTTGGCCCTCCCTGCACCGCCCTCCTGCCACTCCCTGACCCTCCCTTGCCCCCTTGCTCCGACCTCCTGCCACTCCCTGGCACCCACCTCCTGGCAACCCAAAGCAAGCAGGGAACATGAATTATTTATGTCTCGGTGTCATTATTGTATAGGGTTGAAATTACTGCTGGAAAATCATTTCTCATTAGGGTGTGCTGTCATCTCTGCCCGCACAAAGAACTTCCCTTCTCCAATATCTGCTGCACTCTGGATTTATTGGGGAATGGCAGTGAACAGGCTCCTCTCCCCTCCTCCCATCCCTCCCAGCAGCCAACTGGATTAATCTAGACTAAATTAAATAGTCACCGAAAAAACAAACAAACAAACAAACAAAAGCCAAAGAAAAGAAAAGAAGCAAATTGATACAGAATAAAAATTTAAAATCACGCTATTGTATTTATTTTATTTATTTTATTGGGAAGTGCCTGAAGTGCAGAACCCACACTCCTGAGAGCCAGGGGGGATTCCAGGGTGGGTTTGGAATTCAGAGCTCAAAATTTGTGCTAGGGCACAGGAAATGGAATTTATTCTGTGACAATGAAAGGGAGAATCCCTGCAGGTCCCGTGGATGTTTCCTGAGGAAACAGTGACTTTTTTTTTTTTTTTTTTTTTGTGGCTGATTTTTAACTGAAAAGGCCCAGTTTAGCTGGGCTTGGCCTCATGGAGAATTTACTGGTTTTTGGGGGGAATAAAGGTGCTTTGGGGAGAATAAAGGTGTTTTTTGGGGGAATAAAAATGGTTTTTTAGGGGATAAAAGTGTTTTCGGGGGAATAAAAATCTTTTTGGGGGAAGGAAGCCCTCTGGGTGCTCATCCCGAAGTATTTTTTGGTAAAACAAGGTTTGAGGTCCATTCTCCCAGAAATTATTCCAAGCCAGCTGCTGGAGAGTTGTTTTTTGAGATCAGGACTTCTAAAATAATGAGCAGTGGTTGGGAATTTTGGGCAGGAGTTTTGTACAGAAAACAACCGCAGGAACTTTTTGGGAAATGGTTTGTTTGAAAAGCTCCAGCTGTGTTTTTTTTTTTTTTTTCATTGTTGGTGTTTTGGAAGGTGAATTTCCTTCAGGCTTGAAGCAGCTCCCTGTCCAGGGATTTGCTGGAGCAGCTGAACGTGAGATAATTCTGATTTTCTTGTCCTTCCGTTGTTTTTAGCAGAATAAATCACTTCTGCTTGCAGGAAAAAAAACCTGAAAACACGAATTAATTGTGCCTTTAGAAGCAAACGAGGAGGAAGATTGACAAAAAGCGCTGCTCCAAGTTTTCCCTGCTTGTCACTGAGCCCTGTTTCTCCTGGTGGCCTGTCTTGGTCTCAGCTCAACCATCTGTTAAGCTCAGCCTATAATTAGCCCGTCTTTCACAACTTTTCAGCGTTTGGCACTCCTGATCCTGGGCTTGCTGTATTTTGGTTCTTGGGGAATAAATGTGAGAACAAAACAAATTACCAGCCATCTTAATTCCTGTGCTTTCCTTCCTCCTGAGCTTTTCCCTTTTTTCTTTTAATACATATATTATATTTTTATTTTTTATCTATTTTTATATATTTATTTTATATATATTTATTTATATATTTACTATATATATATATGTATTTTTATATATTTATTTTATATATATATATTTATATATTTATTTTTTATATTTTTATTTTTATATTTTTATTTTATATATATGTATTTTTATATATTTATTTTTTATATTTTTTATTTTTTATATATCTATTGTTTGGATATTTATTTTTTGCATATTTATTTTTAATCCATTTATTTTTTATCTCTTTATTTTTTATATATCTATTGTTTGGATATTTATTTTTTACATATTTATTTTTAATCTATTTATTTTTTTATCTCTTTATTTTTTATCTCTTTATTTTTTATCTCTTTATTTTTGGAGGCCGAGCAGCCCTGCATTGCTGGGCCACGTTGGGTAATTCAGAGATAAACTCTCCCTCAGATCCACGTACAGCAGAACCAGATACAAATCGATTTCCTCTCGCTGCTCCTTTGTTCAGGGGAGGATCTGTGGAGACTCAGCATTAATTCACCCGACAGAAAGTGCCATAAATAGTGCGGGATTGGGAACATCCACTGAATTACCCAGCTCTCATCTGCAGGGTGGGAAGGGCTCTGCCCTCTCTTGATTACTGCAACCACTCTGAATTATAGGAAAATAAATAAAATTAAAAAAAAAAAAACCAAACACAAAGCAAAACAAACCCAAAACTCAAACCTAACCGTGTCAAGGTTAATCTTTTGGATAAGCTTGGACAGGAGAGCTCTGGGGAGATTCTTGTAGAGTTCAAGGAGTTTTTGCCTCCCCGTTGTGGTGCAGGCCCACTTTGCAGCAAGGCAGTTCTTTTTAAGCTGTTGTTCCAGACTAGTAAAGCTCAGTTTTTACTCTGTTCCCACAGCTCAGTTCTTGCCCCATCCCCTTTTGGCTGCTTCTGGGAGCTGATGAGGGATTTGTGCTGGATTTCCCATCTCAAAACCCACTGATGCCTTGTGTGATGAATGAAGCTCCTTAGGTTGTAGTGTTTAATCAGTTACAAAAGGGCACACATTGCAGGTGACTTAGCTTGCTGGTGGATGTAGTCTGTGGACCTGGGTTCGGTGTTAATTGGCTACTCTGTGGATTTTCTTCTAGAGACAACTTCTGGTAACGGTGGTACTGGGTAACTTCTTTGAGATTTACATATGGGGTGTTGCTTAACTTGATAGACAGGCAGGCAGCAGCAAGCCGGAAATAAGGTATGGTGGCGGAAATGGAAGTGGAAAGGGCGGAAATGGGAAATGGAAGGGCGGAAATGGGAAGGGAAAGGGCGGAAATGGGAAATGGAAGGGCGGAAATGGGAAGTGTGAAAGGGCGGAAACTGGGAAATGGAAGGGCGGAATGGGAAATGGAAGGGGCTGAAATGGGAAGTGGAAGGGCTGAAATGGGAAGGTATTTATGTCTCGGTGTCATTATTGTATAGGGTTGAAATTACTGCTGGAAAATCATTTCTCATTAGGGTGTGCTGTCATCTCTGCCCGCACAAAGAACTTCCCTTCTCCAATATCTGCTGCACTCTGGATTTATTGGGGAATGGCAGTGAACAGGCTCCTCTCCCCTCCTCCCATCCCTCCCAGCAGCCAACTGGATTAATCTAGACTAAATAAAATAGTCACCAAAAAAACAAACAAACAAACAAAAGCCAAAGAAAAGAAAAGAAGCAAATTGATACAGAATAAAAATTTAAAATCACCCTATTGAATTTATTTTATTTATTTTATTGGGAAGTGCCTGAAGTGCAGACCCCACACTCCTGAGAGCCAGGGGGAATTCCAGGGTGGGTTTGGAATTCAGAGCTCAAAATTTGTGCTAGGGCACAGGAAATGGAATTTATTCTCTGACAATGAAAGGGAGAATCCCTGCAGGTCCCGTGGATGTTTCCTGAGGAAACACTGACTTTATTTATTTATTTATTTATTTATTTATTTATTTTATTTTTTTTTTGTGGCTGATTTTTAACTGAAAAGGCCCAGTTTAGCTGGGCTTGGCCTCATGGAGAATTTACTGGTTTTTGGGGGGAATAAAGGTGTTTTGGGGAGAATAAAAGTGTTTTTTGAGGAATAAAGATGTTTTTTGGGGGAATAAAAATGTTTTTTTAGGGGATAAAAGTGCTTTTGGGGGAATAAAAGTCTTTTTGGGGGAAGGAAGTCCTCTGGGTGCTCATCCCGAAGTATTTTTTGGTAAAACAAGGTTTGAGGTCCATTCTCCCAGAAATTATTCCAAGCCAGCTGCTGGAGAGTTGTTTTTTGAGATCAGGACTTCTAAAATAATGAGCAGTGGTTGGGAATTTTGGGCAGGAGTTTTGTACAGAAAACAACCGCAGGAACTTTTTGGGAAATGGTTTGTTTGAAAAGCTCCAGCTGTGGTTTTTTTTTTTTGTTTTTTTTTCATTGTTGGTGTTTTGGAAGGTGAATTTCCTTCAGGCTTGAGTCAGCTCCCTGTCCAGGGATTTGCTGGAGCAGCTGAACGTGAGATAATTCTGATTTTCTTGTCCTTCCGTTGTTTTTAGCAGAATAAATCACTTCTGCTTGCAGGAAAAAAAACCTGAAAACACGAATTAATTGTGCCTTTAGAAGCAAACGAGGAGAAGATTGACAAAAAGCGCTGCTCCAAGTTTTCCCTGCTTGTCACTGAGCCCTGTTTCTCCTGGTGGCCTGTCTTGGTCTCAGCTCAACCATCTGTTAAGCTCAGCCTATAATTAGCCCGTCTTTCACAACTTTTCAGCGTTTGGCACTCCTGATCCTGGGCTTGCTGTATTTTGGTTCTTGGGGAATAAATGTGAGAACAAAACAAATTACCAGCCATCTTAATTCCTGTGCTTTCCTTCCTCCTGAGCTTTTCCCTTTTTTCTTTTAATACATATATTATATTTTTATTTTTTATCTATTTTTATATATTTATTTTATATATATTTATTTATATATTTACTATATATATATATATATGTATTTTTATATATTTATTATATATATATATTTATATATTTATTTTTATATATTTATTTTTATATATTTATTTTATATATATGTATTTTTATATATTTATTTTTTATATTTTTATTTTTTATATATCTATTGTTTGGATATTTATTTTTTACATATTTATTTTTTACATATTTATTTTTTACATATTTATTTTTAATCCATTTATTTTTTTATCTCTTTATTTTTTATCTCTTTATTTTTTATCTCTTTATTTTTGGAGGCCGAGCAGCCCCGCATTGCTGGGCCACGTTGGGTAATTCAGAGATAAACTCTCCCTCAGATCCACGTACAGCAGAACCAGATACAAATCGATTTCCTCTCGCTGCTCCTTTGTTCAGGGGAGGATCTGTGGAGACTCAGCATTAATTCACCCGACAGAAAGTGCCATAAATAGTGCGGGATTGGGAACATCCACTGAATTACCCAGCTCTCATCTGCAGGGTGGGAAGGGCTCTCCCTCTCTTGATTACTGCAACCACTCTGAATTATAGGAAAAAATAAATAAAATTAAAAAAAAACACACAAAAAAAAGCAAAACAAACCCAAAAAACTCAAACCCAACCGTGTCAAGGTTAATCTTTGGATAAGCTTGGACAGGAGGGCTCTGGGGAGATTCTTGTAGAGTTCAAGGAGTTTTTGCCTCCCTCCGTTGTGGTGCAGGCCCACTTTGCAGCAAGGCAGTTCTGCTTTTAAACTGTTGTTCCAGACTAGTAAAGCTCAGCTTTACTCTGTTCCCACAGCTCAGTTCTTGCCCCATCCCCTCTTGGCTGCTTCTGGGAGCTGATGAGGGATTTGTGCTGGATTTCCCCATCCCCAAACACCCACTGATGCCTTGTGTGATGAATGAAGCTCCTTAGGTTGTAGTGTTTAATCAGTTACAAAGGGCACATTGCAGGTGACTTAGCTTGTCGGTGGATGTAGTCTGTGGACCTGGGTTCGGTGTTAGTTGACTACTCTTGTGGATTTTCTTCTTAGAGACAACTTCCGGTAACGGTGGTACTGGGTAACTTCTTGAGATTTACATATGGGGTGTTGCTTAACTTGATAGACAGGCAGGCAGCAGCAAGCCGGAAATGAGGTAAGGGCAAGGGCGGAAATGGGAAGTGGAAGGGCGGAAATGGGAAGTGGAAGGGCGGAAATGGGAAGGGGAAAGGGCGGAAATGGGAAGGGGAGAGGGCGGAAATGGGAAGTGGAAGGGCGGAAATGGGAAGTGGAAGGGTGGAAATGGGAAGTGGAAGGGCGGAAATGGGAAGTGGAAAGGGTGGAAATGGGAAGGGGAAAGGGTGGAAATGGGAAGTAGAAGGGCGGAAATGGGAAGGGGAAAGGGCGGAAATGGGAAGGGGAAAGGGCGGAAATGGGAAGGGGAAAGGGCGGAAATGGGAAATGGAAGGGCGGAAATGGGAAGTGGAAGGGCAGAAATGGGAAGTGGAAAGGGCGGAAATGGGAAGTGGAAGGGCGGAAATGGGAAGGGGAAAGGGCGGAAATGGGAAGTGGAAGGGCGGAAATGGGAAATGGAAGGGCGGAAATGGGAAGGGGAAAGGGCGGAAATGGGAAGTGGAAGGGCGGAAATGGGAAGTGGAAAGGGCGGAAATGGGAAACTGGGACAGGGAAATACAATAAACTGGGGTTTGAAATATATATAGGGACTGTACATTCAACTGGAGAAAACAACATAGCAACATGATCAGAGAACTAGCAAACTAACAAGTGGATAAAACAATAAGGTAACAACAATCTTTTTAACTCTTCTAACAGCTCTTAACATTTTTTTAAACTGGGACTTTTAGACTGTGGTTCCAGACTAGTAAAGCTCAGCTTTACTCTGTTCCCACAGCTCAGTTCTTGCCCCATCCCCTCTTGGCTGCTTCTGGGAGCTGATGAGGGATTTGTGCTGGATTTCCCCATCCCCAAAAACCCACTGATGCCTTGGGTTTTGTATTTCATATTTTTCACTCTGCTGTTTGATGTGTAACTCTGAGACTTCATGTTGGTGTTAGTAAGATGTTAGTAAGGTGTTAGTTAGGTGTTCGTTAGGTGTAAGGTGTTCGTTAGGTGTTCGTTAGGTGTTAGGAAGGTGTTAGGTGTTAATAAGGTGTTAGGTGTTAGTAAGGTGTTAGGTATTAGGTGTTAGTTGGGTGCTAGGTGTTAGTAAGGTGTTAGGTGTTAGTAAGGTGTAAGGTGTTAATAAGGTGTTAGATGTTAGTAAGGTGTTAGTAAGGTGTTAGTAAGGTGTTAGGTATTAGGTGTTAGTTGGGTGTTAGGTATTAGGTGTTAATAAGGTGTTCGTTAGGTGTTAGTAAGGTGTTAGGTGTTAGTAAGGTATTAGTTAGGTATTAGTTAGGTGTTAGGTGTTAGGTGTTAGTAAGGTATTAGTTAGGTGTTAGTTGGTGTTAGTAAGGTGTTAGGTGTTAGTAAGGTGTTAGTTGGATGTTAGTAAGGTGTTAGTAAGGCGTTAGTAAGGTATTAGTTAGGTGTTAGTAAGGTGTTAGTTGGGTGTTAGTAAGGTGTTAGTAAGGTATTAATTAGGTGTTATTTGGGTGTTAGTAAGGTGTTAGTAAGGTGTTAGTAAGGTATTAGTAAGGTGTTAGTAAGGTGTTAGTTGGGTGTTAGTAAGGCGTTAGTAAGGCGTTAGTAAGTTCCCTGCACAGGGGAGTTGGACACAACAATCCCTTCCCCGCTGGAGGATCGAGCACACCCAGAGCCCAAAACCAGAGCCGGGGGAAGGGAAGGGGCTGAGGCTCCACAGCCGGGGCTGGGCTTGGGCAACTGACCCCAAATTTATCAGTGTCCAACTGGGGACCAGGATCCATCTGGGATTTGATCTGGGGGCAGCCCCAGCACTGCTCAATCTGAATCCTTTCCATAAATTCCGATTTTATCCCTTTTGCTCTGCCCAGTCTCTGTCCCAGCTCAGCCTTTCCAGGAGCCGCTCCTGTCTGAGGAGGCTCCTGAAAACGCAGGGAGAAGCAGAGATTGCTCTTCCTTGCTCTCCTGCCCTCCAGAGCTCATTCCTCAGCTCCCAGGAGGTCGGGAATGGTAAATCAGGGGCTGGGACACCTCGCAGAGGTTTTTTTTTACTTGCCCTGCAGTAATTCAGCCTCTCCTGCAGCCTTGGCTCCCTCCTCCCGGCCGGGATCCAGGGACGTGTCGGGCAGGCTGGAGCCAGGGCTGGATGAAAGGCCTGACCTTGTCGTCTGCAGCGAGAATCTACAGCCCCGAGCAGGCGGGAGCTGGGGCTGGGCCGGGAAACACGGCCCGGGGCCCGGCACGGATGGAGGAGGGGGAACGGCAGAGCTCAGCCCAGAGCAGCACAGCCAGTCCTGTGCAAAGGGGAGGCAGCTCCTGCCTGGCTGGCCCTGCTTCTGTCCTTTACAATGGGCTTTATTTCTTTTCTTTTCTTTTCTTTTCTTTTCTTTTCTTTTCTTTTCTTTTCTTTTCTTTTCTTTTCTTTTCTTTTCTTTTCTTTTCTTTTCTTTTCTTTTCTTTTCTTTTCTTTTCTTTTCTTTTCTTTTCTTTTCTTTTTCCTTCCTCCTTTCCTTTCCTTTCCTTTCCTTTCCTTTCCTTTCCTTTCCTTTCCTTTCCTTTCCTTTCCTTTCCTTTCCTTTCCTTTCCTTTCCTTTCCTTTCCTTTCCTTTCCTTTCCTTTCCTTTCCTTTCCTTTCCTTTCCTTTCCTTTCCTTTCCTTTCCTTTCCTTTCCTTTCCTTTCCTTTCCTTTCCTTTCCTTTCTCCCTTCTTCTCTTCTCTTCTCTTCTCTTCTCTTCTCTTCTCTTCTCTTCTCTTCTCTTCTCTTCTCTTCTCTTCTCTTCTCTTCTCTTCTCTTCTCTTCTCTTCTCTTCTCTTCTCTTCTCTTCTCTTCTCTTCTCTTCTCTTCTCTTCTCTTCTCTTCTCTTCTCTTCTCTTCTCTCTTCTCTTCTCTTCTCCCTCTCCCTCTCCCTCTCCTCTCTCTCCTCTCTCCTCTCCTCTCCCTCTCCCTCTCCCTTCTCCCTCTCCTCTCCTCCCTTTTTTATTTTTTCTCAGATCTGGCTCTCCCAGCTCTGTCAGGTTGCACAGAGGATTTGTCCCTGTCATTGTCAGGGGCTGCAGAGCAGAGGACAGGGGGGAAAATGAAACAGCTGAAGAGGGAAATAAGTAAACAGATAAATCAGATTTTCCTCACGCTGCCGCAGAAGTTAATTGTTGAAACATTAGGGCGTGTCAGGCAGAATTAAACCAATTAATGAGTGAAAGTTCTGCCATGGGGTGGAAAATCAACTTTGTTTGCTCTCATCCTCTGACAACAAGGGCTGTCCAAATTTCTTTGGGAAAAAGGTTTGGGGTTTTTTTGCAGAGATGTTGTTTCAGAGCTTGTCTTTAGTTTCAGCCACTCTTCAACCACCCAAACAGGAGTTGTGGGATTGGGAATTTTGGCCAACCTGGAGCTGGAAAAACAAGAGCAGTGAGGTGGAGCTGTGCTGTCAGGTGCTGCAGAGCTCTTCAACCTTTCCTTAATTACGCAATTAACGCTCTTCAGTCTTTATTGTCTCTGGGAACGAAGCGTGGGGTACAAATCAGGCACCAGCCTGATGAATCCGGACCTTTTGTGGTGTTTGGGTTCATTAGTGCCTCTAATTACTGGAAATAAAGCGAGTTTCACATCTCTGCTCCTCCCAAGCTGCAGAAATTCAGAGATAAGTCGGTGCAGAAAGATCCTGACTCCTCATTAACCTTTCTGCTGCTTCGCATGAAAGAAAAATAAATCCAAAAATTAATTCCAGTCCCAGTTTGTGGCGACACCCAAGAGTTAAACCTTGCAAATTCTGCTTGATTTCCACCGAAATTGTGCAGGGAAATGGGTTTTGAGCAGCAGAAATCAGCGTGGGGCCCTCGGCTGGGTCCCCCAGGGTTTGGCCCCTTCCATTTGCAGCCCAGTGGGACCTCGAGCTGAAATGGCCTCAAATTGGTGCCAGGAATTCTCTCTGCAATTTAATTCTTAACAGGGTAAAAGCACAAATGGGAAAAAAAATAAAAAAAAAAAAAAATAAAAAAAAAAAAAAAAAAAAAAAGGTTTTTTTATGTAGATAAAAATAAGGGGTTTTGAAGCAAGCTGTCCTTTTCATTGTGGGCCACGTTTTTTTTCGGGAGGATTAATGAAATCATCAGCCAGCGCTGCCGTCCCCGTGAACTCATCCTTCAGTGATTCATTCAGCCTTTATTAGACTTGAAAGAAAGTTATTGTGGAATTAATTCATCCCTTAGATGTTACTTGGAATCAATTTATGTTCTCCAGAAGTCAGACCCTGAGCAAGTGCAGAGTTCCTGAGGATTTGTGTCTCAAACCATCCAAGAGCAGCCGTGGAAGGGCAGAGTTGTTTGTTCAGGTGCTCAAAGGGGGCTGGGTTCCATTTTTTCAAAAATGGAATAATGGAATAATTTCAAATGGAATAATTGAAGGTTTTTTTTCCCCCTTTCCTGACCAGTGTGGTCCCAACCAGGTAATTCCTTTCTACCACACCTTCCAAAAACTGAATTTTGAGGGATTCCATCAGAATTTCATTCACCTGAATTATCCTGAGACCTCCCAAGCTGCCCAGTGAAGGTTGCCTGGGCTGAGACAAGATTCCATTTTTTCTCCTCCCCCATCCTCTCCTGACATTTTGTTGTCTGCATTTTTCTTTTCTCTCTCCTAAAAACCCATCTCCCATCCAGCCCATCTGTCACCAGAGCTGAGGGAACGTCAGCTCCGGGTTTTGCTCACTCAAAATTCATTAATTTTGTGGTAAAAAAATTAATTCATTAATTTTTAATCTGTTAATTTTGTGGGGGTAAATTCATTGATTCCTTGGGGTTTTTTTTTCCTTTTTCCAAGAGTGGCAGTATCCAATATTTCCATTTTTCTGGTGTTTGCAGCTATTTTGGGTGTTTGAGCCGGGCCTTGGGGGGGTTCAGAGATTCAATATCTGAAGTTTTATGGAGTCCCCAAGTCCCCATAAATCCTGCCAGGCTCCAGTGAGGTCACTCTGGATTTTGAATCGCTCGATTGAATCATCACCTTTTAACTAAAACTGCCCCTGAGTGATTCCAGGGAGTGTTTAAACTGATAAAAGCTTTGCTGTCACCGTGCCAAAGTTCTTCCAGCTTTTATTTCCACACAAAATTAATTAATTAAATTTTTTTAAGGTTTTTATTTGATTATGGTGTGGGGGGTGAAAGGGAAAGGAATTCTGCAGAGGGATAAATTTGGGATAAATTTGATTTTTGAATTCTGCTGATTGTGGCTGTGCTGGGGCAGGAGGCAGCAGCACCCAGGGCTGGGAATTTGTGAATTCCCTGAATTCAGCTCCTGCTGGAGGGTTCCAGAGAGTTGGAATCACTTTGGTTTTATGGGGTTTGATTCAGGGCACAACCAAAACCCCCAATTCTGACACTGAACCTCAGCCTGGTTTTCCCTTGGGAGCTCACCTCTCTTCAGGACATTCCCTTAATCCTGAAATATTCACCTCCATGGCAGAGGTAAGGCTCATTATTCCTAATAAATTGATATTTTCCTCTAGCTGACTTCCTTTAATATGCTAATTAGCAAAGACAATAGGCTCGGAATTAACATTTCTATCAACACTTATTTTAAGTGTGGGAGGGGAAAAACAATCAGCTGGTTTGTGTGGCTTTGATGACAGAATAATGAAAAGAAATCTGTGTGGACAAACCCACCCTGGGACTGGGAGCAATGCAAAACTGCTTCATGACAGGCAGGAAAAAAATCTCCCAAATCGATTTTTCCAGCTCTCTTCAGAGCCCAGACAGGTGTTCCATCTGCTTGGGAGTAAATCAATAGCTCCAGTGATAAATACTTTGGGCTGTAAATTAATTGAGCAGCTCTGAAAAGAAGGCTCTTGGTCTAGAGGGAATGAAGAAATAATAATAATAATAATAATAATAATAATAATAATAATAATAATAATAATAATAATAATAATAATAATAATAATAAATATCAGATCAGGCTCTGGTTGGCACCCAGTGCCCTTTCCATGGACACAAACCCTAAACACGGAAAAAAACTTTGGAAAAGAGGGTTGCAATAATTTCATTAAAGGAGGAGAATCAGTGACAATAAATGAGAGGCAGCCAGGAAGGGGAGGAGAGCCTGGAACAAAACAAGGAATTCCCTTCAAGGCTCAACCAGCCCAGTAAAGGAACTTTTTGTAGTGGCAGGAATTCCTGGGAATACTGGTTGAGATGCTCAGAGCTCATTCCTGGTTTAATTTCACTTTTCCATTATTCGCTGGTTTCAAGCAGTTTATTTTACCAAAAATCTCTTGACCAAGGCCAGGTCTTGGGAGGACATTTCCCTTCAGGCAGGTAAGGCTCGGCTTTAGTGCTGAGCTTTGGGTTAGACCACACTTTTGAGGGGTTGCAGAGGGTCTCATGAACATTTTAATCAGCTGGATTAAAACAGTTTTAACCGAGCCCAGCGAGCTCTGGGAGGGGACAGCTGAGCCAGGGTGAGCAGTGTTCATTCCAAACTGCCCCATTTAGCTGCAATTCCAGTCTTTAAACACCTCACAGGCTGGAAATGAGGAGTCTAATAATAACAGCAGCAAAGCTGAGAAATTCCTCATCTGTTTTTCTGGGCTGCTCTAATTAGTCTGGGATTCTGTGAGCAGGTCAGAGCCAGCCCCATGCCCAGCAGTCAATAATTGGGATTTCACTGCTGGCCGTGGCTGGGTTTGGCTGGGATGGGGAAGGGGAACGGGCAGGAGGGATCTGGTGATGGAGCAGCTGCTGGGGAAGAGCTGGGAGCTGGGATGGGCTCATGCAGAGCACGTGGAGTCAATAAAAACTCAATAAAATGTCAATAAAAAGTCAATAAAAAGGGGGCACTTTGGTTGGGGTTGGGTCTGTGCTTGGTCCTGCTCCCAGGTTTTGCTGCTAATTTCAGGTTTAAGGACCAGCAAATGCTGCTTGGCCCTGGCTGGGAGTGCAGAGCTCAGGATTTTGTGCAGAAATGAGATTTTCAACCCAGGCAGCCTTTGGAAACCATCCTCTGCACCGGGAGGGTTTCCCAGGTGAGTTTGGGGCTCCTGGGAGGTGAATCCTGAATCTGGGAATTCCCTGACTCAGGGAAGATCCATGGGATCATTTCCCAAATCCTCTCAGCAGCTTTGGGTGTCCCAGGCTGTGGATTCCCCCACAGCCCCACTTCCAAACAGGAATTTCCTGGGGTTTATAAAATTCCTGACATTTCCAGCCCCTGGACCTGCCCTTGGAATTCCCTGAGGGAATTCCCATAGCGTTCCCACCCTCCAGCTGGGCCAGGGCTGCCTTCAATCCATAAAAGCTGAGAGGGGGGAGATGTGCAAAGCTGCATTTTACACCCACAGCGAGAGCAAATCACTCACCCATTTATCTATTGACACACAGACCTATTAAAAACTGGAAGGAAGTTCTGTAACCTTTAAATCCTGTCACAGCCCTTTGTGTTCCTGCTGTTAAGCTTCTCTTTTTTTTTATTATTTTTTATTTTTGCTGCGGTCGTGTCATCCAGGGTTGGGGATATTTACAGCACCTAAATCAGTGTTGAGGACATGCAGAATATTGAGGGATCAACTCTACTTATTTCAAATGCACTTTAATATTTTGACTGCCCGAGCAGAGTTGGGGAAATCGCTGTGCTGGAATGATAATGAGGAGTTTAACAGTTTTATGATGGTTGGAGAGAACTTTATGGAAGTTGATAAATCTCATCTTGTAGGTTTCAATTTCTCATTCCCTACAGAGAGATGGGCAGAGTACATTGATACTGCATTTCAAATTGGCCAGATCAGGAGGAACAGCAGCTAAAATCCATTACAACCCAATTACATCCATCAGCTGAAGCTGTGTGCACTCACTCGTGAACATCAGCATTTAATCCATAAAGGGGAACTAATGAGAAATTTGAAAATGGAATCCATGCATCAGTGGCTTTGGAGAGATTTTGCTGGGATTAATGAACTGCCAGAACGTTGTCAACACACTGCGAGCCCATTCTCTGCAGGTTTGTTTACTGACCAAAGAGAGATTGCTCTGCTTTGTCCTGCCCATCCCTCAGCCCTGCTTTTGTCCTGGGCTTGTTGCTTTTGCTGGGAGCAGCAAGGGCAGTTTTATCCACTTGAAAATCAAACACTTGTTCCTTTTCCATCCTTCTCCCGTGGACATCTGGCAGCTTGGCTGGGAGCATCTCTGCAGAAATCTCTCACCCTGCAAGCCAAGGCCACGTGGATAAACCCACGCTGGCAGCAGAGCAGCGAGGTTGGGATGCTACAATATTTTTTTTTTTTTTTTTTTTTTTTTTTTTTTTGATGGTGCTGTGCTGCAGGAGGCTGGCTGGGAAATTTGCTCTTGATTCTTCACGCAGAAAAATCCAATCTTTTTAATGATACAACCTATTTTTAGTTTTCCAAGACCACATGTTTAGCTGTAATTGGTTCATAACTTTCTTGCCACTCGATTCATTGGTTGGTAAATGGCATTTTCTGTGCCCACCAAATCTCTGCTCCTGGGTAGTTCACACACTTTGTTCACTCATTCTCACGGGATCCAATTCTTGGTTTTGCAGGTGTGAATTTCTTTTCCTCACAAGAATAGATTGTCATGCAAACTGACTTTTCATTCTTATGAATTTTTTCACATGAGAATTCCCAGCTCACTGCTGGTTTGGCCACAGCAGCAGGGCCTGAACCACATTTCCACAAGGCCTTTGTTTTGTGAGGTGTTTCCTCTGTGCAGCAGGAAATGGCAGGTGCTGGTTTGTGGGTTCCCCTCCCATTAACAACCCAACGCTCTAATTGTGGGGGAAATGCACATTAATTAATTAATTAACTCCCACCTGCACATTAATTTTACCTGGAGGTGCCTTAAGAACACGCTGGTGTTCTTAAGAATTTTTTACAAAAGAATTTAGTAAGAAAATCCCACTGAGCGTTTTTTTGTTTGTTTGTTTGTTTTGTTTTTTTGGGTTTTTTTTTTTTTTTTTTTTTTTTTTTTTGCTCTGATCTGTTAAAAAATAATTCTCCTTTTTCCAGCCTTGTTCCCACCTGCTACCCGGGAGGCAGGAGAGGGGAGGGAGGGAGGACAGAGCTCAACAAAAATCAGCAGTGAGAGGGGCTGGGAAGGAATGGGGTCAGGAAAATCTACCCAAAAAATCAGAGCTTTGTGTCCAAAAATGAGACAGAAGAGTCTCAAAACTTTATTTGAATACAGGCAGAGGCCATGGGGCATTCCCCTGGGGTGTCCCCAGTTTTTGGAGGATGCAGCCTCCTTTTTATCCCAATTTCCCTCTCTCTTTCCCCATGGCTGAGGTACTTCAGAGGTGCAGACTTCCAAAATCACCTGAGATTTGGGAACCCCTAAGAACCCCAAAATTCCCAAATCCTCCTCCAGTTTGGGAACCCCTAAGATCCCCTTCTAATGTCTCCCCCCTTTGTCTTTCCCTATGGAATTTATGGTTCCTCTCATTGTTCCTTTCATCTCTCAGAATCCAAATTTATTTGTCATTATTACTTATATATATATATATTTTTTTCATTATTATTATTTAACATTATAAGGCTGCCAGGAAAATGAACCACAAATACCAAATACCCAAAAATGAGACAGAGGAGTCTCAGAACTTTATGTGAATAAAGGCAGAGGCCATGGGGTGTTTCCCACGGGGTCTCCCCAATTTTTGGAGGACACAGCCTCATTTTTATCCTAATAAATAACAAGAGTTCTCTCATCAACAGCCACCCTGGCAGTGCTCAAACACCTGTAAAGTGGAATTTCTCACCTTTCCCAAGGTCGATGGAAAATTTGGAATCTGAGCAGCCAATTTGAGACAAACCCGAGCTCTCCAGCTCCTGCTGGATCCTGTCCTTCCTTCCTGGCTCCATTGATTTCTAATTTATTTATTTATTTATTTATTTATTAAAAAAAAAAAAATTATTTATAATTATTTATAATGATTTATAATGATTTATAATATTTATAGTATTTATAATTATAAACAATTATAATTATAGAATAATAATATATAGATAATTATATATAATATATACACAATGATATATAATTATAATATTTTATAATTATAATTATTTATAATTATATAGAATTATATTTATGATTATTTATATTATTTAATTATATATTTAATGTTATTTATATATTATTTTATATTTATATTGTTCATATTTAATTGTTCATTATTATTTATAATAAAGTATTATAAAGTATTATTTATTTTAAAATAAATTATATATTTTTAAAAAATATAAAATTATCAATTCTTATTATTTTATTTTTATTTCTGTTTTTAATTTTTATTTTATTTTATTTTATTTTATTTTATTTTATTTTATTTTATTTTATTTTATTTTATTTTATTTTATTTTATTTTATTTTATTTTATTTATTTTCCTTGTAATTTCAGCTAGAGGAGACCCAGGGGATATAACAATAATAACAATAATAACAATAACAATAACAATAACAATAATAATAATAATAATAATAATAATAATAATAATAATAATAATAATAATATCTCTGCTGTCCCTCCTGCAGCCCAGCACTGCCAGGTCAATATTTGCTTTTTGAGCCCTGACTCTGGCAGGAGTTTGGAGATAAATTCCCTGCTCAGCTCTGCAAACACTGGGGGTTTATTGGTGCAAATAAATGAATTCTGGAGTCTGTGCCTGGGGACCACAGGGATACTGAAAGGAGAATTTTGGGATGGATTTGATGACACAACACTCCCCATCCCCCCTAATGCACAATTTTCCAACAATTCTGTTATTCTGGGACTGTGCAGGGTTTTTTTGGGGTTTTTTGTTTGTTTTTTATTTTTTTTTAATTTTTTTTTTATCACAGAACCCTCATAGGAATTACAGCAGCACCACAAACCACCAGCACTACAAATGAAAATAATGAATATTTTCATTTCCCTCGCTTCTTTAAGTGTTTCTGAATACCTGAAAAATAAAAAGGAGTTTTCAGCCTTGGCTGCTGTGTGGGGGATGTTTGAACATCTGCTCTGCTCAGCAGAACTTTGGATTTTTCATGTGTTTAATGCTCCTGGATCAAATTAAATTAAAAGGTGTGAATTCCTGGGACCAGCATCAAGAGATGAAGAATTCTCCATCTCTTCAAGGGTTTATTTCAAATTTTAACAGTGAAAATTTGGCCTGGGAAAATGCTGATTTATTTCTGCTTCAATGGGATAAACCAAGCTTTCATTTCCACCCCTTAAACAGAAATTGGGAGTGACTCCATTTCCCCCAGGGATGGGAAGTGTGTGTGAAAAGAGCTTTTTTATTCCAAATTTCCTCTCCTCTCAGAGGTCACCAGCTGGAATTTCGCTCCTCCAGTGGCTGAGCAGCAGAAATGCTGTGGAAGGGTGAGAAAAGCTGAGAAAATAGGCCAGAATTGAAAAAAAAAATTTGATTTGATTCATCCAACTTCCCCAAGTGGCTGCAATCACAGCTGGGAAATCCAGAAAAGTTTTGGGTTTAAAGTTAACAGCTTGGGGGAAAAAAAAAAAATTATAAACCATCCCTTGCAAACCTGCAAAATCACTGCTGGTTCTGCCGTGCCTTGGCAGAAAAATTCACAATAATAATTTGCAATAATTCACAATAAAAATTTGCAATGAAAATTCACAATAAAAATTTGTAATGAAAGTTCACAGTAATTCACAATAAAAATTTGCAATAATTCGCAATAAAAATTCGCAATAATTCACAATAATAATTCACAACAATTCACAATAATTCACAGTAATTCACAATAATTCACAATAAAATTTTGCAACAATTCACAATAATTCACAATAATTCACAGTAATTCACAATAATTCACAATAAAAATTTGCAATAATTCACAATAATTCACAATAATAATTCACAATAATTCACAATAAAAATTTGCAATAATTCACAATAATTCACAATAATAATTCACAATAATAATTCACAACAATTGACAATAATTCACAATAATTCACAGGAATTCACAATAAAAATTTGCAATAATTCATAATAATTCACAATAATCATTCACAATGAATTGTCACAATAATTCACAATAAAAATTCACAATAATTCACAATTCATAATAATTCACAATTAAAAATCACAATAATTTGCAATAAAAATTCACTATAATTTGTAATAATTCCAGGGAAAATGGCTTTTTCCTGAGAGCTGAGGGAAGGGAAGGTGCCCAGCTGGAAGAAGGAAAAAGTGGCCTGGAAATGCAGAGTTTTTAGGGTTTTAACTCATTTCTTTGTGCTGTGAAATGATGAGTGGGCACACAGCGAGGATGAAATTCACCTGGCAGGGATTTTGTTCTAAATAAGCTTTTAGGCAACACCAAATTCATCCTGTCCTGATAACAGCTGTGATTTCATGGAGGAGGAGCAGGAATTGTGTGATCATCCAGAGAGGAGCTGGGCAGGGTTAAGTGGAAATCTTTAGGGGGTAAAAACCATCTGAAATCATGGAAATTCTGCTGCTTATCTCAGTGAAAGAGACGGGAAAATTGATTTGAAAAGGAGCGAGCGACTGTGTTGTTATTGTTGGGAGGGAAAAAATTGGTCGTAATTTTACCATGAAGTCAAATTTTACCCTGTGAGTTTTCAATTTGCCTTCACAGAAGGCTGAGGAGAAATGAATGTGTTCCAGAGATAAGGTTTTCTTCTAAGAAAAATCACTTTAATTGGAAAGCAGTGAATGCGAACAGGTCGTGATCACCGAATTCTTGTCTTGCCTTTTTTTTTTTTTTTTTTTTTTCTTTTCTCCCTCCCTACTTTGCACTTCCCAGCTCCACTTTCTTTTGTTGCCGCTTCAATTTCTCATTGCTCAGATTCCCTCTGAGGCAAAGGAGCATTTTTGGTGATAAAGGAGCATTTTTTTTTATGTAAAGGAACATTTTTGGAGCCAAAGGAGCATTTTTGGAGGTAAAGGAACATTTTTGGAGGTAAAGGAGCATTTTTGGATGTAAAGGAGCATTTTTGGCGGTAAAGGAGCATTTTTTGGAGGTAAAGGAGCATTTTTGGATGTAAAAGAACATTTTTGGCGGTAAAGGAGCATTTTTGGTGCTAAAGGAACATTTTTGGCGGTAAAGGAGCATTTTTTGATGTAAAAGAACATTTTTGGAGGTAAAGGAGCATTTTTGGATGTAAAAGAACATTTTTGGTGTAAAGGAGCATTTTTTTATGTAAAGGAACATTTTTGGAGGTAAAGGAGCATTTTTGGAACATTTTCGTGGAGCTGGTTGAGGCCAGATGTGAGCACTGAAGGTTCTGATCCCCCTGCAGTTCCGTGCTTAAAAAACCCCAAAAAACAACAAAATCCAGGAAATTCACAAACCACGGAAATTCACATTTTTCACTCTTCCGGAAGTTTCAAGACAGGTCAAATCCATTTTCTTTTCTAACTTCCAATTGAGCTCTTCATGTTTCTCCCATTCCCGACGGCACCCCAAGCTTTGTTTGGAGATATTTTTATAATTATTGAGGAAATTTGGGATGGGAAAGGATCTTTTGGTGCTGAGGAGATTTGGGAATGTGGGGAATCGTCTCTGGGAGAGAATTTGGGGAGCTCCGATGGCAGCAGCTCCTCACTGTCAGTTTGGGGTTGGGAGTTTGGGGTTGGGAGTTTGAGGTTGGGAATTTGGGGTTGGGAGTTTGGGGTTGGGAGTTTGGGGTTGGGAGTTTGGGGTTGGGAATTTGGGGTTGGGAGTTTGGATTTGGGAATTTGGGGTTGGGAGTTTGGGGTTGGGAGTTTGGGATTGGGAATTTGGGGTTGGAAATTTGAGGTTGGCAGTTTGGGGTTGGGAGTTTGGGGTTGGCAGTTTGGGGTTGGAAATTTGGGGTTGGCAGTTTGGGGTTGGGAATTTGGGGTTGGGAGTTTGGGTTTGGGAATTTGGGGTTGGCAGTTTGGGGTTGGGAATTTGGGGTTGGGAATTTGGGGTTGGGAGTTTGGATTTGGGAATTTGGGGTTGGCAGTTTGGGGTTGGCAGTTTGGGGTTGGCAGTTTGGGGTTGGGAGTTTGGGGTTGGGAATTTGGGGTTGGCAGTTTAGGATTGGAAGTTTGGGGTTGGGAGTTTGGGGTGGCAGTTTGGGGTTTGTCCATTTCGGTTTGGCAGTTTAGAGTTGACAGTTTGGGGTTGGTGGTTTGGGTTTGGCAGTTTGGGGTTGGGAATTTAGGGTTGGCAGTTTGGGGTTTGCCCATTTGGGTTTGGCAGTTTGGGGTTGGGAGTTTGGGGTTGGCAGTTTGGGTTTGCCCATTTGGGTTTGGCAGTTTGGGGTTTGCCCATTTGGGTTTGGCAGTTTGGGTTTGGCACTTTGGGGTTGGCAGTGACCTCCTCCAAGTCCCTGATGGATTTCTGCACCCAGCTGGAGGAATTAATAGGTGGGAAAAGTCCATGGAATTAATCAAAGGCGCTAAAGACAGATTTCCTTCTGTTTACCCAAAAAAAAAGAAGAAATGTGGCTTTTCAAACACCAACCCACCAGGTGCAAATTACAACATCTGCTGTGCTGGCTGGGCAGGAGCCAGGAAGGATCAAACGAGGAGTTCTGATGGAAAAAGTCAATTTAAATAGCATTTAAATAAATAAATTCCCATTTGCCTGATGTGTGGAATCCACAGAGGGAAAACAACCCTGAAAAAGCTGCACTGAGCCCCAGCCCCTCTTCCCCAGCCCATTAAATTGAACCAGTTCAGCTCCTTTCCCCAGTGATGATTCATCTGTGGGACTGGGAGAGGAGAAATCCAATAGAAATCCTGATTTCCTGAGAAAAGAGTGAAGTTTAAACATTCCCAATAACTTCACGCCCTTCAGCACTGCTGATGAGTCTTCCTTTGGCTCCAGAATAATCTGCTCAGTGCCTGTGGCCCTGCATTATTTGTCTCACATCTGGAGCACCTCTGGAAATGCAAATTGACACCAGCTGCAAGTGTTTTATTTCCCTCTTTCTGCTGTGTTCAGTTGTCTGAATATTCTCTATTTACACCAGCCTTTAATCACCAAGTGTTGGAGTTTTTGAGGGGTTTCTGTTGGTTCAAGCATTAAAACCTCCCCCTGTTATTCAGAAATATTGTCTCAGGTCAGTTTTGCAGCTGCTGTAAATTAATGCCCAATTCCAAGGGCCTGCACAAAGAATTATGGACAATTTCTGGCCTATTTTTAAATCTCAGAGAGGGCTGCAACAGCACATAAAGATTCAAAATGTGCCCAGGGCTTTGTGTTTTTAACTCCAGCTGGGTTTTTTAGTCAGAACTTTGCCAGGGAGAAGCGCTGTTTTCATTTACAGACAAAACTCCTGCAGGAAAAGAAGGGCTTTTAGAAATTAAAACAAAAGAATAATAAACATTGGCGTTCACTTCTTGCATCCTAACGACCCAATAACCAGGTTTTTAGGGTAAATACCATTTTATTGTGGAGATTAAATAGGGTTTTGACAGAATTTTGCCAGCTAAGGGAGTAGAGGAAATTTTGGGGTGATGTTGGTGGGGGGGGAGTTAAACAACCTCACAGCTCTGCAGGACCACCAGGCTCATCTGTCTCTTTATTTAGGAAGGTTTTAAAACCATGCAAAGCCCAAATCTCCAGGGGATTGGGGGTGGTGGCCATGAGCACTGACAAATTTGGGTTTGCTGAGCAAAATCCTTGGGTTTGCTGATGTGGGTAAAGAGAGTTCAGCTCCTCCTTGGACTGGGAGCACTGGGAGCTTGTCCCTAAAAGTGAAAACATCATTTTCATTCCCTAATTCTGGGGGAAAGTTAAATGCTCTGGGAATTGGGAGGGAATGGAGCTGAGGATAGTGCTGGTCCCACACTGGGAGTTCTGAAGGTTTGTCCCTAAAACTGAAACCCTCAATTCCATCAGCAGTTCTGGGGGAAGGGGAATTCCTCTGGGAATTCAGGATTGTCCTGGTCCCACACTGGGAGCTGTGAAGTTTTTCCCTAAAACTGAAACCCTCATTTTCACTCCCTAATTCTGAGGGAAAATTAAACTCCCTGGGAATTCAGAGGGAATAGAGCTGAGGACTGTCCTGGTCCCACCCTGAAGGTTTTTCCCTAAAACTGAAACCCTCATTTTCACTCCCTAATTCTGAGGGAAAAGTGAATTCCCTGGGAATTTGGAGGGAATGGAGATGAGGACTGTCCTGATCCCACACTGAAGGTTTTTCCTTAAAATTGAAAATATCATTTTCACTCCAAAATTCAGGGGGGAAAATGAAATTCCCGGGGAATTTGGAGGGAATGGAGCTGAGGGTTGTCCTGCCAGGAGCAGGTGACAGGAAGGGCTGGACCTGCACCTCCCAGGGCTCCTCAGGATTGTCTGGAATTCTGTCTCACTAAACCAGACCCTGCCAGGAGCTCTCTGCTGCTCACTTACATAACACTGAACATGCCTGCACAGCCAGAGAACCCATTAAATATTTAAACCCCGTCCTTTCCTCAAAAGCAGAACAGCAAAGACGATTTTCCGTGGAATTTAACATTAAACTCTGGCAATTTGTACAGCTGTGCATATAAATAGCTTGCACATCATCTCCGGAGGCAAAGGTCACTCTGCCTCATCCATTTCAATGCTGGAGTTTCATAGCAACAACCTCCCCCTTCTGCCTCCCTGGGATTTATCCACAGGGGCTTCAGAAACTGGGAGAAAGCACTGTTGGTTTTGGAGAGATGAATGAATGGGAGTTGATTGTAATATTTTGCTTTAATCACTGTTTTTTTCCCTCTCCCTTCAAGGGGACTGGTGGCACAAAGCTTTTTCCAAGGGAAGAAATCTGAACAGACAAGTGCCTGATTCCCCCTTAATGCAATTTGTTCCAGGGCTGATCTTCAGCCCCTGCTTCATTACCTTAGACAAACTCAGACCTGGCTCCTGAGGAGAGAAAGGTTCTTATTTGCAATTAGAGTCCCCCAATTACACAGCACATCTTGAGCTGCAGCTGATGGGAGTTTGACTTTTTAAATGCCAGAGCTGTTATTTCCTCAAATAATCAACGTTTGGAAGGGAATGTCACGGCAGGGCTGGGCAAACAGAGCACGAGCAGAGCGGGGCTCTCGCTGCCTGAGCTCTGTAAGAACTTTAATTTCTTAAATTAAATTTAAGATCCCCCAGATCTTAATGCAGATCCCCCAGGCAGGGCTTCATGTGGTGAAAAATGGGGCTGGGGGTTTGGTTTGGGTGGATTTTTTTTTTTATTATTATTATTTTTTTCAATAGGAGCAGGGGTTGAGCCAGAATCCCAGAGTGGCAGGATCCCTAAAGATGATCCCAACCCAGGCAAGGAGCAGGAATTTCAGTTCCTGCCTTGCTGCTGCATCCCTGGGATGGCCCAAACTCCACAAATGCTGAACTTCCAGAGGATAATCCCTTTTTTCTCCATTTGCATCTCCGGTCTTTGTGTGTCTGTGCTTCCCAGAGAAATTGTTATTGCACATTTCTCCCACATTGTTCAATCCCACGCTCATTTTCCATATTTGCCCGTTTCAATCCCGTGCATTTGATGTCCTTATTCATCATTTGGGTAGAAGGATGTTAATTGACTTGCTGCTAATTCCAGGGCCTCCTGCTGAGGGTGAATCAGAGGGAATTGCTTGTTTTTGCTGCCTCTCCAAGGAGTTAATTGAGAAGTTATTCAATTATAGGGAATATCCTTTTATTGCTAATAAGATATTCTGATACAAACAACATCCCCCACTCTGAAATGAAATTATGAGAGACTCGAAGCTGCTTGGCAAAGAGGCTTCAAAAATGAGCCTGAGCTGGAAATGCTGGAATCAATGCCAGCTTCAGAGGAGTGAAAGGGGATCGATAAAATTCTTATCAGGGTTTCCTCACTGTTTCTTGGCTCTCACTTGGGATTGTTTGGACATTGGTGAGAGCTGGTGCAGATGGATCAGGATAAAAAGCTGCTCTTAATGCAGATTATCAGCCAGGATATCTAAACCACATCTAATAGTGCTCTCTATTATCTAATTTGCCAAGATTAGATTTCTTTTTCTGCACCGCTTCACAAGCTCATCTCCACTCTGCTGTTGGCTCCTCGAGTCAAGGAGAGCATCTCTAGTAAATAAATATCAATTCTCTCGTTATTAATTTGCAAAACAAGAGCGCCTGGCAGCCCAAACAGAGGCAGGGCTGGACCTGGGGGAATGTGCAGGACAAACCTTCACTTGCTTCCCCTAAATCTGACCTGTGCATCCTCTGGAATGAAAATAAGGAATTGCTGGTGCTCCCCAGCAGGTTCTGACTGATTTTGGCTCCTTGGGAGTTGTTCAGGTGTGAGAGGCAGGAAATGAGGATCAGCCCCCAGCCCACCACGCCCCCCTTCCTCCCTGACCCCTAAAATGGGTCCTTTCTCCCCCACTGTCCCCATAAAACTCCAGGATTGAGCCCAGAAGGTGAATTTGTGTGGGGTTTGCTCATCCTGTCCCATTGCAGCCCCTTAGAGTTAAATCCATCCTATCCTATCCTATCCTATCCTATCCTATCCTATCCTATCCTATCCTATCCTATCCTATCCTATCCTATCCTATCCTATCCTATCCTATCCTATCCTATCCTATCCTATATCCCATAAATCCCATCCCAAGTCCCATCTCAAATCTCATCCCATCCCAAATCCCATAAATCTCATCCTATCCCAAATCCCATCCCATCCCATTATCCCATCCCATCCCATCCCATCCCATCCCATCCCATCCCATCCCATCCCATCCCATCCCATCCCATCCCATCCCATCCCATCCCATCCCATCCCATCCCATCCCATTATCCCATCCCATCCCATCCCATCCCATCCCCCATCCCATCCCATCCCATCCCATCCCATCCCACCCCCATCCCATCCCATTATCCCATCCCATTATCCCATCCCATCCCATCCCATCCCATCCCATCCCATCCCATCCCATCCCATCCCATCCCATCCCATCCCATCCCATCCCATCCCATCCCCACTGGAATTATCAATTTCCCACTTTTAAAGACAAACTTTCCCCACAGTACCCAAGGGGTGGCAGAGCCCAGGGGGATTTCTCCTTCTGTTCAGGCAAACAAGCAGGAATTCTGATTTAAAACAGAGGAAAGGCTGAATTGGGAGGGGATTTGAGCAGATTTGATTTTCTCATCCCTCCAGCCCAGCCCTGACAGCTCTGAGTGGCCGCTCCATGGGGAGCATTTCCAGCAGATTGAGCAGCAACAATTTGGTTTCCTCCAGCAATCAAATCAAAGTTCTGAACAACCTGGTATAAAAAAAAAACAACCCCAACAAACAACAGCAGCAAACACAGAAACCTCTGTTAAACCCTCTCTGCAGAGATTAGAAAAGTTCAAAGAATGAGGTTTGGAAATTGCAATTTTTGGGTTGTTTTGTGGGATCAGCTCCAAGGAGGAGGAGGAGGAGGAGGAGATGCAGCTCCCTTGGGATGGAGCTGGGCAAAAAGGGAATAAACAGAGATTTTAAAGGAACCTTTTGCTCTTTGTTCTGAACAACAATCCAGCGTGGAACAATATTCCAGAGGCTGCTCTGCAAGCCTGGAGATGTTTTGGAGAGCAGAACCAGCTTTGGGATATTCCAGAGGCTGCTCTGCACACCTGGAGGTGTTTTGGAGAGCAGAACCAGCTTTGGGATATTCCAGAGGCTGCTCTGCACACCTGGAGGTGTTTTGGAGAGCAGAACCAGCTTTGGGATATTCCAGAGGCTGCTCTGCACACCTGGAGGTGTTTTGCAGAACCACCTGGGAGATGTTTTGGAGAGCAGAACCAGCTTTGGGATATTCCAGAGGCTGCTCTGCACACCTGGAGATATTTTGGAGAGCAGAACCAGCTTTGGGATATTCCAGAGGCTGCTCTGCACACCTGGAGATGTTTTGGAGAGCAGAACCAGCTTTGGGATATTCCAGAATATTCTGGGCCTTTCCAGAACATTTTGTGCACCCAGAACTGTGAGGTTCAGATCCCACCAGTTCTGGAATGAGGGATTTCCACCCAAAGAACCCCAAATAAAACAACCCCAGGTGTCTGAACACATCCCTAAGCTCAGGCCATAAAGGACTTGGCTCAGTGAACATCTCATTTTTAACGAGCTTCCAGCAGGTTTTAATTAATGATCACTTCCAGCCTGCCACACCGAGGCACGGGTGGCAGTTTTAGGGATTTGAAAGCTCCATCTCAGGTTCCAAATTCCAAGTGAGGAGCAAACTCAGGCTCCCTGGAGGGTTTTTATCGCTGCCCTGGCTGAAGGAGCAGCTCCTGTTTAGCACTTTTTGTTTACCCTGCAGAGTTCAGCAGCATAATTGAAATTAATATTGGCCTTAAAGAGGAGCTTGTTCCTCCCTGCTGTTCTGAGTTAGCATTAAATGCCTTTTTTAAGCCGTGTTTGTGCGGGGATGAAGCTTTTTCACACCCAGTTATAAAGAATGGCTGGGATTCCCCTGACAGCTCCTGTTAGGCTGCAGAGCACTCAGGCAAAAAGTGCTTTGTAATAAGGTCAGAAATGCTGGAAATTCCCGGGATCTCAGCCCTGGGAGCTGCTCACAGAGGGCTTCACTTCATTAAATGTGAGAAGTCACGAGTTGCAGTAAATCACATTAAATCACCCGGGGGAGGGCAGAGCTGCTCCTGCCCTGGGGAATCCTGGAGCTGCATCCTGGGGCTGGCACAGGGAATTCAGCTCCTCTCCGAGCCCCCAGAGCTGCTGCAGGGAAGGGGAAAATCAGCTTCAATTTTTTTTTTTTTAATTGGCCATCACCGTGGCCTTGTGCAGAGCAAAGTCCCCATCCTTTGTAATCCTTGTTCCTGGGGTTATTTTGGCGGTGGTGGGAGGAACAAGAACAGAATTCCCAGAGTTTTAAAGCCAGAGGTAACTAAAACCTACAGGGCTTCCTGAAATAGATCTGTGTATTATTATATTTATAATATATTTGTTCAATCTGGGCCATTTGGGCTCAATGATCCTTGTGGGCCCTTTCTAACTCAGAATATTCCGTGGATATTTATCCTATAGAAACCACAAATATCTCCTCGATAATCCACCTGGGCTCAGATTCCCAAAGCAGTAAAGGCACAGGATTAAACATCTCAATTTAAAAAAAATAAAAATTAAAAAAAAAAAAGCCAACAAAAAAGGAGGCAAGCTCTATTTTTGATCAGATTTTATCTAATTTCACCATTCAATTCTTCCTGCTCCTGGTGGCTTTTTCAGCTGCTATCACATTTCTGTGCTGCTTCAAGAGTGTTATCAAGCCATCCCTTAACTGCTTTGTGAGGAGCCAAATCTCCTCTTTGATGAGCTGAGACTTGAAAGAGAACGGAACAGCAGATTTGGGGAGCGGCTCCCATCCGTTAATTGTCGCGGCTTTAATAATCAGAGCAATTCCGATCCGTTATTTTGGGTTTTGTTTGAAAATGGAAACTGCTCTGAGCCATCCAAGCCGCGATTTTGGCTCGTAAATCACGGCTGGTTGGAGCAGGGGGAGCAGAGGGAGCAGGTAATGGGATTGCTCAGGTTTTGCTGACTTCAATAATAAAAGCTGCCACCCCAAAGGAAGGAGAAGCATTCAGTGTGCAGAGGGAATAAAAAATATGAACTCATCCTGCCTAATGGCTCTGAGAAGTAATAGAAAGATATGCATAGATTATTTTGAGTCTTAAAGAAAAGAGGGATGCATCCAATTTGCATTAAATGTTCCTGGTAATCTTAGGGGGAAGAGATTTCCTTGGAAACACAGGGATCATTAGGGGAGGGGAGTGGAGGTTTTGTCCTTGAGTCGAGTTTCCTTTGGATCCCATTAAACCTGGGCTCTGCTGGGCTTGGCTGATGATCCAAACACCCAGAGCTGCTTTTTGTGAGGAGCTCTGCTCCAGGAAAGGGGAATAAAGGGTGGGAGCAGCTCCTGGAGCAGGAGCATGGAGCAGATCCCAGGGATGGCAAACCAGGAGCCACCTCCTTCCTTTTAAACTCTCCTCTCTGGGTTCAGCCCTGGCTGTCCCAACAACCCTCTGGGGAAGGTAAAACTGGGATTGAACCTCTGGGACCTGAGGCTAGAACTGAGATTTCACCCAGTTCCTGGATCCCCTCTGATTTCCTGGGACAGAGCAATTCCAGGTGTGGAATTAGAGACACTGAAGGGCAGGAGCCTGTGCAGGGTGTGCATCCATCCCATCCTTCCAAAATTCCAGATCCAGCCCTGAATCCCATCCTCCCAAAGATCCAAACTCAGCCCTGCATCCCATCCTCCCAAAGATCCAAACTCAGCCTTGCTAAACCCTGCATCCCCTCCCTCCCAAAGATCCAAACTCAGCCTTGCTAAACCCTGCATCCCATCCTCCCAAAGATCCAAACTCAGCCCTGCATCCCCTCCCTCCCTAAGATTTGAACTCAGCCTTGCTAAACCCTGCATCCCAGCCTCCCAAAGATGCAACCCAGCCTTGCATCCTGTTCCTCCCAAAAATCCAGATCTGGACCTGCATTCCCATCCTTCTCCAAAATCACCTCCTGTCCCAGCCCTGCATTCCCATCCTTCCCAAAATTCCAGATCCAGCCCTGCATCCCATCCTCCCAAAGATCCAGATCCAGACCCAGCCCTCATTCCCATCCCTCCCAAAAATCCCAACCCAGCCCTGCATCCCATCCTTGCCAAAATTCCAAACCCAGTCCTGTATTCCCATCCTCCCCAAATTCCCCTCCCAACCCCTTTTCCATCTCCTGTCACTCCTGGCTCTCTCCAACCCCGCAGCCTCCCTGAGCTGGATATTAATTTGCTAATTACTCTTTCCATGTTGGTTGTTTTATTTCTATATTACTTATTATTATTATTATTATTATT
This sequence comes from Muscicapa striata striata, assembly GCA_030060385.1. NCBI lineage: Eukaryota > Metazoa > Chordata > Aves > Passeriformes > Muscicapidae > Muscicapa > Muscicapa striata. The sequence continues at coordinate 122,343 of JAREIS010000437.1, forward strand.
ATTATTATTATTATTATTATTACTATTATTATTATTATTATCACTATTATTATTATTATTATTATTATTATCATTCCTCTTACAGTCATTTACCAGAGAAGTTTCCTCCCTCCTCCTCCTTGCCCAAACACAAACACATTTTTATCAACACGGCCGACATGATTGCACTTGTGCTGTTATGTTTTATTTATTTCCATATAGGTTTGATTCTGTTGCAGTTTCTCATTTCTGCCTGATGCATTATTCATGATTTATACAATATTGGAGCTCGTGTAGGACACCCTCTGTTTATTGGCTCTGCTCTCCTTTTCTGGGTGTATAAAAATAAAACATGGCAAGCTCCTTCTCCCTTCACGTTCTGCTGTTTGCAGGGAAACAATAGCAATAATATCAGCTTAAAATCATTATTAATTCTACTTTTAACACCTTGGGAGCTGAAATAGAATTGAAATCGGGGATTATTTTAGTTATTGGTGTGCATTAAATTCTCATCAGCGCTTTAAGGCCAAATTCTGAGATGCAGGAAGTCAAGGAAGCTTAAGTTACTCTGAGGTTTTTTGGGAATTTTTTCCTCTTTTGATTTGCTCAGCCCCAAAGGGTCCAGATGAGCTGAGAATTTGGAGCTGCAGATGCTTTTCTCTCCCATCTCCAGTTAAACCAAGCTGTCTGTGAGCTCTCAGCAGGTGAAATTATAAATCCCAGCCCAGAGGAGGGGCTGGAGATGGGTGTAACAGTGTGACTGGGGTTTGCCAATTTTAATATATTTAATTTCCTTTGGGGATCGAGTTTAGGAGTAAAGACAAAGCAGGCTTAAAGCTTAAAAAGGGTACAAGAAAATTTATTAACAACACAAAACAATTCAGAATGAGATTTCCAGATTATTCCCTCCTCCCCCTTTCTTCATACCAGCAACACACAGAAAAAAAAACTTTGGTCAGTTATTCACTCAAATAATCATTTCAGTTCAATCAAGAGAGAGAAGCCCCTTCTTTTTGTTTAGGCCTAGAGGGTGTCTCACCCTCGTAAGTTGCATCCGCCCGGAAACTACAAATTATGGTTTTTCCTCCCATTTTCACAGTCCTTCCAGAGCTGTATATGGGTTGCTGAAAAAACACATGGGGTGTCATTTTAAAGGCAGGCTGCTGAGAACACAAAAGGACTCTTTATCTCACTCTTCACCAAGTATCTCTGTCCAATTCCAGTCCCAAAGACAGAGAGCTCCATTTCCCGAGGCCCAATTCTCAAGGCAAAAAAGGTCTTCTTCTCAGGCACTTTTAACCTCCTCAAGTATATTCTACAGTTTAAAGGAATTTTAAGTAAAGTCACGATCCTCTAAAGCCCACAAAAAAAAAGGTTTTAGGCTACTTATCAGTGGCGACTCCTCCATCTCTCCTTCTATAACTCTGGCCTTCCTTCTGCTGACTTCTGTAATTCCTCTTGCTTCATGCTTTCTCTTCTGGGAAGCTCAGAAAATCTAAAGTCTCATTCAGGCACCAAAAGTTAAACTTGTATCTAAAATGGTAAAGATCCAGGCTGAAACCATGCTGGAAAAGACGCAGCCACACGAGATGATGAAATGGCTGGACTTCTTTGTGTCGCTGTGTGAGGGCCCGAGCCGGGCCGGGCGGGGCGGGCCGAGCCGAGCCGAGCCGAGGCGGGCCGAGCCGAGGCCGAGCCGAAGGCCGAGGCCCGGGCCGAGCCGAGGCCGGGCGAGGCGGGGCCGAGCCGGGCCGAGGCCGAGCGAGGCCGGGCCCGAGCCGGGCCGAGCTGGCCGAGCCGGGCCGGGGCCGAGCAGGCCGGGCCGAGCCGGGCCGAGCCGAGCCGGCCGGGCCGGGCCGGGCTCCCCACAGGTCGAAGCCACTCCGGGTCCTTCCCGAGTCTGGGCTCTCCTCGCCCAGTGCCGGGGCCGGGCCGGGCCCGCCGGGGCCAGAGCCGAGTCAACCCCGGGGCCTTCCCAGGGCCGAGTCATCCCGAGCCAGGCCAGGTCCACTCCGGGCCTTCCCGGGCCGGGCTCTTCCCCCATGCTGGGGACGGAGCCGAGTCCACCCCAGGGGCTTCCCGGGGCCGGGAGTCATCCCGGGGCTGGGCCCTTCCTCCTCCCGGAGCTCAGCCCGGGCCGGGCCCCATCCCGGGACCGGAGCCCCTGCCAGCTCCTCTCCCCTGCTCTACCAGAAACCAAAAGACACAAACTAACTTCTTTCCTGTGATTCGTAAAAGCGAAACAGCGTTCCAATTGGTTTCCTGGGCTGTCAATCACCAACCCAGGTCTCCGATTGGTCCCCGCAGCCTCAGGGGAGGCTCCCAGAGAAGACCCCTGCTCCCTTTGTCTCAGGACCCTGCGCGTTCCATGTGGCCTCCGTGGGGGATGGGCCACCACCCCCACACGCTCCATGTGTCTCCAGCACAATGGGTTTGGTTTGTTTTCTCACAAAATCCCTCCACTTCCTCAGTTCTGGGGGTGGGGGTGGCTCTGGACCTCAAATCCGATTTGGCCACCCCAAATCTCATCCCAGAGCCCCCAGCTCTGACGAGGGCAGCACTGGAGCAGAGGGTTGGATGGAGATTTCCCATAACAGGTGGGGCAGGAGCCTGAAATCCCACCCCAAAGCAGCATTATTATCAATCATTAATATCACACCCCATTATTGCCTGTGTTTAATGCAGAGCTGTAGAATTTGTGACCCTGCTTGCAGGAACTGCAGCCCAAGTTCTGAACATCCATTTTGCCTCTCCAAATTGTCCTGGTTTGAAGGACAGGTGTCTGCCAATAAAGGCAGAAACTTCTCTTTGAAATGGAGAATGTAAACCCCCTCCCTCCAAATTATTATAATTTTGAAATTAAGGGGCTCTCAGGCAAAGATATGGGAATTGGGAATAACAGTTCTTTACCAGGAAAATTAGAATAGAAATGCAGTATTACAAAGAACAATCCCAAACCCTGCCAGAGTCAGAATCCAAGCTGACACCCGTCAGTCAGTCAGGGTGTTGGCACAGTCCCATTCCATGGTGGCTGCATCCTCCTGCAGGGGCAGATGTGGCTCAGCTGGAGCAGTGCTCCTGGAGAAGGGGCAGTTTCCTCTGAAGGTGCAGGGATGATGTGGAAGGGTCTGGTTTTCCTCTGGAATCCAGTGGCAAAGGCTGCTCTGGTGTCCAAAATCTCAGTTTTTTTATGTAGATAGGAAATGTTTGGCTCCTCCCCTGGCTGGAGCATCTCCCATGGGATGATGGAATTTTATCAGCCATGCCCTGGGACTCACTGGCCATGAACAGGAGATCTCTCCTGGAGGGAGGATGGGCTGTGGGAAGATAAAGATGATTGCCCAGCTGGTTTAAAGCTGCCCATTAACAGGAGATATCCCCACAGAGATCAGGATCGCTGCCACACCCAGTTTTTAACAATGGCCCATGAACAGGAGATCTCTCCTGGAGGGAGGATGGGCTGTGGGAAAGATAAAGATGATTGCCCAGCTGGTTTAAAGCTGCCCATGAGCAGATGATGTGTGCCAGGAGATCAGGGGCACTGCCCCACCCGGCTGCAGCAGATGGGGATAAATGGGGGTTTCCCCCACCCCAGCCAGGATAAAACTCTTGGGCGTTATTGACCAGAGCACATCTCAGCCAGACCTTGGTGTTGTTGATTTCATGACTCTCTCCTCTCCTCCCCCTCTCTCTCTCCTGCTCCATCCCTAATTCCTGGTTTATTTGAGCTCCTGGCCCTCCAAGATTTTTATGGCATTAGCACAAACTTCTCGGGATGAGCACGACCCCATAAATCAGCTGCTGACCGTTCCTTGCTGAATGGCAAGGAAATAAAACCAGGGAGATTTGGGGAAGTTAAACCCAGACCTATTTGCCCTCTGCCTCTTGAGCCAGCTCCTCTCCTTGAACAACTGTGGCAGGCTGTGAAAAAACACAAATGAAAATATAAAATAAAGATATAAACGTCAGCCAGAGTCATAAAAACTGAGAGTGGCTGGTGATGGCCTTCAGGGATTCAGGATCCATCCCAGGGAGAATTCCTGATGTTCCTCCAGCTCTCTCCTGCTGGTTGAAGATCCTGTATTCACTTCTACAGAAGTAATTAATACTTTTATTTGTGTAACTAATTAACAGTAGTAAAAAATAACCCAGATAATGCATTTGTGGAGCATCTTATCTATATGATAACAACAAAAACCCCCAAGAAAATAAGCATTTAAAAAATACAAAAAAAAATTGATCACTCACCCTTGGGTTATCAAAAACTGCCTTATGAAAAAATATAAATTTAATGCACAGAATGACATTTAAAAGGAGAAATCAAAAGTCGTGTCTGGATCAGCAGTGTCAGAGCTCGAAATGCAAATTCCTGAATAAAGAGCTGAACTCCAGTTTAGGCACATCCCAGTGATTATTTGGCCATTAACTTCAGTAAACATAAGAATGTGAAGAGAAAAGAAAGGAGATCTGTAATTTCTCCATTATTTAGCTTTGTTTGAAATGAAACCCTCGGAAAGATGTATATCATTTCAATTTCACTTCCAGAGGCTTTTATGTAAATTAATTGCGTTAGAGAATTGGCAGGAACATTTATTCAATTTCCAACAGCCGTGATTATGAGCTTTACATTAATATAACAACAATTTAACAGTGCCTGATAGATGGGACACAACCATGTAATTATCAAAAGTGAGCCACTTTCTTCATCTCTAATTAGTTCCAGAAGCAAACACAGTTTTGCTGGGACTAATTGTGGCCTTGCAGCTGGAGCGAGGTGAGGCTGGGCTGGGCGTCAGGTGCTGGTTTTTGTTGGTTTTTCCTGGTTTTTGCTGGTTTTTTGCTGGTTTTTTGCTGGTTTTTGCTGGTTTTGCTGGTTTTTGTTGGTTTTTCCTGGTTTTTGCTTTTTTTTGCTGGTTTTTGCTGATTTTTGCTGGTTTTTGCTGTTTTTTCTGGTTTTTGCTGTTTTTTTGCTGGTTTTTACTGATCTTTTGCTGTTTTTTGCTGGTTTTTTGCTGTTTTTTGCTGGTTTTTGCTGGTTTTTGCTGGGTTTTACTGCTTTTTTGCTGGTTTTTGCTGTTTTTTGCTATTTTTTGCTGGTTTTTGCTGGTTTTGCTGGTTTTTACTGTTTTTTCTGTTTTTTTCTGTTTTTTTCTGGTTTTTGCTGGTTTTTGCTGGTTTTTACTTTTTTTTGCTGTTTTTTGCTGTTTTTTGCTGTTTTTTGCTGGTTTTTGCTGATTTTTTGCTGGTTTTTGCTGGTTTTTGCTGTTTTTTACTGATTTTTTGCTGGTTTTTGCTGGTTTTTGCTGGTTTTTTGCTGGTTTTTGCTGGTTTTTACTGATTTTTTTCTGGTTTTTGCTGTTTTTTACTGTTTTTTACTTTTTTTTGCTGGTTTTTGCTGGTTTTTGCTGGTTTTTGCTGGTTTTTGCTGGTTTTTGCTGGTTTTTACTGATTTTTTTGCTTGTTTTTTTTGCTGTTTTTTGCTGGTTTTGCTGTTTTTTACTGGGTTTTGCTGCTTTTTGCTGCTTTTTGCTGCTTTTTGCTGGTTTCTGCTCCCATCAGGTGCAGAATTCCACCCTCTGTGCTGAGCAGCAGCAGGGGCTGGGGACACTTAGGCTCCTTGCCAGCGGCAGAATTCCCTCTCTCCTCACTTTATCCATCCAAAAATGAGCTGGGACTGGAAATGGGTTTGTGAGGACAATGCAGGAGTGTCTGTGATTAATTATCCCCCAGGATTAACGAGCTGCAAGGACTCAGCCCCACTCTCCTCAGCAGAGCTCTGCACCACACCACTCCTGGCATGACCCCCAGTGCCTTGTTGAAACTCTGTTTGCTTCTGTCCCCGCACTGTAAATTGTGTTTTTGCAGCTTTTATTGCCCATATCCTCTTCAGAAATCCTTCCTCTCATTAGAGCAAACCCAATTACTGAGTGCCAATTGAATCCCAGCAATTGGCCCTGCACTAATTGCTCGAGGGCAACTTCCACGATCTATCAGGATCATACCCAGGCAGCACTAATGCATTTAGTGGGGACTTTATTGGATTTATTAAGCCTCTGGCCCGATGCAGCTTCTCACAAATGTGTTTTGTGAGTATGACAGGCCCTGGCCAGTGAATTCCTGCCTCGTTTCTCTGATGGAACTCGTGGTTCTTGTCAGGGCCATTATCCCCTGCACCAAAGCAGGGCTGGCACTTGCTGAGCTCTGCACAGATCTCAGGCTCCAGCCACCCTCTGCTCTGCAATTCCTGGGGAATCTGGGATTTTCCATCCCTTAGGGTGAGGGCTGCTAGGAAAAGTTTCTGTAATTTCTGTGGAACCTGAGATTTTCCATCCCTTGAGCAATGACTGGCAGGAAAAGTTTCTGTAATTTCTGTGGAACCTGAGATTTTCCATCCCTTGAGCAATGACTGGCAGGAAATTTTTCTGTTTCTGTACCTGAGAATTTCCATCCCTTGAGGTGAGGTGAGGTGGGGCTGGTCTGGCAGGAAAAGTTTCTGTAATTCCTGGTGGAACCTGAGATTTTCCATCCCTTAGGATCAGAGCTGGCAGGAAATGTTTCTGTAGTTCCTAGGGAACCTGAGATTTTCCATCCCTTGAGGCAAGGACTGGCAGGAAAAGTTTCTGTAATTCCTGTGGTACCTGAGATTTTCCATCCCTTGAGGCAATGACTGGCAGGAAAGTTTCTGTAATTCCTGTGGAACCTGAGATTTTCCATCCCTTGGGACTAGGCCTGGCAGGAAAGTTTCTGTAATTCTGTGGAACCTGAGAATTTCCATCCCTTGAGGTGAGGTGGGGCTGGTCTGGCAGGAAAATTTTCTGTAATTCCTGGTGGAACCTGAGATTTTCCATCCCTTAGGACTAGGGCTGGCAGGAAAAGTTTCTGTAATTCCTGTGGTACCTGAGATTTTCCATCCCTTGAGGTGAGGTGGGGCTGGTCTGCCAGGAAATGTTCCTGTAATTCCTGGTGGAACCTGGGATTTTTCCATCCCTTGAGGTGAGGTGAAGACTGGCAGGAAAAGTTTCTTTAATTCCTCTGGTACCTGAGAATTTACATCCCATAGGGCAAGGTGAGGTGGGACTGGTCTGGCATGAAATTTTCTTTAATTCCTGTAGAACTGAGACTTTTCATTCCTTGGGTGAGATGGGGCTGGGCTGGCAGGAAAAGTTTCTTTAATTCCTGTGACATCTGAGAATTTCCATCCTTTGGAGTAAGGTGAGAGTTGGTCTGACAGAAAAAGTTCCTGTAATTCCTGGTGGAACCTGGGATTTTTCCATCCCTTGAGGTGATGGCTGGCAGGAAAAGTTTCTGTAATTCCTCTGGAACCTGAGATTTTCCATCCCTTGGGGTGAGGTGAGGTACACAATTGATTTTGGGGGATTTTCAGCCCTTTTGGATGGGGAACACCTAATGGGTTATTAAAAAGCATTTTAGGTTTTAAATGGGTTTTAAAAGCATTCAGACACTGTGGAAATGCAGGGTTTTGGGGGGAAATGGAGATGAAATCCATGGAGGCTGTGAGGGAAATCCTTCCTGCCCATTCCCAGCTCCCAGTAAATCCCAGTTCAGTTCCAGCCTGGTGGGGTTTAGTTCACAAGTGCACTCAAGGAATGGGAATTAATGCTCAACCCTGGGCAGGCAAAATCTGGAGTTATTTCACCCTAATTTCACTATAATAGTCCATAATAATCAGACATAATTATGAACCTTGCATTATTACAAAAATTACCCTCGCTGAAGCGAACTTTGCTCTGCATTTTAAGGATTTGCCTTTTTATTTTCAAGTGCTTGTCCTTCTCCCCGAGTGAATGCAATTTATAGTTCTCCTTGACCTTTAGATAACAGCCAGTGCTGTTATTTTTTTGCTCTATTAATCCTCTTATCTTTCTGCCTGTGAACTATTGTTCACCCCATATTGGCCACTGGTACAAATTGTGCCCTGAAATCCAAATATACACACACACACACACACAAAAAAGAAGAGAGAACAGAGCAAATGGTGGCAGGAATGAGCTCAGTAATTTCCACCCTGATAACTTGGGCAGGTTCAGTTTATGAACTGAGCTCTGAATCCCAAAGAGGAGCAGAACCCTCCAGGTTGTGCTTGAAGTCACTGGGAGAGAGAAAAAAACAGCAGCACCAGCCTGATTTCATATTCTCTCTGCTCTCCATGTATTTACAGATTTTTCTCTTTTAATTTTCCTTCGAAAGCTGCCCCAGTGAGGTTGCACAAGGAATTCTGAGCAGCCTGATTATCAGTCCTGCCCACGGACAACTCCCTCGGGTGCTGCCTCTTCTTTGCTTTCCAATAAATATTTTTATTTATTGCTGTGTTAGGAGGAAGCTCACTGCAGTGAGGTTTTTCCATGATTTAAAGCCAGGAAATCTCCAGTGAACCTTAAGCAGTGCAGTGAAGAGGAAAAAACCTCACTGGCTGAGGTGAAAGGCAGAAACCTTCGGGGTGATAAATAAAACTTCCAGAGTTTTCCAGTTTGGGGCTGTAAGGAAAATTAATGCACAAACACCAGAGGTTTATGTCCAAAAAGGAGACAGAGGAGTCATTTTTGCTTTATTCGAATAAAGGGAGAGGTCATAGGGCATTCCCCTGGGATCTCTCAGATTTTTGGAGGACGCAGCCTCCTTTTATCCCAATTTCCCGGCCGCTTTTCCCTCTCTCTTTCCCCATAGGCTGAGGTACTTGAGAGGCACAGACTTCCCGGAACGCCTAAGATTCCCCTCTAATGTATAACCCTTCCTTTTAATTTTTAATTCTTGTAGAATTCATAATTTCCCCCCCTCATTGCTTCTTTATCTTCAGTTACCCAATTTAATTTATTAGCAAACCTACAGTTTGTTTGTGAAGGGAAATCTCTTTTTCCAGTTCATCAATCAGTGTAATCCCTCCATTGTTTATTTTATCTCTAGGTGCTAATTGTTTCTACCAGCAATCTACAGCTTGTTTGTAAAGACAAATTCTACATTCTTCTCAGGGCTTTTACCTCTTCCAAGGGTCAAGCTGGAGGCTGCTCAGGTAAAAAATGAAAGTGAATGTTCAGCCCCTGCTCTGCTCACTGTCCTGGCAGGAATTCTGCTCCTTGGCTCATCCCTCACTGCAGGCCAGCGAGGATTAATTAAAGTTGCAGAAAGTTGAAGGAGTGCCTGTGATATATATATATCATATTGTAATTCGTGTTGTAATTCGTGTTTTATATAAAATAAGTCTGCAAAATAAAAAAAATAAACGAGCCACAAAGTAAAGGCAGTGATTGCCTCAGAGCTAGGTAAATTAACATATCTACAGGTCGGACTGTTACCGATAAGCATCTATCTCCTGGGGAAACCTGGAAAATCAAGGAGGTGATGCCTTTCCCGAAAATCCCATCACTCCCCCCCCAAGACTGCATTCCCTGACTCTGGATGAAGTCCACCACCTAAAAGCAATACACAACGGACACAAAATCTCGTCAAAGAGCAGGAAGGACTTTGTCTTATGTGGACACCAGAGCTGAATTTGAAAGAAACAAAGGACTGTCTTGCTCCAGGCTATGAAAAACAGTATAAAAAGGGGTTCAACCAAAACGGTGGTGTGATCACCAGGGGACCCAGTGCGACAGAGGCTGGGTAACATCGTGTGTTCACCCAACTCCGAACCCGGGCTCGGTGTTGTACTTTCCGGTTGTGGCTTTGCAGGACCGTATTTTTGGTCGCGAAAATAAAATTTGCCAATTTAACCTTTTAATTCGGTTTGATTCGTTTATTATCTATAACAGTGCCCAAGGTAAAGATGAAACCCCTCGGAATTGCTCAGAGGAGCTGCTGGAGCTCGGGGCTGGGGGCTGGAAACTCCTGAACACACGGATGGAGCCGGGGGGAGCAGCCAGGCACGGGAACGTTCTGTGTCTGTTCTTCCCAAACAGCCCCGGAGTTTTATTTAGAGCAGAATTGACTCAGCAAAGCAGCAAATTCCCAGCCCTGCAGTGCTGGAGAGGAGAGAAGGGCTCGGAGATGTCGTGGGCTCCTGCTCCTCACTCTGCTCCCCTTCCTGAGGGATCCAGAGGGATCCAGAGAGATCCAGAGAGATCCAGAGGGATCCAGAGGGATCCAGAGAGATCCAGAGAAGTCCAGAGGTATTCAAAGGGATCCAGAGAGATCCAGGGGGATTCAAAGGGATCTAGAGAGATCCAGAGGGGTCCAGAGGGATTCCGAGGGATCCAGAGAGATCCAGGGGGATTCAAAGGGATCCAGAGAGATCCAGAGGGGTCCAGAGGGATCCAGAGAGATCCAGGGGAATTCAGAGAGATCCAGAAGGATTCAAAGGGATCCAGAGAGATCCAGAGATATCCAGGGGTATTCAAAGGGATCCAGAGGGATCCAGAGGGATCCAGAGGGATTCAAAAGTATCCAGAGAGATCCAGAGAGATCTAGAAGGGTTCAGAGAGATCCAGAGGTATTCAAAGGGATCCAGAGAGATCCAGGGGAATTCAGAGAGATTCAGAGAGATCCAGAGAGATCCAAAGTGATCCAGAGGGATCTAAAGGGATGCAGAGAGATCTAGAGAGCTCAAGAGGGATCCAGAGAGACCAGAGGGATTCAGAGGAATCCAGAGGGATCCAGAGAGATCCAGAGGAACTTAAAGGAATCCAGAGGGATCCAGAGGGATCAAGAGGGAACCAGAGATACCCAGAGGGATCCAGAGAGATCCAGAGGAATTCAAAGGAATCCAGAGGGATTCAGAGGGATCAAGAGGGAACCAGAGAGATCCAGAGGGATCCAGAGGGTTCAGAGGGATCCAAAGGGATCCTGAGGGATCCAGCCCAGAGCCCGAGCACAGAAGAACCCTGGAAAGCTTCGATTCTGCCCAGGAACCTGCACAGAACAAATCTGGGATTTCTGAGCCCAACAATTCCTCAGGGCTGCTCATTTCCTTCTCCTCCGTGCTGGGTTTTTATCCAGCACTGGAACATTTCGGGGTTCTCGGTGTCACTTCAGCTCAGGTTTGATTCCAGCCCGGTTTGGGGCAGTTTTTCCTTCCAGGGTGCTCAGAGTGGAGTTCCCAGGGCACAGTTCACACAGGGAAAGGCTCTGTGAAAAGTGAGGGGCAGCTCCTGGCGCTGCTGAGCCTCGGGGTCACCTCTGCTGCCCCAGAGCCCAGGGCTTGTCATTATAAATAATAACAATTTATAATTATAAATAATAATAATTTATAATTATAAACAATAATAATTTATAATTATAAACCCTGATGAGCTGCTCCAGCAGCTGTTTCTGCACTGAACAACTCTCTTTGCCCTTTGCTTTTCTAATTCCAAACTCGCCCGGGGCGCCAGTTCACCTTCTGGAGGAGCAGCTCTCCGGAGCCTTCCCCAGTGCCTGCTACAGACAGAGGATTTTACACTTCAGCACCATGAAAGGAAATGTGCAGGGGCTCCTCCAGGGCAGGACAGGAGGATTTTTGTGCCCAGCCTGCAGGGGACACTCAGGTCAGCCTGTCCTGCCTCAACTTGTGACCCTTTTTTTGTTCGGTGCTGTCGGAGCTGGAATTTTTTTCCCAAGAACAGTTGGGGAGTTTTTGTTTGGGGTTTGTTAAAGGAGAGGACAACAGGTTTGGCTCACAGCAAAGGGAAACATTCTCTGTTTTGTATGATTTTATGGCTTTTTATTCCCTTTTCTTCCTATGCAAAGGCCTTTCCCAGATAAACTCCAGTGGCTGAAATCTCCATTTCTCTAGGAATTTAGGAAGTGGGTAAAAACCAGGAATATTGACAGTTCTGATAGCAGGGGTTCTGCCAGCCCCAGGTGAGGAGGGAGCAGAGCAGATGGAGGAATTTAAAATTCTGTGCAGCACAAAGACCTTGGGAAAAAAAAAAAAAAAAAAAAAGAAAAATAAATCAAAATGCAAACTGACTCCTCCAATGCATCTTCAGGCAGGGAAAATAGGATGCAATTAAGTTCTTCCAGCAAGGCTCCAGTCCCTCTAATGATAAGCTTTAAACGAGCAGCTTAATGAAATGTCACAAGGACAGGGCTGGAACAATCCCCAGGTCCTGGCTGCTGAGCAGAGCTGCACCTGATGGAGGAGAAATTACAGGGGGAGATGAAAAGGGAGCATTTGCTTCCATGTCCCTGCTGGAAATGCACTGTGGTGGAACACAGAGGGGTTTGGCTCTGGAATTTTAAGCAGGAGCAGCCCCAAAAGCAAAGGTTGGAGTGACAGGTAGCCAAGCTCCTCAAATGAAATGGGGTTTTTTAGTAATTAATTCACTTTAGCTCTCCCCATGATTTTGCCAGTCTTTAGGGTGGTGGAGCTGGGAAATTCCTGGATTTTGGAGAGTTCCCACAGAGCTGTTCCTTCCTCCCTGGGGTGGGAGGTTTGGGGTGTCCTTCCTTTCTAAAGAGGGGGTTTGTGTTTGGTGGAGCTCCCTGCTGCAAACCCTTCCCTCTGAGGCACTTGGGTGCTCTCTTTTCCCAAATAAACCAATAATTCCAATTCATCAGGAGACCGAGTCAGCTGGGGCTCTGCTCCCAGAGCTCCCAGGGCAGTGGGTCCCTGTTCTCCCCTTTCGGGTCAGTGCTGGAAATGAGGAGGAGTTTTGGTGAAACCTCAGCCAGGGAGGGTCAGAGGTGGGGGCTGGGTGCAGGCAGGGCTGGCAAAGCAGGGCCGGGAAATTCCCACGTTTGGGAGAGCAGGATGGGCACAGGGCAGGGCTGAAGGATCCCCTCGATCCCTCCCTGAAACTCCTCAATCCCTCCTGGATCCCCTCAATCCCTCCTGGATCCCCTCAGTCCCTCCTGAATCCCCTCAATCCCTCCTGGATCCCCTCAGTCCCTCCTGGATCCCTTCAATCCTTCCTGAAACCCCTCAATCCCTCGGGGATCACCTAAATCCCTCCTGGATCCCCTCAATCCCTTCTGGATCCCCTAAATCCCTCCTGGATCTCATAAATCCCTCCTGGATTTCCTAAATCCCTCCTGGATCCCCTAAATCCCCTCCTGGATCCACTCAATCCCTCCTGGATCTCATAAATCCCTCCTGGATCTCCTAAATCCCTTCTGGATCCCCTCAATCCCCTCCTGGATCCCCTCAATCCCTCCTGAATCCCCTCAATCCCTCCTGGATCCCCTCAATCCCTTCTGGATCCCCTCAATCCCTCCTGGATCCCCTCAATCCCTCCTGGATCCCCTCAATCCCTTCTGGATCCCCTCAAACCCTCCTGGATCCCCTCAATCCCCTCCTGGATCCCCTCAATCCCTTCTGGATCCCCTCAATCCCTCCTGGATCTCCTAAATCCCTCCTGGATCCCTCTGTCCCTCCTGGATCCTCAACCCTCCTGGATCCCCAGGTTTTGGTGAGTGTGGCTGTTTGGGAAGGGGTTTTGAGTGGACATTTGCTCCATGTGAGTTTTTTCTGCTGCCTCCCCTCCTCCACAGGCCCTGCCAGTCCCAAAATAGGCTAAAAAAAATAAAATAAAAAAAAAATCCAACACACAGTAAATTGTCCTGGAACACATCAGCAGCTTCGTGTTTTTGCCCTGCCTTGGAATAAAATTCTCCCAGCACAGCTCCCCCAGGGCAGGAGAGGAACTCTGAATTCATTTCTTTTGACGACCACGTCAACCTGCTTTGCACATAAAAAAAAAAAAAAAAAAAAAAAAAAGAAGAAAAAGAAGAAGAAAAAAAAAAAGAAAAAAAAAAAAAAAAAAAAAAAGAAAAAAATACAAACCTATATTTAGAATGCATAATGCAAGCATATCATCTTCCAAACAAGAAAGTAGGACGTGTCCTCAGCCAGGATGAAAAGGAAATGGGGGGAGAACAAAAAGCCGAGTGTGCATTTGAGATGGGAATGGCTCCCACACAAAGGCAGTGTCAGAGTGGCAGCTCCTCTCTAATAACAGCCATGTAAATACAAACACAAACATCCCCCTGCATCAGCACAGCCCCAGGGAACAAAAAGGGTGACACAGAGATGGGGAGTGCTGAATATTTCCTGGCTCAGAGCCACCAGGGTGGATTTACAGCTCTGTGGGTGTCTCAGGCCGGGGCAGCTGCAGCTGCAGCTGCTCCTGCACGGCAGAGATTCAGCCCTGGGGTCCCTGGGGCTTCCTGCAGTGGCCACCCTGCCCCCAGCAGTGGCCACCCTGCCCTCAGTGATGCCCATCCTTCCTCAGTGATCTCCACCCTGCCCTCAGTGATCTCCATCCTGCCCTCAGTGATCTCCATCCTTCCTCAGTGATCTCCACCCTGCCCTCAGTGATGTCCATCCTTCCTCAGTGATGTCCATCCTTCCTCAGTGATCTCCATCCTTCCTCAGTGATCTCCACCCTGCCCTCAGTGATGTCCATCCTTCCTCAGTGATGTCCATCCTTCCTCAGTGATGTCCATCCTTCCTCAGTGATGTCCATCCTTCCTCAGTGATCTCCATCCTTCCTCAGTGATGTCCATCCTTCCTCAGTGATGTCCATCCTTCCTCAGTGATGTCCATCCTGCCCTCAGTGATGTCCATCCTTCCTCAGTGATGTCCATCCTTCCTCAGTGATGTCCATCCTTCCTCAATGATGTCCATCCTTCCTCAGTGATGTCCATCCTTCCTCAGTGATCTCCACCCTGCCCTCAGTGATCTCCATCCTTCCATCCTTTCAGTGGTTCTGTGCTTCTGTAATTTTGTAATTCAGTGATTCTGTGATTCTGTGATTTTGTGATTCTGTAATTGGGCAATTCTGTGATTTCGTGATTGTGTGGTTCTGTAATTCAGGGAGTCACTGATTCAGTGATTCTGTGATTCTTTAATTCTCTAATTCAGTGATTCTGTGATTCTTTAATTCTCTAATTCAGTGATTCTGTAATTATTTAATTCTGTAATTCTGTAATTCTTTAATTCTCTAATTCAGTGATTCTGTAACTCTTTAATTCTGTAATTCTGTAATTCTTTAATTCTCTAATTCAGTGATTCTGTAATTCTTTAATTCTGTGATTCAGTGATTCTGTAATTCTGTAATTGGGCAATTCTGTGATTTCGTGATTGTGTGGTTCTGTAATTCAGGGAGTCACTGATTCAGTGATTCTGTGATCTGTAATTCTTTAATTCTCTAATTCAGTGATTCTGTAATTCTTTAGTTCTGTGATTCAGTGATTCTGTAATTCAGTGATTCAGTGACTCAGTGATTCATTGATAATTCTGTAATAATTCTGTGGTTCTGTTAATCAGTGATTCTGTAATTCTGTAATTGAGCAATTCTGTGATTTTGTGATTGTGTGGTTCTGTAATTCAGGGATTCACTGATTCAGTGATTCTGTGATTCTTTAATTCTGTAATTCTTTAATTCTCTAATTAAGTGATTCTGTAATTCTTTTAATTCAGTGATTCAGTGATAATTCTGTAATAATTCTGTGATCCCGTGATAATTCTGTGATTCTGAAATAATTCTGTAATAATTCTGATTATTCTGATTCTGTTAATCAGTGATTTTGTAGTTCTGTAATAATTCTGTGATTCAGTGAGTGATTCAGTAATTCTCTGATTCTGTAATTCTCTAATTCTCTAATTCAGTGATTCTGTAATTCTTTAATTCTGTGATTCAGTGATTCTGTAATTCAGTGACTCAGTGATTCTGTGATAATTCTGTAATAATTCTGTGATAATTCTGTAATAATTCTGTGATTCTGAAATAATTCTGTAACAATTCTGTGATTCTGTTAATCAGTGATTTTATAATTCTATAATTCTATGATTCAGTGATTCTATGATTCAGTGATTCGGTGATTCTCTGATTCTGTAATTCTGTAATTCTCTAACTCTCTAATTCTTTGATTCAGTGATTCTGTAATAATTCTGTGATAACTCTGTAATTCTGTAATAATTCTGTGATAATTCTGTGATAATTCTGTAATAATTCTGTAATAATTCTGTGATAATTCTGTAATAATTCTGTGATAACTCTGTAATCCTGTAACAATCCTGTAATAATTCTGTGGCAATTCTGTATTAACTCTGTAATTCTGTGATTCTCTGACCCCCTGAGGTTTCCTCCTTTCTCCCAGAGCTCTCCTCCCTCCCCAGCCCCATCCCTGCAGATCCAAGTGCCACACCCTGCTGCTCTCCATCCCTGGCAGGGGCTGTGCCCACCCTGGAGCATTTGGGATCCCAAATCATCCCCTGGGGCTGTGACCCGAGTGTGCAGCCCTGTGCTCCTGCTGCTGCCAGGGATGGGATCCAGGGATGGGATCCAGGGGTGGGATCCAGGGATGGGATCCAGGGATGGGATCCAGGGGTGGGATCCAGGGATGGGATCCAGGGATGGGATCCAGGGGTGGGATCCAGGGATGGGATCCAGGGATGCATTTTGGGCCAGCACAGCCGGGATGCTGGCGGGTGTTGGAGTGAGAAACACTCAGAGTTTGCTCCTGTGGATGTTGGTTCAGGAACAAGAGGAAATTCTGGCACATCCTCAGCTCATTTCCAGCTGGCCCCACCAACCCTCGGGGCTGCTGGAATCATTTCCAAATCAGCACATCCTTTCATTTCTCCACCGTTTGTTATGCGTGCTGCACTTTGCCATGAATAAATCAGGATTTTTCTCTGCTGGAGTGGAGCAGAACCACTCATTCCTTGACTGAGAAAAAAACTTTTAAAAATTCCCATTTTTGTTCTCGCTCCCCACCTTGGCCAGAGTTGTGCTCCCAGTCCATCGTCCCTCGTAGCCTGTTTGTTTAATTGATTGCATTGCTGTGTCAACCTCAAATATTTGCAAACTGGAGCTCACCCAGAGCTGGGCAGGGCCCAGCTCAGCTGCAGTGCTCAGCAGGGACCCCACAATCCAAACACACCAAATTAATTAGGGTTGTGTCCATGAGCTCGCCTGGGTTCTCTCAGGTTTGTGCAGGAGTGTTCCCTGCTTGTGCTCAAACATGTTGATTAAACAGTGCTGGTGGTTTTGGATTATTGCAGAGCCTCACCAGGTAAATATTTGTTCTTTGTCAGCAGCTGCTGCTTCCTCCTCTCTGCTTTTCCCTCTGCTGAGTCGACTCCCATGGGCAGTGGAGTGAAATTCCCGTGGGTGAAATTCCTCCTGGAAAAACAGAAGGGGGCTGCTTTGCCTAAAAAATGTGGTTTTCTGCCTCTCAGGGCGAAAATGTTCCAAAAAATGCCAATTTTTTAATTGCCATGACTTTGGTTGCCATTGTTTATGGAAGAGGAGGGATAATTCCTGAAAGGAACCTCCTTCCACTGCTGGCTTGTTTCCCTTTGTGCCTTCCCAGGGCTGCCCCTGGAGATGTTTATCCAGTGGGTTCAGTCCAATTAAACAGTTCATCAGCTGGGAAAATCAGCCCTGGAATAATCCTGCTGTCTTTAGTGGGACTAATGTCAGGCTTAAAGTTAATTCAGGAGCATTGTCACTGCTTTTAGGTGCCTTTTAAGCATTTTTTTCACCATTGGTCTCTTAATTCTTGTCTGAACACCAAATGGTCATTAGATATTCAGGAATAAATATGATCATTAGATACTCAGGAATAAATCTGATCATTAGATATTCAGGGAAAAGAATCTAATCATTAGATATTCAGGAATAAATCTAATATAAGCCTGCACTATGCAATAAACCACCCCTGATCTACAGGATCTATTTCTTCCTTTGCAAAGGGAGATCACCTGCTGGACAGCAAGTATGGAGAGGGTTAAAATCCCAAATATTTGCATTTGAATTTGCCCAAAGTTCAGTGAAAACAAGATGACAGCAGCACAACTGGTTTGTCTGTCTGCATTTTCTACAAAGCTTTACAAATCTCACAAGATATCCACTTCCTTTATTCTTTCCCTTCTTATTCTCCTTTTTTTTGGTTTTTTTTTTTTTTTCTTTCTTTTTGGCTTTTTTTTCCCTCTGTTTGTTTGGGTTTTCTTTCTCTTGGTGGTAGCTAAAAGCCATCCCAAAGTCTGAACCGATTTCTCAGTTTCAAAAGGAAGGATGATAAACCTGTCATCTGTGGCCTGAGCAGGGAGGTTGCTGCTGCTGCTCTGATATTAAAGCTGATTAAGAGCAGAGCTGGTTTGGAGGAGTTCATGTCTTCCTGAGCCTGTTTTATTCCTGAGGGAGGAATTTCTGTGACCCTGAGCTCTTGGAGCTGCCAGGGCTCTGGAGGAGGGACACGAGGAGAGCCCTGCTTGGCTGATGCTCACCTGAGTCAGCTGCTGGGACACTTTTAATTTCATTTTCTCTCCTCTGGAAGGCACAGGGGGATGTCAGGGTGGAAAGGGAGGCAGGGCTCTGTGCTGGGCTTGTTTGAGCAGCTCAGAATCTCTGAGGCAGCTCTGGTGAGGATCTGCAGGGAGCAGCCCAAACCTTTGGTGATTCTCTGGGGAGAGACTCTGCAGCTGTGCAGTTCCAATTATTCTGGGTAACCCTGAGCTCTTTCTTCTCCCTGCCCAGGAGCCCAATCCCTGGAGCAGAGCAGCTCTGCAGTCTGGGTGCTGTGAGCCAGCAGAGGATCCTGTCACTGCTGGGGTGAACGTGACCTGTGAAGGGACACACGACATCTCAAACAGCCAAAATCTGTTCATTACAACAGCACAATGTCTTTTATACCCTCTACAGAATTTGCACTTTATTCACTGGTTACAATAAATCAACACAATATTAGTTGGTGTAAAACCATCTCCACCTCTGCTTTGTACAAAACTTTTCTAAAAAATAATTTTCCCAGCTGCAGGTCTCTTCTCTTCTCTTCTCTTCTCTTCTCTTCTCTTCTCTTCTCTTCTCTTCTCTTCTCTTCTCTTCTCTTCTCTTCTCTTCTCTTCTCTTCTCTTCTCTTCTCTTCTCTTCTCTTCTCTTCTCTTCTCTTCTCTTCTCTTCTCTTCTCTTCTCTTCTCTCTTCTCTTTCCCTTCCCTTCTTCTCTCCTCATCACTCTCAGGTCTGGCTGTGCTGTGGGGAGTTAAAACATCCCCTGAGGGGTGTCAGAGCTCAAAGGTTGCCCCTAAAAACCCCAGAAAACCCAACCATTCATCGTGGGGAGTGCCATAAAACCCAGGACAGCCCCAGGCACCCCCAGATCCCCAAATTCCATCCCCTGCTGCAGCAGGGCTGGAGCTGCCCCAAATCTTCTCCAAATTCCACCCTGAGAACTCTTCACCAGGACAGGCACAGGCCTGGATTAATTCAGCACTGCCCAGGGTGACACAGGTACATTTAATTAAAGGATTCCTCCATTTGCAAATCTCTTCACCTTCCCCAGGGAAATTTTCCCCCCTTTTTGAGTTTCTGCTCTAGGTGGGGAGGGCAGCACTGAGAACACAAGGAGGCAGTGGCAGAAATTGGGGACGTGGAATGTTTTGAGGAGAGAATATCTCCTAAATTAGAATAATTTTATAATCACAGGTATCACTTGTATCACTGACCCCTTATTGCAGCAAAGCTTTAATTACTGTAATTGGTTTATTGCCTCATCATTCTCTGAGTTAGAGAACTATTTCATCCTCAGTTAAAGGACAAGACAGGTATTGATTCAGGGGCTTTGAAAAATTCCAGCGCCGCGATTGTGTGGGTGCCAGAATGGTTTTGAAAATCGAGTGCTTTGAGGACAATGAGCAACATGTGGCTGTGACAGAGAACACGAGCTTCAAATCATCCATTTCAAAGAGGAATTCATCACCGGGGCTCATTTGCATCCACAAAAACACAGCTCAGCGTTGTCATCAAAAGGCATTTCCAGTTAAATGCACTTTTCAAGGACTTGGGTTTGTGAAGCCCGAGAAGAAGATGCTGCTTGGGTTCCAGTTTTATTTTCTTCCTCAGATTAAATTAAACCACATTTTTTTTAGGATTAGAGCTGAGCCAAGTTCAAGTTTTATCCCTTTAAAACCAGGGGGTTTGGGGCAGCTGGGACCAGCCCTGCCCTCCCTGTCCCTGCCAGGCTCTGCAATTGCTCCTCCTGAAGAAAGCAAATTGCAGCCAGTCCAGATCAGTGTAAAATCAAACACAAAACAGGTGTTTGCTAATTAAAACTGAGATTTTAATGAATGACCTGTGTGGTTTTGGAGAATAAATACCACTCTCAGCATCTGCTCAGTAATTAGGTTCCAACTTCTTTTTTTTTTTTTCCTCCTCAAGTCCCAGTAAATAACTACAGAATGCCAGGTTTAACTAAAACCTGCTAATCTTTGCTCTTTAATGGGGGAAAAAACAGATGTTTCCTGCCCAGGTAACTCCAATCAAGAGAGGAGGGGAAAAAAACACCAAATCCTTCATATTTTAACCTGTTTTTCTCTCTGATTTGTACCACAATTTAGGATTTCCTAAAATCCTCCCAGTGCTGCAGGCTGGTGCCACATTTGTAGGATGGCTCTTGGGGTTTATTTTTGCTAATTGGGTGTTTACTTGGGTTTGGTTTTTGTTTTTTTTTTTTAAATTTCTGGACTTGTTTTACATTTAATGTAAATATAAATAAATAAAATATATATAAATATAAAAATAATATATAAATAATATATAAATAATATATTAAGTAATATATAATATAATATAATATAATATAATATAATATAATATAATATAATATAATATAATATAATATAATATAATATAATATAATATATATGTATAATATTATATATTATATAATAATATAATAATATAATAATATAATAATATAATAATAATATATTATATTATAATATCATAATTATAATAATTATTATAATATTATAAATATTATATATTTTATATATAATATTTCTATTTAAATAATAGAAAATAATATATAAATTTATATTTATAAATAAATTTATAAATATAAATCCGTGGAATGTGTGGGGAGAAGGAATGGGGTGGGAAGAGGTTCTGGAACACAGGGATCACTTGGTGGTCACAGAACCATCAAACCCTGGGCTGTGGTTTCCTCCTCAGGAACTCCTGAACAGGGAGAAGGAAAAGGGAAAGAGGGAGCTGGCAGTGATGGAAATCTTGGGATGGAATAAAATTAAATCATGGGATTGGATTTTCCCCAGTGAAAACCTCCCTCAGCTGATCTAAGGGGTTCTGTTTGTCACACAAAAATTGTGAGAAATGGAATTCCCAAGGGAAAAAAACTCCCTCAATGGATCTCAGGGGTTCTGTGTGTTGTGTTTGTCACACAAAAATTGGGAAATGGAATTCCCAAGGAAAAAAACTCCCTCAATTGATCTCAGGGGTTCTGTGTGTTGTGTTTGTCACACAAAAATTGGGAAATGGAATTCCCAAGAACAAAAACCTTCCTCAGCTGATCTCCAGAGTTCTGTGTGCCACATTTGTCACACAAAAAGTAATGAGAAATGGAATTTCCAAACATGAAAACCCCCCTCAGCTGATCTCAGGGGTTCTGTTTGCCATGTTTGTCACACAAAAATTGGGAAATGGAATTCCCAAGAGCAAAAACTTCCCTCAGCTGATCTCAGGAGTTCTGTTTGCCCCACAAAAATCCTGAGAAATGGAATTCCCAAGGAAAAAAACTCCCTCAATTGATCTCAGGGGTTCTGTGTGTCATGTTTGTCACACAAAAATTGGGAAATGGAATTCCCAAGGGAAAAATTCCCAAGAAAACAAAACAAAGACCTCCTCAGCTGATCTCAGGGGTTCTGTTTGCCACATTTGTCACACAAAAATTGGGAAATGGAATTCCCAAGAACAAAAACCTCCCTCAGCTGATCTCAGGGGTTCTGTTTGCCACGTTTGTCACACAAAAATTGGGAAATGGAATTCCCAAGAACAAAAACCTCCCTCAGCTGATCTCAGGGGTTCTGTTTGCCCCACAAAAATTGTGAGAAATGGAATTCCCAAGGAAAAAAACTCCCTCAATTGATCTCAGGGGTTCTGTCTGCCATGTTTGTCACACAAAAATTGGGAAATGGAATTCCCAAGGGAAAAAAACTTCCCTCAGCTGATCTCGGGAATTTTGTTTGTGAAATGACATTTCCAAGTACAAAGACCTCTCTCAGCTGATCTGCAGAGCTCTGTCCCCCACATTTGCCAAACAAAAATTGTGAGCAATGGAATTCCTAATGAAAAAACCTCCCTCAGCTGATCTCAGGGGTTCTGTGTGCCATGTTTGTCACATAAAAATTGGGAAATGGAATTCCCAAGAACAAAAACCCCCCTCAGCTGATCTCAGGGGTTCTGTGTGTCATGTTTGTCACACAAAAATTGGGAAATGGAATTCCCAAGGAAAAAAACTCCCTCAATTGATCTCAGGGGTTCTGTGTGTCATGTTTGTCACACAAAAATTGGGAAATGGAATTCCCAAGAACAAAAACCTC
This sequence comes from Muscicapa striata striata, assembly GCA_030060385.1. NCBI lineage: Eukaryota > Metazoa > Chordata > Aves > Passeriformes > Muscicapidae > Muscicapa > Muscicapa striata. Next base: position 144,599 of record JAREIS010000437.1, read on the forward strand.
CCTCAGCTGATCTCAGGGGTTCTGTGTGCCCCACAAAAACGGTGCCATGGCCCCAGCCCAGCCCAAGGGTGATGAATTCAGGCCTGAGCCCAGCCCAGCATTGCAGCAGGTCACAAACAGCATTTCTCTCCTGCTGGGCAGAACAACACTTGACATTTAGCAGCACAGCTCCTCAGAAAAAGGAATTATTGCTCCTCCCAGGAGGGCCCTGCCAAAGTCGGGTCCCTCCCTGGGAAATGCTCTGAAAAAAAACCCTGAAAGGGCTGTAAATAAATAGAGATTAACTGTAAATAAATGGAGATTAATGACCCCTGTGCCACTGGGGTGTCTCTGCCTGCATTTTATCACCAAGGGCAGTGACTCAGAGCCTGGAAGGCATTGGGGCAGTGTCACTGTGAGAATTTGGGATAAAAATCAGGATTTTGGGAAGCCATTGGAGCAGTGTCACTGTGAGAATTTGGGATAAAAACCAGGAATTTGGGAAGCCATTGTTGCAGTGTCACTGTGAGAATTTGGGATAAAAATCAGGATTTTGGGAAGCCATTGGTGCAGTGTCACTGTGGGAATTTGGGATAAAAACCCAGGAATTTGGGAAGCCATTGGTGCAGTGTCACTGTGAGAATTTGGGATAAAAATCAGGAATTAGGGAAGCCATTGGTGCAGTGTCACTGTGAGAATTTGGGATAAAAATCAGGAATTTGCAGTCATTGGTGCAGTGTCATTTTGAGAATTTGGGATAAAAACCAGAAATTTGGGAAGCCATTGGAGCAGTGTCACTGTGAGAATTTGGGATAAAAATCAGGAATTAGGGAAGCCATTGGAGCAGTGTCACTGTGAGAATTTGGGATAAAAATCAGGAATTTGCAGTCATTGGAGCAGTGTCACTGTGAGAATTTGGGATAAAAACCAGGAATTTGCAGTCATTGGAGCAGTATCACTGTGAGAATTTGGGGTTAAAAATCAGGAATTTGCAGTCATTGGAGCAGTGTCACTGTGAGAATTTGGGATAAAAATCAGGAATTTGGGAAGCCATTGGTGCAGTGTCACTGTGAGAATTTGAGATAAAAATCAGAAATTAGGGAAGTCACTGGTGCAGTGTCACTGTGAGAATTTGGGATAAAAATCAGGAATTTGGGAAGCCATTGGTGCAGTGTCACTGTGAGAATTTGGGATAAAAATCAGGAATTAGGGAAGCCATTGGTGCAGTGTCACTGTGAGAATTTGGGATAAAAATCAGGAATTTGGGAAACCATTGGAGCAGTGTCACTGTGAGAATTTGGGATAAAAATCAGGAATTTGGGAAGCCATTGGTGCAGTGTCACTGTGAGAATTTGGGATAAAAATCAGGAATTTGGGAAGCCATTGGAGCAGTGTCACTGTGAGAATTTGGAATAAAAACCAGGAATTAGGGAAGCCATTGGTGCAGTGTCACTGTGAGAATTTGGGATAAAACCCAGGAATTTGGGAAGCCATTGGAGCAGTGTCACTGTGAGAATTTGAGATAAAAACCAGGAATTAGGGAAGTCATTGGTGCAGTGTCACTGTGGGAATTTGGGATAAAAATCAGGAATTTGCAGTCATTGGTGCAGTGTCACTGTGAGAATTTGGGATAAAAATCAGGAATCAGGGAAGCCATTGGTGCAGTGTCACTGTGAGAATTTGGGATAAAAATCAGGAATTTGCAGTCATTGGTGCAGTGTCACTGTGAGAATTTGGGATAAAACCCAGGAATTTGCAGTCATTGGAGCAGTGTCACTGTGAGAATTTGGGATAAAATCAGATTTTGGGAAGCCATTGTTGCAGTGTCACTGTGAGAATTTGGGATAAAAATCAGGAATTAGGGAAGCCATTGGTGCAGTGTCACTGTGGGAATTTGGGATAAAAACCAGGAATTTGCTGTCATTGGTGCAGTGTCACTGTGAGAATTTGGGATAAAAATCAGAAATTTGGGAAGCCATTGGTGCAGTGTCACTGTGAGAATTTGGGATAAAAACCAGGAATTTGCAGTCATTGGAGCAGTGTCACTGTGAGAATTTGGGATAAAAATCAGAAATTAGGGAAGCCATTGGAGCAGTGTCATTGGAGCAGTGTCACTGTGAGAATTTGGGATAAAAATCAGAAATTAGGGAAGCCATTGGAGCAGTGTCACTGTGAGAATTTTTTTTTCAGTGATATTTTCCTCAGGCCTCCAGAGCTGAACGAGACCTGGCACAAACCACGAGCTCTCACTGCTTTATCCCATAATCTCCTTGCTGCTGGTTACTGGTTTCATATTTAGAAAACATAAATCTTGAGGGGAAGGGGAAAATAAAGCCAGTAAATGAGGTTTTGGGGGTTTATTTAGCCATTGACCCTTTTCTCAGCACGCTCAGCCTTACATTCAATTACATTGCCAGGCAACAGCTCCTGTCAGGCCTAAGTGGATCCCGGGATTAATCCACGATCAGTCAAGATACACATTTATTCACCTTCCTCACAAGAGTAATAGGATTTTTCTGGGCCTGGCTTAATTCCCTAGATGAGGCTGACACTGAATTAAAGCTGCTTATCCTGGCTCAGAGTGAGGAGGTGAATCCCAGGGGAGGGGAAGGTGAGGGAGACAGAGCAGGGGCAGAATTTGGGATTAGAAACCCCAGCAGGGGCAAAAATACCATTAAATTAGTCTTGGGAAGTGGAATTGTGCTTTTGCTGGGCATTGCACCCGTCCCTGCTGTGCTCCTCACAGGAATCCCCGGGGTTGCAGTGGGGCTGCAGCTTCCCCTGGAGATTCCCTGATTCCCACCCTCCTCTCCCTGAAATTCCCGAGAGGCAGCAGCTTCCCAAAGCAGGAGCTGTGGGGAAAGGCTGAGCTGAGACAGAGACTGGGAATAAAAGGAATAAATCGGAATTTATTGAAAGGATTCAGATTGAGCAGTGCTGGGGCTGCCCCCAGATCAAATCCCAGATGGATCCTGGTCCCCAGTTGGACACTTTGATAAATTTGGGGTCGATTGCCCAAGCCCAGCCCCGGCTGTGGAGCCTCAGCCCCTTCCCTTCCCCCGGCTCTGGTTTTGGGCTCTGGGTGTGCTCGATCCTCCAGCGGGGAAGGGATTGTTGTGTCCAACTCCCCTGTGAAGGGAACTTACTAACGCCTTACTAACGCCTTACTAACGCCTTACTAACGCCTTACTAACACCTTACTAACACCTTACTAACACCCAACTAACACCCAACTAACACCTTACTAACACCCAACTAACACCTTACTAACACCTAACTAATTCCTTACTAACACCTAACACCTAACACCCAACTAACACCTAACTAACACCTTACTAACACCTAACTAATACCTTACTAACACCCAACTAATACCTTACTAACACCCAACTAACACCTTACTAACACCTTACTAACACCTTACTAACACCTAACTAACACCTGACTAATACCTTAATAACACCCAACTAACACCTTACTAACACCCAACTAACACCTAACACCTAACTAATTCCTTACTAACACCTAACAGCTTACTAACACTTTACTAACACCAACATGAAGTTTCAGAGTTACACACTGAAAAACAGAGTCCGAAAAACACAGAAGCTGAAACCCAAGGTGCCAGTGGGGTCCCTGTCCTGTCCCTGTCCCTGTCCCTGTCCCTGTCCCTGTCCCTGTCCCTGGCCCTGTCCTGTCCCTGGCCCTGTCCCTGTCCCTGTCCCTGTCCCTGTCCCTGTCCCGTCCAGTCCCTGTCCCTGTCCCTGTCCCTGCCCTGTCCCTGTCCCGTCCAGTCCCTGTCCCTGTCCCTGTCCCTGTCCCTGTCCCTGTCCCTGTCCTGTCCCTGTCCTGTCCCTGTCCCTGTCCCTGTCCCTGTCCCTGTCTTGTCCCTGTCCTGTCCCTGTCCCTGTCCCTGCCCTGCCCTGTCCCTGTCCCTGTCCCTGCCCTGTCCCTATCCTGTCCCTGTCCCTGTCCCTGCCCCTGCCCTGTCCCTGTCTTGTCCCTGTCCTGTCCCTGCCCTGTCCCTGTCCTGTCCCTGCCCTGTCCCTCTCCCTGTCCCTGTCCCTGTCCTGTCCCTGTCCCTGTCCCTGTCCCTGTCCCTGTCCCTGTCCCTGTCCCTGTCCCTCTCCCTGTCCTGTCCCTGTCCTGTCCCTGTCTTGTCCCTGTCCCTGTCCCTGTCCCTGTCCCTGTCCCTGCCCTGTCCCTGTCCCTGTCCCTGTCCCTGTCCCTGCCCCTGCCCCTGTCCCTGCCCCTGCCCTGTCCCTGTCCCTGCTGTGCCCGAGGTCCCTGCAGTGTCACTGAAGGACATCTCCAAAGAGACGCAGCCATTGCTCTGTGGCTCTTCCCTGCCACAAACAGATGACATTTTTAACTGGGAAAAGGTCTATTAATCTATTATTAATTAATATTCCACATGCTGCCTGCGAGCCAGGGGGGATCTTTTGAAGCCATCTGGTTCCTCGTAGCTCTGGAGCAAAGCCATCGTCTGCTGTCTGCTCTTGAGAGGGCTCTGGAAAATGGAGCTGTGCTGTGAGCTGGGCCAGCTGCCCCAGTGTCCCCAGTGCCACAAACGCAGCCCTGGCCCCTGGGGATGTGGCAGCTGCACGGACTGACCCCATTTGTCCAAAAACCCAAAGTTTTTATGGGGTTTCTGTTCCTGCCCCTGAGGATGTGGCAGCTGCAGAGACTGACCTCATTTGTCCAAAAACCCAAAGTTTTTATGGGGTTTCTGTTCCTGCCCCTGAGGATGTGGCAGCTGCAGAGACTGACCCCATTTGTCCAAAAACCCAAAGTTTTATGGGGTTTCTGTTCCTGCCCCTGAGGATGTGGCAGCTGCAGAGACTGACCCCATTTGCCCAAAAACCCAAAGTTTTTATGGGGTTTCTGTTCCTGCCCCTGAGGATGTGGCAGCTGCAGAGACTGACCCCATTTGTCCAAAAACCCAAAGTTTTTATGGGGTTTCTGTTCCTGCCCCTGAGGATGTGGCAGCTGCAGACTGAGATTTGACCCCATTTGTCCTGAGGAAAACCCCATTTGCCCAAAAAAAAGTTTTTATGGGATTTCTGTTCCTGCCCCTGGGGATGTGGCAGCTGCAGAGACTGACCCCATTTGTCCAAAACCCCAAAGATTTTATGGGATTTCTGTTCCTGCCCCTGGGGATGTGGCAGCTGCAGAGACTGACCCCATTTGTCCAAAAACCCAAAGTTTTTATGGGGTTTCTGTTCCTACCCCTGAGGATGTGGCAGCTGCACGGACTGACCCCATTTGTCCAAAAACCCAAAGTTTTTATGGGGTTTCTGTTCCTGCCCCTGAGGATGTGGCAGCTGCACGGACTGACCCCATTTGTCCAAAAACCCAAAGTTTTTATGGGGTTTCTGTTCCTGTCCCTGAGGATGTGGCAGCTGCACGGACTGACCCCACTCGTCCAAAAACCCAAAGTTTTTATGGGATTTCTGTTCCTGCCCCTGGGGATGTGGCAGCTGCAGAGACTGACCCCATTTGTCCAAAAACCCAAAGTTTTTATGGGAATTCTGTTCCTGCCCCTGGGGATGTGGCAGCTGCAGAGACTGACCCCATTTGTCCAAAAACCCAAAGTTTTTATGGGGTTTCTGTTCCTGCCCCTGAGGATGTGGCAGCTGCACGGACTGACCCCATTTGTCCAAAACCCAAAGTTTTTATGGGGTTTCTGTTCCTGCCCCTGAGGATGTGGCAGCTGCACGGACTGACCCCATTTGTCCAAAAACCCAAAGTTTTTATGGGATTTCTGTTCCTGCCCCTGGGGATGTGGCAGCTGCAGAGACTGACCCCATTTGCCCAAAAACCCAAAGTTTTTATGGGGTTTCTGTTCCTGGCACACGTCCTGTGTCCCCTTTTGGGGACAAGGGTGTGCAGCAGGAATTTCTCTCTGCTCATTGCAGGAACTGCTGGGGGTGTCACCCCCTGAGAGGGGCTGTGCCACTCTCACCCAGAGCCAGGATTTGCTGCTGGAACAGGGAAGGACTCCAGGAATGAGCAGAGATTTGGTATCAGTGCTGAGCCATCACTCAGCCCCACGTGTCCCCCACTGTCACTGCCTGGGAGGGGGGATTTGGGGATTTCAGTTTGATGCCTTGAGTTTTAGCTTTTATATTTTTCAAATTCTGCACTGTGTATATAATTATTATATACTATTATATAATAATATAATATAATATAATATAATATAATATAATATAATATAATATAATATAATATAATATAATATAATATAATATAATATAATATAATATAATATAATATAATATAATATAATATAATATAATATAATATAATATAATATAATATAATATAATATAATATAATATAATATAATATAATATAATATGTTTATAATAAATTATATTATAAATAATATATAATATATTATATATATTTATAATATATTATATTATAAATAATAAAATATATAATATATTTTATATATTATATATAATATAATATATAAAAATATAAAATATATTTATATAATATATATTTATAATCACATAAAACAACCTTTACCAGCCCAAAAACTGAAGTTATCACTGCAGCTTTGGGCCACAAACTGAGGAGACAATCTGGGAGAAGGAAACTCCATAACCTGCAGCTGGAATTGGACAATTAACCCCAATGTATAAACAGATCAAAATTTATAAAAATATGAAAACTCATGGCCCATCCTCCATCTCGTGTCCACCTGCCTGGTTTCCATCCTCGCTGAGCAGCTCCAGCTCTGCTTGAATTTCTGGAATTTCCAGCACAGGGATTTCACCCTCTAAACCATTTTCACCCCTTAAATCACTTTCACCCCCTAAATCACTTTTATCTCCTAAATCACTTTTACCTCCCAAATCCCTTTCTCCCCCTAAATCACTTTTCCCCCCCAAATCACTTTTACCCCTAAATCACTTTTACCCCTTAAATCACTTTCACCCCCTTAATCACTTTTTCCCCTAAATTACTTTCACCCCTAAACCACTTTTGCCCCCTAAATCACTTTTATCCTCTAAATCACTTTTATCTCCTGAATCACTTTCACCTCTTAAATCACTTTCACCCCTAAATCACTTCTGCCCCTAAATCGCTTTCACCCCCTAAATCACTTTTATCTCCTATATCACTTTTACCCTCCAAATCACTTTTACCCCTAAATCACTTTTACCCCTTAAATCACTTTTATCTCCTAGATCACTTTCACTCCCTAAATCACTTTCTCCCCCAAATCCCTCTCCCTAAATCATTTTCACCCCCTAAATCACTTTCTCCCCCAAATACCAGTCTCTCCCTAAATCATTTTCACCCCCTAAATCCATTTCTCCCCTTAAATCCCTTTTATCCCCTAAATCACTCTCACCCCTAAATCACTTTTGCCCCTAAATCGCTTTCACCCCCTAAATCATTTTTATCTCCTATATCACTTTTCCCCCCCAAATCACTTTTACCCCTAAATCACTTTTACCCCTTAAATCACTTTTATCACCTAAATCACTTTCACCCCTTAAATCACTTTCACTCCCTAAATCACTTTCTCCCCCAAATCCCTCTCCCTAAATAATTTTCACCCCCTAAATCCCTTTCTCCCCTTAAATCCCTTTTATCACCTAAATCACTTTCACCCCTTAAATCACTTTCACCCCTAAATCACTTTTGCCCCTAAATCACTTTCACCCCTAAATCACTTTCACCCCTAAATCACTTTCACCCCTTAAATCAATTTCACCCTTAAATCACTTTCACCCCTAAATCACTTTCACCCCTTAAATCAATTTCACCCCTAAATCACTTTCACCCCTAAATCACTTTTATCTCCATTATCACTTTTCCCCCCTAAATCACTTTCTCCCCCAAAATAAATTTCCCCCCCTAAATCACCAGCCCAGGCTGCAGCCAAATCCCAAACCCAGCACCAGGCAAAGCTGCTCCGAGTGGGATTTACATAAACTGAGCACTAAAAACCTCTAATATTTAAAAATATTATTTTATATTTATTTTTTATATTTAATATATATTATATATAATATATTTAATATATTTAATATATTTATATTTATATTTTATTTATATTTAAAAAACCTCTAATATTAAAAATATTTAAACCTCTAATATTTAAAAACCCCTCCTCTTCCAAGCTCTATGACAACCCCATGAATATGTAAATTAAAACTCAAAGACAATTTCCTACTGGCTCCCAGTAAATATTGAGGCAGAGCTGTGGAGCATTAAGTGGCAGATTTAGGTCCGGGTTCATTCCTTTTTTATTTGTTTTTTTTTTAAATACCACACTTAGAGACCAATTTGATTGTAATGCACCAAACCTAGGGAGGATTGCAGCCAGCTGATGGCATTGTTAAATCATACTTATTTTGGCATTTCTTATTGAAAGCAATAGAAGAGCAACCAGTGGTGATAAATTTGTTTGTGGAGAGCAGCGTTGCTTGTCAGAGTTGTACACTGTTGTAACTAGGGCAAAATTACACCATAAATTTGCTGGTTTATTGTCCTTTTTCTTATTTTTTTTTATTGTTGTTCTTAGTGACCTGCTTTTCATATTCTACGTGCAAGGGTGCTCTGGCAAGAGAGAATTGGGAAATCTGGGGTTGTGTGCAGCACTGTGGGATGTCCCCAATGTCTTTATTGAATTCACTTTATTCTGCCCCAAAAAATGGGATCTCCCAGTGGAAAAGGCTTATTGAGTTCACCTTCTTCTGCCATCGAAAATTTTGATCTCCCAGGTGTCTTTATTGATTTCATCTTATTCTGCCCTAAAAAATAATATATTCCAGGGGAGAAGATTTATTGAATTCACCTTCTTCTGCCCCAAAAAAATGGGATTTTCCAGGGGAAAAGTTTATTGAATTCACCTTCTTTTGCCCCAAAAATTGGGTTCTCCTGTTGGAAAAGGTTTATTGAATTCTAGATCCCAAAATCCCAGGGAAAACCTGGATCCTAAAATTGCAGGGAGAAGCTGGATCCCAAAATCCCAGTGAAACCTGGATCCCAGAATCTCAGGGAAAACCTGGATCTCAAAATCCCAGTGAAACCTGGATCCCAGAATCCCAGGGTTAACCAGTTAATCCAGTGGATTAACCAGCAGTGCCCAGTGCTGCAGCCCTGGCATGTGCAGCTCGTGGATCAGCTGCTCCTCCTGAGCCAGAAAAGCCAAAAATCCAGAAGTGCTCTGAGCTGGAATCTCGGAGGATTTGTTGCATACGAGGCAATAAACGACTGCTCCAATTGACTAAATGCCACAGCACAGCAGTTTATTTTAATTATGCTACAAGGGGAGGGATATTATTGTTCTTATGGCACAACATAACAAGGAAAGGAGAAAAGAAAATTGTCTCCTGCTCTCCTCCTGAGAAGGTTTAGCAGCAGCGTCTTGTTTATCATGGAGGGCTCAGGGCAGCAGGATCCAGAAATAAAACATGAGGAGGAAGCAGTTTATAGAGCAGATAAAAAAAACAAAAAACCCAAAATCAAGCCAGAAAAAAACCCACCCTAAAATCCAGAAATGAAATTAAATTCCATCGCCTCTCTGATCTTGAGTGGAGACTGTTCTGCTTTATTTGCTGCAAAACCCTGGAGTTTCTGTCGTGGTTCTAATTGGCCTCTTAACTTTTTTTTTATTCTCCAAATAATCTCCCGCCCAGCCTTTGCTGCCTTTGTGTCCCAGCTCCTCAAAGAGCTCTGGGATTTCTGGTGAGCAGCGTTTGTGAGCTGTGCAGCTTCTCCAGCAATCCCAGCATCACGGGTTCCATTTCTGATGAAATGGAAATTCTCATTTCCTGAGGAGGGAAATGAGTCCCTGGCTCACCCCTGCTGGGTTTGTGGCTCAGCTGTGGATCAGGACCAGCCCTTTCCGTGTCAGTGGCAAAGGGAAATCCTCAGAGCTTCTCTGAAACCGGGGCTACAACAAATGGAGAGCCAGAGGAGCTGCAGGCTCCAAACCTCTGCAGTGGCTTTGGCTTTGTGGTGGAACAAAGCCCAGAACTGGGGCCATTACCTGGGCTGGATGATCCTCCTGCATCCCTTTCACCTCGGGGCATTCTGGGCTCTGCAGAAAGGAAAAGCTCTGTGTGAAAAAGCTCTGTGAGAAAAAGCTCCTCCGTGTGAAAAAGCTCCGTGTGAAAAACTCCGTGTTCAGGATTCAGGGTACAAAAGAAAGTTCAGCCTCAGCTGTGAATTCCTGACAAATATTGCTCCAAACAGCCACAGAACTCAGACTCAGGAATTATTCTGAGTTGGCTCCTGAGATGTTTCAGGCCCCTCCTCAGTCTGACCCACAGGGTGAAATTGGGATCCAGAGGACAGGGTCTGTCCTGGGTTTAGGGAAGGAGCTCTTCAGCTTGAGAAGGTTTTTGTCCCTCCCTGTTCCTGCAGTGCCTGAGCCAGGGTCCACCTGAGGCCACAGGGAAAAGCTGGATCCCAAAATCCCAGGGAAACCTCAATCCCAAATCCCAGGGAAAAGCTGGATCCCAAAATCCCAGGGAAACCTCAATCCCAAAATCCCAGGGAAAAGCTGGATCCCAAAATCCCAGAGAAACCTGGATCCCAAAATCCCAGGGAAAAGCTGGATCCCAAAATCCCAGAGAAACCTCAATCCCAAAATCCCAGGGAAAAGCTGGATCCCAAAATCCCAGGGAAACCTCAATCCCAAAATCCCAAGGAAAAGCTGGATCCCAAAATCTCAGAAAAACCTGGATCCCAAAATTCCAGTGAAACCTGGATCCCAAAGTCCCAGGCAAAAGCTGGATCCCAAAATCCAAGGAAAGCTGGATACCAAAATCCCAGGGCAACCTGAATCCCAAAACCCCAGGGAAAACCTCAATCCCAAAATCCCAGGGAAAATCTGCATCTTAAAATCCCAGAGAAAACCTGAACCCCAAAATCCCAGGGAAAAAACCCCCATAAACGGAAATTTAGAATATTTAGGATTCTCTGACCTTCCCCACCAAACACTGAACCAAAGCCAATTGTCTTTCCCAACTTTAAACCGAGTCAACATTTTAAAAAGATAAAACATTCCTATTTAAACCTTTACCTGAATTCACCATCCTGAAGTTTGGGGAGATACAAATATAGGTTTTGTCACTGAGTGAGCAATGTTAGAATCAAAGGTAATAAACCCATTGATCTCCAGTAAGACAATATTAATATTACTATATAGCTTTTATAATTAATTTGCTGCCAGATGAAAGGGAAACACGAGGTCCTTTTAATGCTGGTGATTAAAGCAAAAAGCGAAGCTTTGAAAGGAGGATTTGCATGTACAACATGTTGCACTAATTCCAGCAGATCGGGGGGAATTGTTGGAGTCACATTGCAAAGTTTGGGATCAAAGAGTTGCTGAGAAAAGTCTGGGCAGGGTTGGGATGCTGGGGAAGGTTTGTAAACCCCTGCTCTGGCTTTGTTTGATTTTCTCTTCTCTGCAGGGCAGGGTTTTGGCCAGAGGGGTTTCCACACGGACAGAAATGTCCATAAAAACCTGGGAAAGGGGAGGGAGAGGCGGGTGGGGTCTGTGGGGGTTTCAGCCCAGCCTGACTCGGTTTGCACAGCCTGTCTGTGAATTCCCGTTCCAGAAACACCTCGGGAGCCTTGGAAACAAATCTGCTGCGGGTTTAGAAGCTGGAGGGAGGTGCAGACCGTGCCCTGTGCTCTGCCCTCCACCACTCAAACTTTGTGTGGTAAAAAAAAATAAAACAGAGCAGATAAAAGCTCAGGGATGTGAACTCTGTGATTTCCCTGCAGCTCAGAGCAGATTCTGTGTGTGGATCTGTTCTGCCTGGGCCCTTTGCCTTTCTAAATGGATTTTTCCATGGATTTTGCCTTTGCCCCTCTGCTCCTGCCTGGGTAAGGCTGAGCAGAGGGAAATGGGAGCAGAGCCCTGATTTGGATGACTGCAGTGCTTCCATCCCTCATCCCTTTCCCAGTCTCTGTGTCCAGCAGGAAATCAGAAGCCAGCACCAAGCAGCATCACAATATTGAGCAGAAAATCATTGTAGGGCCACGAGTCCTTTAAAAATTTCAATGCACTTTTTGTTTCCTTTGTCTCTGAGATTCTTGCTCTGATTTTCCCCTCAGTGCATCTACAGGAGGAGGCAGGACAGCAAAATAAATCCTGACAGATTTCCCAGAGCCTCCTGCTCCAAATTCCCCAGAGAAACACACGAGAACAAGTCCCTTTTTTCCCATTTTTTTTTCCTGGAAGGTAGCAGAACAACAAACATTTGCTTTTTTAATTTCCATTAGCAGCGTGTTGAGATGTTTATAAAGTGTCTTTTGTCCTTCCAAAACCAGAGCAGAGCTTCTTCCTTCTCCAGAAGAACAAACTCAGAAGGAAATTCTGCAAAATCGACTGAAAATTTGGACAAATGCCTTCAGAGTTGGTTTCAGCTGGGAGAGCCCTGGGGCAGAAATCCCGATTTTATTTGGATTTTTGCCCTTGGAGTTCAGTGAGTGCTGCAATCCTGGGATGTTTCAGAGCTGCCCAGACTGACAAAAACAATCCCAAAAAGTTCAAACTGGGCTGTGCTGGAAGGTCCTGGCTGTTCCTAATGCTGGCAGAACCCTGGGATAGAAATCCTGATTTTATTTGGATTTCTCCTCTTGGAGTTCAGTGGGTGCTGCAATCCTGGGATGCTCAGAGCTGCCCATTCTGACAAAAACAATCCCAAAAAGAGTGAAATGGGCTGTTCTGGAAGCTTCTGGCTCCTCCCAGTGCTCTGATCCCCCCGGGCCTCAGGGATTTCCCTTTCCTTGGAATTCCCAGCCCCGTGTCCGTGTGGGATTTTTGGGGTGCCCGAACCCCTGAGCTCTCCTGGAAGCTCTGCTGGCATTAATTGCTCTCCCTGTTGGTAATTTCTGAGTGATCCCATTTCCAGCTCCAGGTTATTTTTATCTTTATTGCTTTTCTTACCATGACTGTCTCCCACTCTTAAAATCTGAATTTTTCATTTTAACTCGAATTGTGGTTTATGATGTATTTATATAGTTTTAAACTAACTTTTATACTTACAGGCAAGCAATTACTGCACCAGAGGAGCCCAGAGTTAATATTTTTGGGTTTGAAGCCTCACTTTATTTGAGACTATATAAATAAGGTTCTCATGAAGTATTTATACAGCCTGAGCCAGCTCTGGGAAAGAAAACAAAAGCAATGAGTAAATAATGAAGAATCAGATTTGTGCTTTTTCATTTTCAAAACTGTGTGAATTTGGAACTTTTAAAGGAAAGCAAAGCTTTGTGCTGCTGAGGGGGTTCACTCTGCCAGCCCTGCACTCCTGAGTTTTTGGTGTCAAATTTTGCCACAATTATTCTCTTTTTGCCCTCAGTTTGCAGAGTGCCCAACACCTCCAAGTCGTTGTGAGCTTTTCCAGAATGAGACTTAAAATAACCCAAATTCAGTGTAAACAACTGCCACTCTACACCAGGTAATTATGTCTTCTCAAGATAATATCATTTGCATATGCATTTATACCTCCATGAGTGTTCTCCGAGACTTTAATTAAAAATTAGGCTTTCATTTCCATGATTTCATCCCTTTCTGCTACTCCCACTGTTTCTTAATTTCATTTCAGGGGCCCTTTCTGCACAGAGGGGTTTTTGATGACCCTTCAATGTCTCCTAAAGACATTTCTCCTGCAGGCACGGAGCGTGATTTGATTTAGCTCCCCCCACCCCCATGCCCTGTTTCTGGGTGTAGCAATAAGCCATGATTCAGCACATTGCCATCACCTAAAAATCAAATTTCCCTGGCTCTGCTCCCTGCTGCTTGTGCTGGGATCAATATCTGGGAGCCCCCCTCACCCCTGGAGCCAGGAGTGACCCCCACGTCCTCCAGGAGCAGCTGCAAATTCAAAGCAGCTCCTGGGCTGAGGGGCTGTTCATGCCTTGAATAGGAAAAGGGTTTTTTGTGGGGTTTTTTTAAAGCTTTTCTCCCTCACTTGACACAAACTGGTTTTCTCCAAAGGCTCTGAGTCCTGCAGAGCTCGTGCTCTGTCACTGGGGGTGGGGATGTGGGGAGAGCTGGGGGGAATCTCCCTCAGTGCTGCTTCCTGGGGGCTGCAGCCACATCCCTGATCCCAAACTGACCCCGAATTGATCCTGAATGGATCCTGAATGGATCCCAAATTGATCCCAAATTGATCCCAAACGAATCCCAAATTGATTCCAAACTGATTCCAAATTGATCCTGAATGGATCCTGAATGGATCCCAAATTGATCCCAAATGGATCCCAAATTGATTCCAAACTGATTCCAAATTGATCCTGAATGGATCCTGAATGGATCCCAAATTGATCCCAAACGGATCCCAAATTGATTCCAAACTGATTCCAAATTGATCCTGAATGGATCCTGAATGGATCCCAAATTGATCCCAAATGGATCCCAAATGGATACTGAATGGATCCCAAATGGATCCCAAAGGAATCCCAAATTGATTCCAAACTGATTCCAAATTGATCCCAAATTGATTCCAAAACGAATCCCAAACTGGTCCTAAATTGATACAAAAAGGATCCTAAACTGATCCCAAACTGATATCAAATTGATCCCAAATGGATCCCAAACTGGTCCCAAATGGATCCCAAACTGGTCCCATACTGATGCCAAACTGATCCAAAATGGATCCCAAACTGGTCCCAAATTGATCCAAAACGGATCCCAAATGGATCCCAAACTGATCCAAATTTGATCCCAAACTGATCCCAAACTGGTCCCAAATTGATCCCAAACCAATCCCAAATCTCACCTGGCAACCTGCTCCACACTCCTGTCCTGGCTTGGAATTAATCCCTAAATTTCACCTGGGAAGGTTCTTGCCCTCCTGCCCCTTCTCCAGGAGCACTGCTCCAGCTGAGCCACATCTGCCCCTGCAGGAGGATGCAGCCACCATGGAATGGGACTGTGCCAACACCCTGACTGACTGACGGGTGTCAGCTTGGATTCTGACTCTGGCAGGGGTTGGGATTGTTCTTTGTAACACTGCATTTCTATTTTAATTTTCCTAGTACAGAACTGTTATTCCTAATTCCCATATCTTTGCCTGAGAGCCCCTTAATTTCAAATTTATAATAATTTGGAGGGAAGGGTTTTACATTCCCCATTTCAAAGAGAGGTTCCTGCCTTTATTGGCACACACCTGTCCTTCAAACCTGCACAACCTTTAAATGAGAGGAGTTGTTGAGCTGGGGGGGGACACAGGACACTGAGGGTTCAGCTGGGAACATTCCTGTGTTCGGAGCAGCCACCCCGGGCTCTTTATTTAATTTATGTCATTGTGTCTCCTTTGCTCGCTGCTCTTTCTCTCTGTCTTCATTGGCAAAATCAATCTCTCCTGTCTTCCTTTTTTTTTTTTTTTCTTTTTTGTTTTGTTTTGTTTGTTTTTTATTAAAGCCTTGTTGTCTTTTGTTGTGAGGCCAGGATTGATCCCTGGAGAGCAGGAAGAGCCATGAATAGAGGGAATCACAGCAAAAGGGTTAGTGTTTAACAGGTCACAGCAGCACAGGACAAACCCTCGGTGCCCCAGGGGACATTTGGGGCTGCTCAGGTGCCCCAGGGGAGATTTTGGGGTGTTCAGGAGTCCCAGGTGAAATTTTCCTGCTCAGAGAATCCATTCAGGTGCCCCAGGGGAGATTTTGGGGTGTTCAGGAGTCCCAGGTGAAATTTTCCTGCTCAGAGAATCCATTCAGGTATCCCAGGGGAGATTTTGGGGTGTTCAGGAGTCCCAGGTGAAATTTCCCTGCTCACAGGATCCATTCAGGTGTCCCAGAGGAGATTTTGGGGTGTTCAGGAGTCCCAGGTGAAATTTTCCTGCTCACAGGATCCATTCAGGTGTCCCAGAGGAGATTTTGGGGTGTTCAGGAGTCCCAGGTGAAATGTTGGGATTTTCAGGAGTCCCAGGAAAGACTTTTGGACTGCTCAGGTGTCCATGGAGAGAATTCCCTGCTCAGAGGATCCATTCAGGTGTCCCTGGTGAGATTTTGGGAAGCTCACGTGTCCCTGGTGAGATTTTGGGCTGTTCAGGTGTCCCTGGTGAGATTTTGGGAAGCTCACGTGTCCCTGGTGAGATTTTGGGAAGCTCAGGTGTCCCAGAGGAGATTTCCTCACCCAGAGGGGCCGTTCAGAGTGGGACTCTTTGGGCTGAACCTCAGACAGCAAAATTTGGGATAACAGAACTGAGGAGGTGAAAGAGGGGAAATTCCCGTGTTGGTGATATCAGAGGGAAAAGCAGAAATACCCCACGAGGGTTTGTCCCTCAGAGTCAAAGCCCAGCAGGGTTTGGCTGCAGAATCTGCACCAGGAGCTCCTAAACATGACACAGAAATTCTCTGGAAATTCGGGAATATTCTGGGTAACACCCCCAGAGTTGGGAACTCTGCAGCCAGGGTGCTGAACCGGCCCCTCCCAAATTTCCAGAGTGTAAATGAGGATTGAACCTGCCCCTCCCAAATTTCCAGAGTGTAAATGAGGATTGAACCTGCCCCTCCCCAGAGTGTAAATGAATTGAACCTGCCCCTCCCAGAGTGCCCCTAAATTTGTAAATGAGATTGAACCTGCCCCTCCCAAATTTCCAGAGTGTAAATGAGGATTGAACCTGCCCCTCCCAAATTTCCAGAGTGTAAATGAGGATTGAACCTGCCCCTCCCCCAAATGAACCTGCCCCTCCCAAATTTCCAGAGTGTAAATGAGGATTGAACCTGCCCCTCCCAAATTTCCAGAGTGTAAATGAGGATTGAACCGGCCCCTCCCAAATTTCCAGAGTGTAAATGAGGATTGAACCTGCCCCTCCCAAATTTCCAGAGTGTAAATGAATATTGAACCAGCCCCTCCCAAATTTCCAGAGTGTAAATGAGGATTGAACCCCTTGCTTTGGCTGCACGGAGCTTTGTCCCAGCAATTCCAAGGTGTTCCACCTCTCTCTGGCATCCAGCACTGGTTGGGTTTGGTTTTTTTTTTTTTTCTCCTCCTGAAGTGAGAGAAATTACAGAGGCGTGAAGAGCCACAGTTCAGCCGCTCCTCAGATATTTCATTTCTGCAGAGCTGCTGCAGCTCAGCAATTAAAAATAAGTGAATGACAAAGAAAAATCAGCCATGAGGACACGGAGTAATCGGGCTGGAAGGGGAAAAATAATAAATTGGATTCCCAGTTTGAGGCTTTCTCCCAATAAAGAAAAGGGAGAGGGGCTCTGCTGCTCTCAATTTCTGCTTTATCCGGAGCGATGCTCAGGGCAGGTGATTCATGTGCTCCAGGACAGCAGCTCGGCAGATAATGGTTTGCCAATTCCCTGAGCTGCTGGCAGGACGCTGAAGGTTGGCCAATTAATCCCTCTTGTTTGGATTAATCACTCCAGGCTGCTCTGTGCGAGGGGCAGCGGCCAAACAAGAGCAGAGGAAATGTCTCTTAGGAGGGAATTCGCTCAGGAGAGAACTTTGGGCTCAATCCGTGCCCTGAATTCATCCACTTCTATTCCAAGTTCGATCAAAACCCTGCTCGTGCCCAGCCTCCAGCAGGTATTGATTAAAATAAATCATGTGCAAAAATCTGATTCACCTGGCGGGGTACAGGAATAATCCACAGGTGGGGTACAGGAATTACAGGAATTATCCACTGATAGGGATACAGGAATTATCCACTGATGGGATGCAGGAATTATCCATTTATGGGGTACAGGAATTACAGGAATTACCCACAGGGTGGATTACAGGAATTACAGGAATTATCCACTGATGGGGTACAGGAATTACAGGAATTACCCACAGGGTGGGTTACAGGAATTATCCATTTATGGGGTACAGGAATTACAGGAATTATCCACAGGTGGGGTACAGGAATTACAGGAATTATCCACTGATGGGATACAGGAATTATCCATTTATGGGGTACAGGAATTACAGGAATTA